>JAANDH010000012.1:252139-550836 GCA_011799765.1 Nymphaea thermarum | reverse complement strand
GAAACGCAAGTCGCAGCAGAACAGAGCCATGGTGATGAATGGTTTTGCTCTCTGAAACGTTGGCCTACGTTTTCCATCTTCGAGTGGAATACTCATTTGAGCAAGAGGTCTGCCATGGAAGCCTTACATTCCTGGAACTCTTCATTGCCCAGATGAGACCACAGGCACCTGGCCCTGTATATAAATACATCCATAGAGGCGCCCAGTTCTACTTCCTCCCCTTCTTTTACCCTTTCTGCCTGTGAAACAGTAAAAGCAAAAGCTGGTTCCATCAAAAGTTGAGAATCTGATCCTAACGGCTAGCACTCGCTTTCATAGTTCTTTGCGTCAACCTCTCTCCGCCGTGCTAGCTTTCCAAAAGTGAACAATTTACAGCACCCAACTTCTAGTCTAACAACAGAAATCATATATCCTCCGAAATTTTTTCATTTTACCGCCACTTTTGCTCCAAGTATAAAAGATTCAAACATATGCATAGAATATTTTATTGTTGAGAAGATTTCTTTCTGACTTACTTAAATACACCCACGGAAGAATCAGGTTCCCTCGTTTATTTCACCAGATTTTTGGGATGAAGGGCAGAGTACACGAGTCTCTAGGTAATCTTGGGACTCTGAATATTAACAAATTAAGTGGGAAAGAACACTTAGAAAAGGATCGTTCTGGTTTAGGTAAGCGTGTGCTACATGGAATTGGTTGGTAATCTACAGTTGAAAATTTGTTATTGGAAACTCAGTCAAACATGGGTGAGTTCCATCGTTAAAATATGTATCCTTTCTTCCAAATTCAGCATTAAACGAAGGAAAATTTTGCCCTGTTCAAATGACAAAACTTCCGTCGGGAGTCGACAGCACACCCTTTAAGCCGACCGTGTTGGCTGATTGCCGGTGACCAGCTTGAATGATGCAAAAAATTATGCTAGAATTCAAATTCATGAACCTTCCAAGAGCTCTTCTTTTCATTTTTAGGTTTCAAGATGGTTTTATCTTATCCGGAAACGGTCAAATTCGATCAAAAAGCTGAAGACTTGATTCTAAGGCTTTAAAGTATCTGCTTGGTACATCAGCATTAATTTCGATGCACAGTTTTACATCATCCTATCCCGATGTGTTGATCACATTTTACACAAAGTTCAAGAGGTCTTAAATAGTGAGCCGATTACCGGGGTGGTTGGATGACAGCTAAAACCTTTGTTTTGTCTTAAGATACTATTCTATTGATGATGACAATAAAATTTGGTTTTATTAAAACTGCTTTCTCCTCAGCTTTTTCATGAAAAACTTATTTTATATATATATAGGTGAACTGACCCTATCCCACACACGGATTTAACCCCACAATCATGAGAATCTTTTTTTTTTTTTAAAGGGGAGGAAGGTGGTGCGAGGCTTGGAAGTTGGACCCTATTACATAAAAAAAAGGGAGCGATTATTTTCTTTTCAAAATCGTTAAAAAAAAAAAGAGACAGTGTTTAACCTCCTGAGGATCTTGCATCCACCTGCGCTCTTCTATAGGAACTTTTTGAAGCCTTGTGTCAGTGGATTGTCGAACTACCATATCTACATGCGATCTGCATCTAAAGGAACAACTATACTTCACTTCATCTCACATGACAAAGTCATGAACATAACCATAACAGAAAGAGAAGGACATGAAGAACACCCTTTTCATTTTGGATAAAGAAAAGCATGTCTTTTTAGAATTTATCACTGACTCAAGTTAATATGACGATCAAAGGAATATGCTGTTTAGAATTTTATCACCGACTCAAGTTACCACGAATTCCTGTTAGCACAAGGCACGCTTCTGTGTAAGTTAACGCGTGTAAGAACCTGTTTTTACCTTTCATTGCCGCCATAGCAAGAGTTCTTCCTTTTTCTCTCATAGGGAGCATTCTGGTCAGGCAAGCAATCAAATAGGTCGGCCCCATTTGGTTACTTTCCCCTAGATGCAAAAGTTACTGACGTAAGATCAATTACTTTTTGGTTGAAAAAGTAACTTAAAATTCAATTGATAGGAACCCGTTATATATGGAAATCCATGTGAATCAGATGTAATAGTGAGTGCGAATTTAGAAGCGTTAATGTAAGACGGGCGAGCAATATTCATAAATGTGAGTCATCTTCTTCTTGTCAAGCTGTCACGCTATAACCACTATTTTTCTCTCCGCAAGTAAGAGGGAGAAAATTCAATGCTGTCAAGTGCCCGAATAATTGTGGACCGATGATTAGAATTTAAGAATTCATGTTAAAAATGTTATAAATTATCGTCAAAACCATCATAAACAATGACCGATATTAATTAAATGATTACTTTTAAGGATAAATTTTTAAATTTTAACAATCTGACATCTGGCACACAGAACTAAACTGCCTATGTACATGCATTTCCTGCATTCTGATGTGAGCAAAAGGAGTTTGCAGCAGCAGCAACACCGAAGCGCCTTCCTTTCTTTTAACCCTTTCTTCAACGTTCGTTCATCCTTTTTGAAAGCTTCATCGTCTGGTTCGTGCTTTAAAAACTTTCTCTGACAAGCACATACATATATATATGAGCAATGCCAATTACAGAAACGGAAGAAAAGGAAAAAGAGAAAGGCAGATGAACGCATGCCTTGCTCTCACAACTCACAAGCATCGTTTGCCAAAAGAATCGCGTCCGAAGGGACGTACCTTGACAGAAAAAGGCTTTCCCTTTCACCGCTTTCACTAGGAGCGAGAGAGGGCTGGAAGGAGAGGAGGACGGTCGGGACGCATTTGGTTCTTGTTTCACGTCAATGGGTGGGTGTCCCTTGTTTGCATCGGCCGGAGATCCGCAAGAACTCGCGACGAAATGGGGTGGAAAAATCTCAACCCTGTAGAAAAAAGGGAACTTACTTGGGAGCATGAGTTATTATTGACCCCCAACATAAGGGGGTTGCTTCTTGCTCTGGTAGTTGGCCTGGTTTTCCTCCCTTGAAACGTAAGGAACAATCTGTAACCATGAGTATCTCTTTCCAACCCGACAACCCATTTACTTGAGGTAGGTCGCCTTCAATAACAACAATTCCTTATTGGGGATCTGCCTGAATTTTATTGACAAAAAGAATCTGTACAAAAGAAGACGAGGAAGTAGGAGGGCACTAACAATTACATTGCACCCCACTTCATCTTAGATTCCTTGAAACGGAGATCAAGAGATTGACAGCAGCCTCTGCAGGGAGATTACAATTAGGAATAAACAAAACAAAAGGTTTCTATAGAAGAAGAAAATGGAGGACGCTACCATGAAATGGCGGCAATGCTTGTTACATTAAATGAGCTTCTTCCTCCAAGGAAGAAGGCCCATGATCAATCCGACACCCCTTCTAAAATTAGGGACTAGCATCCGCATGTGGAGGGTAGTCTCCAAATCACCGCATCTCCTCTTTGAAAAGAGAGATTGCTCCCATTGCAAACAAAAGCCTTAATACAGAAGACCCCGTTAATAAGGTTTGGCTGGCTCCAGAGGGCGAGGTCGATATCAAAACGCTCCCCAGCAAGAGGAGACCAAGGGTCAGGTGCAATTCCTGGATTATCCAAAGTCTAATGGCCTGTAATTTGGAAGATTGAGACGAACCATCCAGAGTCATCATTTTCAGTTCAGCCCAAAGCGAGTGGCAAGCACTCTTAGCTGTGACTCTTTGCCCACCATGAATTGAGTTGTTCCTGTATTTCCAGAGGAAGCTCACGATAAGCACCGGGCCTGCTATCCACAGGTCTGTTGTCCACCACTCAATGTTTATTTGTTACTTTTACCAAACTAAACTGCCTCTTAATAACCCTTTTCCCACTCTCCATAACCTTGTACGAGCCTCTATTGGTTGGTTCGGACACCTAATTAATCGGCGTCCCCACTCTGTTCATCTGAACAGCAACCATTTCAGAGAGAGATGCACGAGCCTCATTTGGGCTTTTATATAGTACTAAGAATGGGAAGGGGTGACCTTGGGTCCTACTAAATACAGGAAGTGACACTATAACTCTCGCCTTTAATGCTTTTGGATGCACCCACTTACCCAGAAAAAGCAGGACAAGTGGGGACAAGGATTTTTTCAGGAAAAGAATGTGTTCCTACTTAGCATCCAAAAAAGTAAAATGCATGTACTCACTAAAATGAACAATTTACTGTTTGAGGCAGTCTGAACGCGGTTGAAGCTCATGGATCAGGAAGCAACCATGATATCCTACCCTAATCACATTCATATTTAATATGTGAATTGCCCGCTGTAAAAACATCGAAGGGATCAACTCAGGTCACTATCTTTGTTCTGCAAACCAACAGATTACAGTTTTCATCCACATGAGATTGGAATAGGACCATGAGTTAGGTTCGGTACTGATGTAGTCATCAATGAACTTCACCTAATCGGTTGTACAGGACAGGTGAACCAGAAACCAGACTCAGATTCATACGGAAAAGGCCAGCCAGAAGATTCAGACTCACCTGCCTTAAAGTGTGTACCAGGATTTCTGCTTCTGTTTCTTTTCAGACAGCCAGCACATTCAGATTAAAACATGAATGTCAAGGAATGCAAACTAAATCCCAACCTTGGTTGCCCTGACTTGGCTCAAAACCTCCAAACTGAAGGAGGTTCAAGGTGATGCAATTCTCAATTAGCAGCGGGGAGACTGCTAGTGCAGATTCAAAAGCTAAGTACTGGGAAGGCGGAAATTTCTGAGCTTCACGGTTGCAGAAACCAATTTGAGCTTATACAAGTGCTCAAGTTGAAGACCGACTCACCAATGGATACCTTGTGGATTATTTCCCCTTGTGAATGAACGTTCGTCAAAGCCTGCATCGGGTAAAGTAAGACCATCATTCAAAGCCAGGACATACAACTGAGTTGAAGAGGCTTGGGCATTCATTAATTAGTCAGTATGTCTTTTCCTTTTCAGAAAAGCTAAAGAAAAACTCATCTCTGGTTTCTGAACTCATGTGCTGCATTCACTTAAGTGGCCATGTGAGGAGAAACCTGATTTCGTTGTGGGGATGTCAGTGCATAATACTTGGTAAAATTGGCCAAGTTCATTTCATGCCATTGTTGTTTTGCTGCACTCAACTCTCAATATTTTGACAAGAAAAAAAGTGGAACACAGTTTCAAAACGAAAAGATTTCTTCTATTCGGGATTAAAGCTCGACGTACATGGGAGATGGCATGGGATTTTTCCAAGTAAATGCCATGGCTCGTAAAAGTGGGCGGTGCCACACAAGAAATTGTGCTTTTTTCTTCCCCTCAGCCAAATGGCATTGTTCACAAAAAATGGATGGAACCAACACAGCGTCAAGGCATTCAAGGGGGTCAAAGCCACCGTGTGTATGGATCTGTCGGAGTCACCTGGGCTAGATTTCTGTCCATTCATTTCAATAGGGGCCAAAGATTGTCTAACTTAACGAAAAAGCCTAGAAAAATCTACTGCAACATCGTAAGGCTCAATGATACTGTTTCTCATAATTAATAAGATGATCTGATTACAAGGGGAGTATCACAACTGGGCAGTGAAGCACCTTACACTCAAGGGATCTTAAGATCCAACATCATGTGGTCATTATCACGCTCTCATGTATAATTTCTCTGCACTACAAAGTGTAGCAAAGACAACCCCCCACCTAAACCCTGAAACAAACAAATCTTAAAGGCACAAGGATATAGCCTTGGATTTTACACTGAAATCAGTTTTCTTAAATAAACATTACAAAGCAATATGGTAATCGAGACTCTCAGGAACGGAGCAATATGAAACCAGGCACAGACGAGCACTTCACGGCGCAAAAATTGGAAGTAAGCCGACTAACTCAGGAGATTCCTGAGTGAGACATGACTTGCACAAGTGCCTTCGTGCGGAATAAATGGGGTCATCGAAGTACTGAGAACAAGAAACCACCACAGAACACGAAAGATTTTACCATCAACTGCATCCTCCATCTCAAGATGGAAAGAGCGTGAAACTTCCACTCTTGGCATCCATGCCTGGGATCAAGAATCTAAAGCTCCTCTGTGGGTGCTGGAACCGATTCCATTTTAGTGCCTGAAACCAGTAGCGCAACATGCAGCGCAACCTTAACTCCCAACTCGTTACCATGCACCAACCAAGCGACATCCCCAAGTGACCAGAATCTTTGATCCCCATGCTGTAGCACATCACTTCGGTAGGCTCAACCTTGCCTTCGCTGAAAAATCAACCGCAGCAATTCACTGATGATCAGTGCATCTTCTTTGCTAAGAAACTTAAATTGCTTTCCTTTCTCATTCTTGATATGTATAGATTAGTGAATAGAAACCGAACCACTAAAGCACACAGCTGCTACTCCCAGTTCACTTCAGAAAGGCCACAAGTCACCCCAGAGAGAACGGCGAGCCTGTTGGTGTAAGGTAGGATTCTTATGTTGTGTGACAACAATGCGTTCAAAGCAGCCCTCAGATCCATCATGTTTTGTTGACCTGCAGACGTCCATGGTTATGCGCTTGCCCCTCCTCACAGGAGTAAAGATAATGCGGCCCCATCCACTTCCAAGGTCAGCAGGAACAGTTTCTTCAATTTTTTCCCCCTGATCGGCATCTGCTTCTACTTCTGTCAGATCGGAGACTTCGCTTCCTGGATCTGCTTCATATGGTATATCTGCATCCTCAGATAGAAGCTGATCCTCTGTTCCACTTACTCATAGTTAATACCAAGTCCAACCACATATGAAAAAAAACAGCATGGGCATGAAAATACAAATGAATAAGGCCTATTGTGTTATTAAAGAACATGGAACAACAATACCGGGGCACCAAATTCTTTTATAGGGAAAAAAACTGAAAGTCGACAGCTTAAACCTGATTAGAGAAAAGGGGACAGGCATCGGGTATCTCACCAAAGTCAATCTCAAGATCTTCAGGATTCCGTCTGGCGTGTTGTTCTTTCAAAGTCTCAAATCTCATACCATCAAGTGGCCAAGGCGACCTGTAACACCAGCTCTAATTAGGAAGACAAGTAAATATCGAGGCAACAACTACGTGCAGATGTACCACCAAATCAAGCCTTTGGCAAATCAGAAATGCAGAAGTAAAGGCTGAGACAAAGAAGCTTGCCATTAGTACAAAGTATAATGAGAAAGCGCCTGAAAGCATGTGCAATTTTTGCAAACAGTGAATATATCAAACAGAAATTTGTTACCCTCACGTTACTTTAAATGTCAAGAAGTTTATAGTTAAATAAACTGCTTGCACACAACAGGACGAAAGAAGAATGTCATTCTTTAGTAGTTTAAACCTAGAGAGGGTCAGATGGATAAAGATCCTGAGGTATTCTACTTTATACTTATCATATTAAGAGCATTTCCTCGATTGCAATCATGAAATTTAAGCGAGGTCACTCACATGCTTAACTTCAAATTGCGAAACACTGAAATGGAGAAAAAAAACAAAAATTAGCTGTAGAAACTAATTAAATAATGGTTACTGGCTTATTGTTACAGGATGTGGATTCAATGTAACCTAGGACTACAAACAGCTTCCATGGAAACAAACATGGACAGTTCACACAGAAAATTTATCCATGATACAGCTTACCTATACAAAATGCCCATCGTGCAGAACAGTTTAATATCAGGGATCACAAGAACAGAGATTGCAGTTCGTTTAAAAGAGAGGCCACCCATTCAAAGAGTAACAAACATCCATTTTTCTGGAATAAAGCAAGAACAGTCTCTCACCTTGGTCGCTCACCACGTCTTATAACAACATAACAGAATTTTTCATCCTCAAAGCCACGCAGCGTATGATTTCTTTCTTTCTGCAAAGAAATGCCAAGATAATACATAGAACATTTCAATAATTGATGAACACACTTTGACTAATATAGAAAACACATAATTCGGACAACCCCTTGCCAAATGGAAGAAAAAGTCCAAAACCTGCAAGTCGAAGATAGGTTTGATCTCTATGAGCCTATTTTTCATGTCCTTAAGCTGAAACTATTTTTTTCTTTTTTTAATATTTGTCAAGGGTTAGGTTCCCACAAGAGCTAACATGTCTTGCAGCTTGTCACTTCAATTGTTTGGACAAATGAAAATTTCATGTGAAGATATACTTACGGATTATGGACTAACACAAAATTATACATCTAGCACATGTAAAGCAGGCCTAGGCATCGAGCCGGCCCGGCCCAACACCTGAAAATCGAGTCCAAGCCCGGCCCGATACCTGACATCCGAGACTAGGACAGGCCCGGCCCAACCCGGTTAAAATAAAAAATATTTTTTAAATGCAAAATAAAAAATTTTAAAATATCAAATATATTTTTAATAATAAAATATATATCATTATTATATAAAAATAATACTAAAAATAAATCGGGCCGGGCCAGGCTGATTTTTTCGGGCCCGGGCCCAATGCCCAGGCTTACATGTAAGGCATTGGATTATGCCAGCAGTTGGTAACAACAGTCTTAAGGTTTTTAACAAGGCAGAATGACATGAAGCCTTACTAAGGTAAATGACAGGTTCACTAAGTTAATCAAGGACTAAGTTCATGGGTTTTATATCCAACTGAAGCTATCACAAAGACACATGGCAGAATCATAGAGCTACCGATTAGCTACACAGAGAGGAAAATATAGCAACCAAGAATGATTCACAGAACTGCAGAATAACCTTGTATGCTCGCTGTGATGACGTTCTCTCCAACCGTTGAACAAAATGACAATACTTTCCAGTGTTTTCCAAAGGACAAGGTCCATCATGTGGGCACTGTAAAAAGGAAGGCAGTAAGTTGGCATGGTTGAGAAAAACACAGCGTTCAAGCTCGCTGTGGCAAGAAAATTAATGACATTCACAAATACTCACAGGTGCAACTACAAAAGCATCAGTTTTGGAAGGCATCATACTGTTTGCAGATTCCACCTGCTCTTTAGAAGCCTCACCAAGCATGTGGATGGACTTCTTGGATCTCTATATTAATGAAAAAAAAAAAAGTTCAGTTGGTCACGCGAAGTTATTAAAGTAAACACAATAGTTTAACTAAAATAGCAGATTTTAACACATAAAGTTTTTCAGAAAGGAATTATTTCATACCCTCTTTGCCATCCATAGGATGTGAGACCGCATTTGAGATATGATGCTAAACCCTAAGGGCGTGCCAGGCTCGATCAAAACCTGCAATTCTTAAGGATAAGCAACAAAGAACATCTATATATATATATATATATATATATATATATATATATATATATATATATATATATATATATACCAACTAGCTTCTACACTGTGCGAGCTGCAACGGGAAACAGGGATTCCAGAGAATGAACAAGATGCACTTAAGATGCCATGCCAAAAAGAAAAAAGAATGCAGCTTCATCTCACTAAAGGAAATTCCATAAAAGTGTTGTTGCCCTTGGTCAAAATTCAAATATTAAAAAAGAATTCTTAAGATGCACCAAAATAAGAAGATGAAATCTGATCAGGTTCAAAGACTGTAAAATGTTCAAATGTCAGTAAAAATTTAAACAGTTGCAGGAAATAAAAGACATAATATATTATACTTGAGGATATACAGCCTACCAGGACATCCTGTGTAAGATCCCAAAGTTGGCGAACCGTTGTAATCCGATCCTTCAATGATGGAATCTCTCCAAGGACATAAGACTGCATTCATTTTAGGAGGAAAAATTCATACAATATGGCATATAATACAACAAAAAGGAAAACTATAACTCTAACAGAAGAAGCAGTACTACAGAAGTCAAAAGCGACACAAAATTGCAAGAGAAGGAGAAATAATCAAGGGTAGATGTAAACGCAAGCAGCCTCTAATAGGCAGAGTCCAATAGTTAACAATTAGGAGACAAAACAGAGGACCATTCATAAACAAAGTCTCTGCCAAAGCTAAATGTTTAGATTGTCAGATGACAAATGCAGGTCTGCTCTCAACCGACCAAGTTGACATGGACATTGGATGATTGGAATGCGTCAAGCAAAAAAAATACCACTGACGCTAGAAAAGAAAAAATAACCAACAGATCACTTATTGACACTAAACAACTCCTATTTTTATCAAACCATATCCAAAGATATCCTTGACAGCTTCACATGCATGCAATTTAAATGGAAGAAAAATAAAGTTGTTACTTGAAAAACTAAATCAGTACATAAAAGAAATTAAAGTAGCATTGACAAGATCAGCAAGCTTACACAAATTACAAGGTCATGCTCTCTTTCAGGCTTTTCAAGTTTTTGAGACAATGCCTGAATGCTTTCATAGTTCTGAATCAGGGGCAAACCCTTCACATCTCCCAAAGGCCAAAAAGAAACAGTCAGTCATGGACTCATCAGTCACTAGAAAAATTCAGAACTTCATGAATCATAAAAGAAGTGAAATAGTAATATCAAAGGCCCTAGCAGTTTGGTACCTTGTAAAAGGCTAATACTGGCACGCAGCATTGATTTGGATGGCTCCACCAAATTAATCCTCTCTAAAGAGTGTGGCCACAGTTTATGCATTGCCCTATCAGACAGTTAGATAAGAAATCATACTGTGAAACAGCAGCCAAAAGATTAATTAGTTACAATATGGAAAGAACAAAAGACCACCTCGCTAACTACAGAAAAACTCAGTACACGTTCCTGCTTAGTTGCATCGGAAGTTAAAAGACAGGGAAAGGAAAAAGGGGAACAGTCAATTCACTTTGCTGAGAAGACTCAGAACTATGGTCTCGCCAACATCCTCTCAAACCCCCCACACGGGCCACACCTTTAGTTCAACCTCAGGGAGCAACTAAGACTTGCCCAAAATTTTGAACATGTTGCTATTGTATTATGGAGCTTATCTTGGGAGTGAACAACCTTGGTGCCACCAACTAGCATTTTAACTAACGCATGCTTTAAATCCCTGTACAACATAACTACCTTAATTCATGTTATAGAGAAGAACACACAGCGTCAATGAAAATAGTAGCCTAGTAGGTAGCCAGGTACTGCATTATGATTATGACAAAAATTCTCAACGTCGTGACTTTGCAGAGTGGAACTTGATAATCAAACTTGCTTACCATATTGCAGATCCTGAACCAGAACCAAAATCCAAGGCCTTCTTAGGAGTAAAATCCACCAGCCTCCTGGAGACCTATATGAAACACAAGTTTGAGCAGTTAAAACGCCGATAATGGAACTAACTCCCATTACAAAATTAAGATCAAAAGCGCCATGCAGAAATACAAACAATCACAAATTCTCTGAATGTAAATGGTGAATACAGATAGATGCTGCTCTGCACTGTAAAATGCACGAAAATCTACTTTTACCCACCTCTCTGGATAACTGAAATATACCCCACAGAACATACATTATATGTAGGGTTTTGCGTGAGCAGTCTCAAGCACAAAGGTCCTGGTACTGTCCAGGTGTCAAGTACCCCAAAGGTCGTGCAACTAGCAGAAATAACACTCACAATCCTAAAGAGTGAGCAAGCACTCAACATGAGAGCAACGGACCACACAACCAATGGACAACCTTCAAGGATGCCACCTACATTTTCGATTTGAGTTCAACTTTGAACCTCTGACTCCTAGAGGACATAACAGCATCCGTTACTTCTGTAGACACTCAAAATGTAGAACTGGGTGCACAGTTAACTTTCCTACTCGCAGTTAGAAGCGTGAGAGACCAGAAAGCTTCAGTCATATACACCCACCACTCGGTACGTTGTACAGGGAGATAATTCACATCAATTTTCCATTTCACCTCAACAGCCATCATATCAAAGATAAAGGATACTGTACGTGGCCTAATAAATTAGAGGCAGAGCAAAAAAAAAAAAAGAGAGATAAACCCAAATTAGTTCAAATGTTTCGTGGTCTACCCATCATCCACTAAGCTACATTCAACAGTCCTATTCCTGAGAAGACACACTAACTAAAGAAAATTGCATAATTTACTGCATTTTCGGTATTATATACCCCTATCCTAAAGTAAGGGAAGGTTCATAAACCCTTCAATTTGTTTGTACACGACGGGCACATGTTCGTGAGCGAGTATTTGGTTTTATGTTTTCTGAAAATATTCGCATTTCCATATATCTAAGCGTGAACCACACCTCACAAGAGGAAGACCACCATTGAGCACTAACCCTTTCCTTCATCTACGAAGGCCAGCTACAAGATCGACAATAAATAAAAAACGATAACAGAACTCAAAAAAGGGAATCCAACGAAAGGTTTAATTATTCTTAACGTGTGAAAATCACACCTCATTTTGCACGTTGAGCCGCCTATAAACTACCAGATCGCTCTCACAGTCATACTCACAAACAGGTAACGGCGCTTTCGTCCCAAAATCAGAATAGTACACAAACTGGAAAAAGACCATATCAAGCAAGGAAAATTAGCATATTTCTACCTCTGCCAGTACCCTGTGGCAAGCACAGTAGACAGCCGGCATCCGAGCAGCGACATACGCAGCGGTCTCGTTGTCTGTGTACTTGAGCCCTATGTCGCCGTACTCGCTCTTGATCTTCCAACGCTTGGACTGCTGGCTGGACGCCATGAGGGGGTCCTCGACGAGCTCCCGTGACGTCGCGGCTGTAATCTGGATGTTGAAGCCCTTGATGTCGTTGAAGGACTCTGACAATCTCAGGACCTTCCTCCTCATATGATCCTGCTCCTGCTCTGTGGATTGTGGACTCCTCATTCACAACATCACGAAAGAAACACGACCACCATACAGAAAACACACACATACACACACACACACAGAAAGAGAGAGAGAGCGAGAGCTAGAATTTACCTTGAAGAAACTTCCTTATGGCTCTGCCAAGGCGCTGAGGGACGACTTCGATTCCAAGTGACTGCTTTGCCGCAGAACGAATCGTCTCGGCCGTCCAGAGCTTCCCGACCGTCACAGGAACCAGGGCAGACGCCATTTCTTCCTCCTCTCCCCTGGCTCCCTCTCCCCTTTCTGGGCCTCTTAAATTTCACGACGGCTGACGGCGGCAAAGAGGGGTCTAGAAATGTTAATGGTTCGGATTTATTTAAATGTTGAACCTAATCCGAATCCGATCAATTGGGAGATATTCTATCATCTCGGTTTGGCCACACAAAGCCTTTCTGAATCCAGATGATGGACCAAATTAAATCCCACAATCACGGTAACTATATAAATACAGGCAACGCAGATTTAGATTCCTTTCGAAATATATACAGAGAAGTGGTTCTCATCAATGTGTTCCTAAGAAGAATACTATGTCTTTAAAGTATATATTTCAAAAATATCATGTTCAAGGAATATAATGTGCTTGTAAAAACTGTTACTGAATTTAATTATTAAATATTATACATAGTCATGTTATGCTTTTGTAAACAAAAACACAGTACTTCTCTAAAAACGTATGTTCACTCCCACATAATGTCCATTTTATGAATGCCATCTTAACTTTCTTTAGCATATCTTGTATTAAACTCTCACTTCCTTCAATTTAAAAGTCTTAAGTATGAACGTCAAGTCCAAAATACCATACTTACTATGGCTCTACCTAATTTCATTGCTAATAATTTGTAAGGAGATGATAGGGGATGATAGAAGTATTTATAACAATCCTGTTCATTTGTACACTAGGTTCGGGTTACCAGTTTGATGGATCTGATCCTGCTTTATAATATCTTTGGATCAAAGGACTAAGAATCAAGACAATCTATCATTCAATCAACCTTGAAGATTGCTTACAATCTGACATTGAAAACAGTTAAACACTTGTATTTAGGTCTCACACACACATACACATGTGCTTCACGAAGGGGTAGAGTAATGAAAGTCTAGTCCCTTATTAAAGATTGCGGAAAATCTTCGGTGAATTGTAAGGATCCATTAAATGGTAGATTATCTTAGTTCATTTCCCTTTTAATGAAAGAACTAAAGCTGATTGAGATCCTTCAAATCAAGAGCCTAAGCCCAGTGTAAGCGTAGACATTATCGTTACGATATCAAATCATTAACTTTGCCATTATGTATTGCATTCATATTTTTATTATCGGATCAACTTTAATCATACAACAGCTTCCCAAAAGTCCTGCTCACTAAGATTTTTAGGCATTAAACTACGTTTCTTTTCTTGCCCACCTTTCTTTCTCCTCTAGATGAATTGGATCGTTCCAAATGCTTCAATCATAAGCCAATAAAGTAAATACCTCAATTATTTTCAGTTGCTTAGTCAAAAGGCATCATTAAAGCACATGATAGACATTCAATTTTTGGCTCATTCATTAGGGCCTCCCCAAACTTGATCTTAATCTGACGTTTATTTTTTACGATCTAAAGACGTTAGATCTATATGAACCGAACACTCCTATGCCTCATAATTATTATCCATAGAAGACGGACAATGGTAATTTCCGATAAGAATTCAGGCAGTGTAGTGTGTTCCACATATGAAAGGTTATTTTTGTACAGGAATCACTCTGTTCAAAACGAAATGTACATGGAAAGCCACGATCTGTCTCACCATTTCGCACTCTTTTTTTTCCCCTCCTGCTTCCGCTGCTCACTTTGAAAATTTGGCATCTAACCCGAAGAATCTTGATGGGCAACCTTCGGTACTTTTCCGTCGATCCCGATGACGGAAGAAAGAACTTACAGATAGGAGCGGAGAGCAAAATGCAGCCGATTTTATCCGTTTCACGAGGGATGGACGACCGATCTCTTCAACTGTGACTTCTTCGTCATGTCCTCCGATGTCTCCCACAGCCGGGCCGCCTCTGTGTCGCTCGCTCCTAATTTCGACGTCGGCGCCTCATTGCAGTCCGCGAAGTAACGGCCCGAGACGCCGCCTACCCTTGGATGCGTCGCCACGTAGCACGTCGTCGCGGCGGCCTGAGACGGGAAGGAGGAAATTCGATCAGAAATAAAAAATAGTACGAATGCGAGAAGTAATTCCCGCGATCGCCGTTTAGATGGGGATCATCAGTCATCACCTGCGGGATGGTCTTTAAGAATTTGGAAGCCAAGAAGAAGGCGATATCTTCACGGAAGAAAAGGTGCAGCGGTGAGATTTCTCATGTGTCGATGTTAATCTCTTCCAAAATGATCGGAAAAAATGAAAATGCTAATAAAAACAGAAAAAAGAGTACCTGTCAGTAGTCCTTCACGTTCCCGGGTGAGCCGAGTCCGAACTATCCCCGGATGTACAGAGTTCACCGTCACATTCGCGTTCATTGTCTGCAAATTTTCCGTAACATTAATTCAAGTGTAAAACGTCTCCGAGAACGCGAACATGATTCTCACCTTGAGCCTCTTCGATAATTCCTTGCTGTGGAGAACGTTCGCCAGTTTGGAGACTGCGTAAGCTCGAGTAGGATTGTACTTGCCGGCGTAAAAAGGAGGACTGGGAAAGAGACATCAGCTAAATGGTAATACTCGGTGAAATCCGGTAACTGAGAAAAAAAATAAAAAAAGAAAGAGTCTTCTTCTTCTTCTTCTTTGCCCCCACTCCTTGTTACCTTTTCTTCTCGCATAACAGTTGCTCGTAACATATGCGGTCGCCGTCGAACCAGCCATGAATGCTGGAAGAGACGTTCACTATCCGTCCTTCTTTGCTGGAAAGCTCCGCCGTCTCGATCATCTTGCTGAGCAATAGGTTCGTCAACAAAAAATGCCCTGAAATTTAACTATGCACGGATATCATCATTGTTCTCAGCAACAGAGTTTGAGGGGAAAAAATTGCAAAAAGTATCGCGGAAAAGATATTACGTCCGTACCGAGATGATTCGTTGCGAACGACATCTCGATTCCGTCTTCTGACACAGCATGCTTGTGGCAAAACTTTCCGGCGTTATTTCTGAAGTTTTCCAGGAAAAGGAAAAGTTAAACGGAAGCCTGAAATTTTGAAAATAACCACCACCAACACCGTGGAGCAGAGACCAGTGGCGGTCCTAATTACATGAGGATGTTTACGGGCAAGCCGAGCCGCTCGAAGTCGGAGACGAAGCTCCTGACGGAAGCCATGGAGCTTAGATCCAGAGCCATGACGATGATTTCAGCCCCGGGGAACTCCTCAAGTATTCGGCTCTTCGTCTCCTCCGCAGCTTTCACATTCCGAGCCGGGAGGACGAGCCGCGCCCCTCGCTTGGCCAGCACCCGAGCAGTCTCCGCGCCGATACCGGACGTGGCTCCTTAATTATGATCAATAACAGAAGGCATCCCTCAGCGGCTCAGCCGAAGAACGAAAACCCAGAGAAAAATCCGTGAACAAACACACAGTTGTTTCTCTAACTCTGCTCCTCTCGGTTGGACTCACCTGTGATGATCGCGGTAATGCCTCGGAGGGTGTACGCGCCTGCTTCCGTTACCTGCTCGGCTGTAGACTTGGAGCCAAAGCCGCTCGGACCAACCGCTCCGGTAAGGTATCTAACGACTTCCAGCATTCTGGTTTTCTTTCTCTTTTTTCTTCAGAGCGCAGAGAGAGTTTGCAGGCGGAGGGCCGCTTCGATCGGACAACCATATGTAAAGCCTGCGGCGTCAGACAAATGGTACCCCATGCTTGGACCCCACGTGAGGTCTGGAATGGAAGGAGAATCCTTTCTTAGATAAACAGTTTCTTATTCTCCAGAACCTTCCCTGGTCAATCAAACAGGTGAGAATTTTTCATGAATCGGAAGTTTTCTTAGGTTGAGGCCGATGAATGTGATGCTTATGCGTCTTTTCTAAAGGTTTTTGATCTCATCAGCAACCCATGTTCACAATGTTGATCCAAACTAAAGCAGATATTTAATGTGAACCAACGAATAATGTGCTCCAGGTTTAAGCATTTTGACTCAACAAGTTGTTCTTTAAACTATTACCAAATTCGGGGATACAGACTACGGCGTCTTCCTCGCTTCACTGGAATGCATTTGAGATAAAACGCAGTTTACAGAGAGCCAAAGTTGGTAGAAGCCTACTGCCGGAGAGGCCAAAAGGTTGCCGGATTTTGGTCGTACTTACCATGCATTTGCATTTGATAAGGAGAGCTCACAATCTTTTTTTTTTCCTTTTCCTGCAAATGGGCAATACAATTGTACCGGGAAAATAGAGAATCGTACCGGGAAAATAGAGAGACAAACGGAAAAGGGAAATGAGAGAGGGTGGCATCAGAAATGGTCGGTCTATTCCGTTTGTACACGGGAACAGGAGCCAAACAGGCATTAAAAGAGCTCGGTCCCCCATGTCCTCATTCCCTTATGCACGAGTTGGTTCTGAGAAGCAAACGCTTCTGCTCCTCCTCCTTCTTTCTTCGTGTGAAGTTGAGCGGTGCACGTTCGCACCTGCAAGCAGACCCTTTGGTAGCCTCCGACAGTCCGACTCCCTGCAGCCTGCCCCTTTGTGCACCTCTCCTCTCCCGGTCTTGTGGATGATATAGGCCCGGCTTCCAACACCACGGCTGTCAAAGACCAACGTGTTCCCTGAACGCCAACGGTGTGAATTGATTTTAGAATAGTCGATGTAAATTACATTTTTTTACTTTGAAGCTCTTATTTAACCATCTTGGGCCATGTAAGTGAAATTGAGACTGAAAAATTCAAGAAAGTTATACGGTGAAACAAGCATGATTAGTCTCAAGTTTTTTTTGTTCAGTTTTGGTATTTTTCATTGAGAGTTTTGCTTAAAAAAGTGGAACTTTTGAGATAAAAAAAGCACGAGCGTTAGAGTTTCACCAAAACAAATGCAACAAAAGTTTCAAGTCATCACATCCATCAAAACATGAAAACTTTTGTTTTCGACATTTTAATGCTGGACATTTAAATATCATGTATTCATACGTGGCCTTAATATAACGTTTGAAGTCAGTCCTCTATGTTACTTATATTTGACATAAAAAGTATGAAACTCCATTGCTGTGATAAGGTTTGTTTAAATTGAGTGCTAAGGGTAGGTGTGGTGACTGGTGAGTGAGGGAAACCCACCACCCAGCAAAGAGCTAAAATTTCATTCAATCCCTTGTTTCACTAAGATACATGGTCTGTTTTAGGTACCTCAAGGTGTTGTTTCTACTGCACTTTAACTTACACATTGATGACACAAGAGGCTGACGCTGCTAACCCTCAAAATAAAAACTGACCACCTACCACGTAACTCAGGCTAAGAAGTCGGTCTGGTGCATAACATTTCTTAATCGATAATAAACTGTAAAAGGTTTTTCAACTTTTCAAAAGAGTACCAATTCTCACGGTGTTCCTAAATAAGATGGGCTTAAAGTAGCCCCCAACCCTCGTTCGACAGTCTTGCAAATATATTAAAGAAGAAAGGGCGTCGAAACTTTCTTGTGTTAAGGCCGAAAGGGTGAGTCCTTGAAGCAAGATGTCTCCCTTTCTTCTTCCTAGTGCTAACTTTGTTTGAGCGGATAAAGATTAGTTTGCTTGGTCAAAAGGAGGGAAGGGGAAACGGACAATTGGTACTTTGGTAGCGTTATTGGACAATGATTGAAAAGCTCTTTTGGATGCCATCTGAGAATCCGGATGTGCGTCCCATATATATATATATATATATATATATATATATAGAGAGAGAGAGAGAGAGAGAGAGAGAGAGAGAGAGAGAGAGGAACTGGTTAGTCATCTTCCACTAGGCTATTTATTTAATTCAAAGCATCCAGCTAAAAGTGATAACATATGGCTAGTACTCATCCAATACCGCATACTTTTAGTGCTAAAAAAAGGTTGTTTACTAATGTATGCACCAGAATTTGAATGGTTTTGTTAATTTTTTTAAGGAGGAATGATGGAGAACATTTTGATCCTCAGCTTCTTGGTGTGCCTGCATACGATTAAGGTTGAACTAACTAGGTCACCTTAAAAAGTGACATGACTTTTGATGCAAAAAATAATCGTCTTTTCATCCCAATATACGCCACTGTTTAATTTATTGAAAGCTGCTTTTGTGTATTGCAGGCCGCCAACCATCCACATAATAGCTTAAACTAACCAAAAGTGAAACTTATTTGTCTTTTTTCAGCTTTGTTTATTTTGCATTTACAGTTTGCGCATCCTGATTTAAGTTTTGCATTTAAAGTCAGAACATCTTGGTGGATATATACTTTAATGGTTATTTCCATCTCGATAGGCTTCGTCCCACAGGGGAGTGGTGGATTCATGGCTAAGATTTATAACACCAAGTAAAATTCTTGGAGTTTGGCGTTCTAATTTTAATCAAACCTTGGTAGTCCGATAGATGTTTATAAAGCGATAGCACATCTTATAGAAGAACAATCAACGTATTTTAGGTGGACTGACCGTGGTTGGAGTCCATCTTTGGAAACCTTTCAAATTATATTTATATATAAAAGATGGCAAATTTGATCGCTTTACATGACAAAGCATGATTAAAAAAGACTGAGTCTTGTCAAATCAAAATGCAGATCACATGAATGCTGTTTGTTTTAATTAGAACAACTGGTCTTTCGAGTAAGCTATTACTGGATCCAACTAAAAGAGAGGGCTGATTGGGAGGTTTGCCATTTCTTCACAAAGAAAAGAAAGGAGGCCGTTTTCTTTTCCTCGCAAACCAGGCGTGCTTCCAAGGCCTATCATGTGCCTTCGAGTTAAAGACCCGTTCCACATTATCCCTTTCTGTTCTCCCCATAAAGTCACTTGTTCGTTTAATAATCAAGATCATGAGCGTGGTTAGGAAAGGAAGGGCTTGCACTGTGATTCTCAGCCAGCCACATCTTGTTTTCTCCCAAACAGCAATGAACTATGACTGATCCAAGTTCACTATCAATAGTATAAAGGCTTCCTGCCATCCTTTCCATTAGAACAGTTTCTTGTTTTCTGAAGGGAATCGTGATAGCCCAACTGGTAAGACCCTCTTCCGTTACTATAAGACAGATGATGCAAGCTAACTGGAATGACTGGGCATAAAGAATCTCTAGGTGGCTTTCCAAGTCCGCAGAACACCAACACATTAGGAGCAACCAAAGCAATCCGCTGAATCAAATTGAACGGCATCAGACCAGACTGTGACAGTCGCAACCAATTGAAAGAGAGGGAACCAAAAAGACGTTCTTTTGACCCCAGAATCTGCGGGATGAAGTTACCCGGACTCGTGAGAAATTATGCAAGGAAAGCAGTCTGTCGTCCCTTGACTTTCTAACCTCCAACAACCTAAAGGTCGCAAGACCAACCCCAACCAGGCCGACAGAGTTCTGGTCATCCTTTTTCTGACGATAAACAGCAGGACTTGAGAAACACATAGTTGCAGCAAAGAATAATACAAAATTTCAACATCTAGCAAATATCATCTCAACAGTGCCGAAATTAGGCGCTCAGATCCAATTTGATTTATCCAATATGAAAGATATTTAAGCTACTCACCTAGTCCACCTTACAAAGAAAAATCACTTGGAAGAAGGATAACAAAGCAAACAATTGACCTACTGCGTAAGAAAGAGAGAAGGGGCTGGAGACAAAAAAGGAAAGAAAAGGGAAAAACTAGACAGCGACTTCTCCTAGTCGCTGGTCGATATTTTCTTTGCACACCAACAGAATTGAACAGCAGAAACGGCCCAACGCTCAGAATACTCTGATCGCCCTCCCCATGGTACTCTTCAGGTACAAGCACCTCACCTGATTTGCCACAAAAAGGAATATGGTTTAGTTCCTGTGAAAAATAAAGGATACTAGAAGCAGCTTTAGCAAAAAGGATCAGCACTATTTAGTGGGGCAGATAAGGAAGGTATGCGCGAGAGAACAGTGCATGCATTAGTTAATATGACTATCAATTTCTAGATCTTGTGAGTGGCCAAAGAAAGGATACAATTCACGAATTATAAACATTTTCCTTGAAGATGTTAACCAGAAAATTTCTGCAATTTGTAAGTACTAACAGTGTTGAATAGAAAAATGACAGCAATAAGACATCCACAAATGATGCAACAATGATGACAGAGTTAATTCATATAAGAAACCCATGATGTTACCGCAAACAAAAAGCAAGTACTAGACTGCAGAAAAGCTGAAGCAATGCCAACATTTTGGTGCATCAATCAACACTTTTAGTTTATAATGTGTAAAGACAACACAACAAAAAAGAGTGAAAAAACGAAAGCAAAACAAATATACCATAGCCTTACATTTTGCCAGTTCTTCTTCAACAGTGAAACAAGAAAGTTGACGCTAAGCTGTACATTCTGGAAGATCTGCTTCTCCTCCATGGAACAATTCCCGACAGCAACTCCCATGCACAGCACCTTCTTAAGCTGGAATTTAACCATTGCTTTGGTTTCATTTACCTTTGACTCAAGCGACTCCTGGTGCGAAACAAGAGTTGGAAACTTCCCAGCCTTGTTAAGACCTGGACCAAGGAGCCTGGGTATCTGTTTAATGATGGCTTCTGATGCAAGAAAAGCATGAAACTTTTTGGCGAGCTTTTTCACCAACTTCTTGTTCTTGTTCATCTTCTTCAAACCTTCAACATCCATGTACTCCAATCCTATCTTCTCTGCCTGAACAAAATTGCGTACCACAAACATATAAGCAGATTTGACTAAATGTCTACTCTAATGTGCAATATACCAAGTCCATATTATCAAAAACAAGTTTAGTTAAAAAGACATACTAGAAGATCATCATTCAGTGTACCTCCTCAACATGCTGAGCATCACCAAGCATGCAAACCTTCATTTTTGGGCGAGGAATATGAGGTAGCTTAACGGAGCCACTGAAACGTTTGTCCTTCTGTGGATCATAATTTTTCAAACCAATCTGAAGTTCAATTGTTTCAGTAAACTTGCGTTTCTTATCTTTTGATTCACCAACCACCTGGGTAATAGCTTCTCTTAATGCATCACTCTGGAGCTTGCTGCAAATTATTAAATCAAGAAGACAAATTATACACCTTATGTCTACTATGTTTTGTCCATTGAAAAATTTAGGAAATTCAGAAGAAACAAAGATGGCCTACTAAAACTAAGAAAGCATCATATACTGGAAGGATGAAGGTGGAGGCATGCAAGGATGTCAAACAAGCAATCATGGACGAAGTATGGTAGCTCTTCGTAACAGCATCCAAAAAATTTACCAAAGGTTCAATGCATATGATGCAACAGCGCGTGTATGTGTAAGATCTACACGCCAATTCATATGATGATGTAAATCTAAATTTCAAGCATGGATTCATGGATTGTATGGTCTTCACGATACTGAGGCATATTCAACTGGCTGGCAGTTGTATTCGATCTCCAGTAATTAGATCCTATAATGGCATGTGCACACTTACCTGCCATTAAAAAAGGAAAAAAAAAAATACCAAGAGCATTATTCAAACGGGATAATTACCAATATTATTCTTAGCCAATTTCCTGTAATGTTTCTGAAAAGTGTTTTCGTTTTGTGAGAAATTTTATTACACTTCAGACGTTCTGAAAATTGTAAATGTAAAAAATAATACCAAAATTAAGTAACAGGCTTCTTAGCATCTTTTTTGCAGAATACAAAGAACCAGTCCACCGTTCTAGAGTGTTAAACAACAAAAATAGAAAGCACACAATTAAATGTTTTGGAAAAAACCCACTGCAAAAGTCATTATGTTATTGAAATAATATTATGATGTTCTTACGAAATTAATATTTTGTCAATTATCATGACAGATTCCTGATATTATTAGCTCTGTCTAAAATGCCAATGGTATTGACATATCTCAACAATAACAAAGATGGTTCTCGTTAGTCCACCTGAGGCAGCTCAAAAATGCTATCGTCTTGGTGAACAACCAGGGATAGCATCCCACCAGAAGTAATTCATACATGAGCACAAATATCAACGTGAGTCAGCAGAACGTTCATTAGAAAACAAAAAACCGACAAGCACATAGCTAAATTCATGCTTAAAATTCATTTCTCAATCACCTAAACCATAGTTTCACACGAATTGTTAAAGGAAATCATGATATGCTGCAACAAATTTCAAGGATGAGCGCGTCGCTTCTCCAACTAACCTTGAACGTGCACTAACAAGGATAACCAAAGGAAAAAACATTGCCCTGAACTGGGTGACATTGGGATGCTATCATTAAAATTACGGAAAGGTCAAAACGCCCGTCTCAATAGATTTCACGGCAACTAAACATCTCCCACCCGATCCAGAGATAACAAACATTTATCATACCATACCAATATGATCTTCACAATACTAGTGCAATTCAACAAAGTACTTGATCCATATGTTAGAGGTTCATTCACCACTTGGGCACTTGACAATGCTATTGATTGATACGTGGTAAGATCTTCAAAAGATCCGTAAGATCCAAAAAGCATTTCCAGGTGAAAATAACGCGCACAAAACGCAAGCAAACACCTGTAGCGAGGAAAAAGTCGAGAAAGAAAATCAGAATACCTCATCTTGGTGGCTTCAGCACAATAATCCTTAGTTCAACCCCTGATCAAACGGGAAGGAAAGAGCGCCCAGCAACAACGGAGCAGAGGGCGAGAAAAAAGAGAGGACGCAGCCGCAATCCCGCCACTCCTTCTAGCGCCAAAACCCTAATAAGGAGTGGACGGGAAACGGAGAGAAGAAAGCCGCACCCATATACTCCACATGAGTTCGTCATCTAGACCGTACAGTTCCGAAGATTGGTGTGACCAATAATTATGATGCGCAAAGGAGAGAAATCTGATCCGTTGGATTTTGTCATCGGACGGTCGATCTTCGTCTTCATGTCCTGAAAACGGGTCGGACGTAATGCAGCCATGTAAAGGTTCGACCCGTAGCTGACCATGGAGCTTTTGAATTCAATTCAGATCTAGATCCGGGTCCATCTGCATCCAAGCAAAATTGGACCCAAACGTTGCCAATATCTGTCTCCTCTCGGCAGGAAAGCAAAACGGTTCTTGGAGTTGAATTGGGCGCAATCAACTGAGGGTGCGAGTAGTTCGGCCAGCGACCGTTAAGGCGGATGGTGGTTGGCGGGCAGGTGCTGCCTGCGGTGGAGCTGAGAGTCGAGGGACCATCTTCTCGAGTATCGATCCAAATCGTGGCTTCCAGAGAGAAGAACAGAAAGAGAAGGATGTGGTGTTCCGGACATCATTGTCGGGAGCCCGACCTCGCCTCTGCTTTGCGACAAGATTAATCATCGCCGACCAGTGAAATCGTTCTTTATTGGCGAGTTGGATGTCTGACTAATGGAAGAGCAAATCTGGTCCCCAACTGTGATATCACGTAGACTGTGTCGCATGCGAAGTCTTCCCGGCGTTGTCCTGTAAGAGCTATCAGGCGCTCTCAGGGGTGTCGCGGTCGGACGTATGAAGTAGCAAGTCTCTCCATCTCTCTCTCTCTCTCTCAACCCCTTCACCACGCCAAAGAAGAGAATCTTGGGGCATTAAGTTTCCCTCGTCTTCTCCCTTCTCCAGGTTTCCTTTCTTCCCCCAATTACGGAGAGAAATTCATAAAAGAAGAAGAAACTCGTGAAGGTTTGCGGATGAAGAAGAGCCGTGGGTCAAGGGTCAGGTGCTCTTTCTCTCTCTCTCTCTATATATATATATATATCTATCTATCTATATATCTATATATCTATCTATGTATCTATCTACTTGCGTAGCGTGTGTGTGTAAAAAGGGTGCCGCTCCTGTTGTTGAGATACTGTCTGTGTTTTTTTTTTTTGCGTGATTAATTGGCCTTGTGATGCTGGAAAAAGGGAAAGCACGATCTGTTTTCGTGTTGTTTCTGAATCCGCTTATCATTGTGGTCGCTTTAATGTTGTATACTCATAGGGTGGTACACCAAAAGGAGAATTGGGTTCTCAATACCCTAGCCTCTTGCGGAGGATATATTGTTTTATGCGTGTCATTTCATTTTCTTGTCTTACTTCTTTTTCTTTGGGCTGATTTTTATAATTTGGACAGTCCCCGTGTTAATTTGTTGATTGCAGTTTGGGTAGCTTTGAAGAGTTGTATGCTCCTATATAAACTGGTTTTGGACTATTTTTGGAAGAGAAAGAAAGAAGCAGTGCACGTGGACAAGATAAAAAACTGAATCTTGGACGATGATTGCTTGGGATTGAATTTGTCTATAGACTATATAGGTAGCTTCTAAAAAAAAATGTGGCAGTTACAATTCAAGAAGGAAGCGGCAAGTCTAAACTGCAAGGAAAATCCTTTAGTTAGTCTCAATTTCTTTATGTGGCATAAGACTATATGGCTGTTTGAAATTTGAATGCGCTCGTTTGCAGAAAATATCTAGGTTGATATGGGCACGTTCAGTTCAATACTCATAGATGCATTTGTTGGCCTTCGTATGGATAAATGCATTTGTTGACCTTCTAATGGATAAGCGGATCCATTGAACTGTATGCTGGAGTTGGTTAGCGTCCATGGCTAGATGTGAGAATTTTCTATTGCAGGGAAAGTGTGGCGAAGGAATCATAAGCTGGAAAGAAAGTTGTCTTGTGGCCATTCACAGATCAATTTACTATTCTTTTGGTTTCCCCTTTGTTGTCATTATGATTTCGATGGTGCTGCCTCTGTTTTCCCTTTACTTTTTTATGTCCATGTCTTCGTCAGATTGCTAAATTTGATTTGGTGCCAGGGGTCGTGTGGTGTGGGATGAGGGTAACTTAATAGAAATAGAATCCAACAAACCAATAAGGCAAAAAATTGATGAGCCCAAGACTCCATATCATCCCATGGTTGATGATGATGGTGAGTAAGTTATAGATATCTTTTCCAGAATGTCTTGTTTAGATTACCTTAATGCATAAGGTCCTGAAGAAAGCTAACAATCAGAGTCAACTTCTGCAGGTTCAGTGTCGCCAATACCTGGTGGCGAGGAAAGAATAGGTTGCCCTATTCAGGTGGATGCAATTTGGTCTGCCTTTGGTGATGTTGCTTCCTCAAGTACTCACCAGTCTAGGAAGAGTGGAGGTTGGACATCCTCTGAGGATGAGTCAGATGCCATGGAGCAAGACGATGAAGGTTGTTCTCTCAATTACAGTTCATGAACCAAAGTTCACTGCTTAATGCTCTACCTTGTTGCCTTTAGTTCTACAAAGCAAACATTCACAATCTAGAGTTGCTAACATGCAGCTTACACTGGACACTCTCAAATGCTCGTTATTTCAGTATGTAGGGATTTAACTTCAGAACTAGGAGTAGGTTTTCATGATTTAATATCCTGGGCTAATTCTTAATGCTTCAAACTTGGAAATTCATTGCGAAGGGCTCTTTATTGCTTCTCATGTTCTTGAGATTTCAAAAGGCATTGGGTGTTGAAAAATTCAAATAGTTTTGTACCTTTCTGAAGCTTTTCCTTACTCTATGAATCACCGTTCTCCATCAAAGAGAATTAAATAACATAAATTTTAAATCTTGGTTTGTTTCTTTCCAACTTATTTAGACTGAGGAAAGGGGGACAGGAATTGAGATAGAAGAAGAGTGAGAAGCATAGACTTGTTCCATTAAACTTTTAAGTCCAGTTATAAGGAGAAAGTATTCCTCAATCCTGGATTTACAATCTCTTTCAGGTAGTGTTTGGATGACACCTTGAAAAATGGGTTTTGTGAAAACTTTATTTTTTAATGAGTTTTGAAAACCTGGTTTGTGTGTTTGGGTACTACCACAAAAACCAGGTTTTGACTTTTGAAAACCTGGTTTTTGTTTGGATGACAAAAAATGGGTTTTAGAAGGTGCCTTTAAAACTGATTTCAGCTGAATGGTATTTAATTTACAGTTACTAAATAAGCAAATTGTTTCATGATATGCTTTACATATTTGTTTTTATATTTTTATAAGAACTGAAGTATTAATTAACATGTCATTAGTACTTGAGAGAAAAGCTCTGCAAGGCAGAAATGAGCCAATTGGATTTCTAACAAAAGAAACAAATATGATGGACGATATGAAATCAATTTCTTGTCTGTTGTAAAAGAAGCAGGTCATGAGTTTACAGTTGATTCACGAGCTCTACATAGTGAACCTCATTCAACAGATTCCTTCAGGGGTCGTTCTTGTCGCCTAAACTTGCTTGTTATTTTTTCCCTCACATTTCGATTTTAGGATCATGGATGAGAAAACCTAGTGAAACCTGGCTGAACCGCTACTATCAACAATATGTATGTTTATGTTCAGGTGGGACATTCTATGCCCATTTCATCCAACAAACAAAGAAAACTTGCAGCAACAAAACCTCGTTTTTGAGTGAGAAACCTTTTTTTTTTTTTTTCTGGGGGGGGGGGGGGGGGGGGGGGGGTGGCACGCGGGGATGCAGGCTTTTCATTCACAAGGAAAAACAATGTTTTTAAAAAAACCTTGTTTTAATGAAACACTGTTTTGGCATCACCCAAACATGCTGAAAACAATGTTTTGGAGGCAAAATGGTGTTTTACCTCTAAAACACTGTTTTCAGCATGCAGCCAAACGACCCCTAAAACTTTAGCATTTCCCTTTTAATAGCCTGACAAGCTAATGTAAATTGTTATTTACCAATCTTAATAGGCTTATCCATAGTATTCTCAATTGCATTGTGTTGCCTGTCAATCCTAATAGCCAAAATCTGAATAGTCTTTATGAATTAGTGAGTCAGCATATAGAAAACCTTCACAAATGAATTCTGAAAAGACAAAAGTCTGAAAATGGAAATTTGAAGATCAGATTAGGGGACACTTAATTGACACCTTTTACCATAACTTTTGCATAGGACTTAATTTTTTTATTATCATGTTTTTCTTGTACTGTCAAAGGGATCACTATTGTTGATTATCTCCCTCTAGCACATGTATTTTCTTCTTTGTTCTATCCGGAATAATACCACAAGGAAAGGCACTGATTATTTTTCTCTTATATACCATATTTGTCTTGTGAAAGCTTTGTTTCTTTCAGTTACTCTCTTTCCATTTTCACATGCTTTTCTCTCAGCCACTTTCAGCAAAACTGGATGAAATATTTTTCTAGTCAAACAAAAGAAAAATCCTATACTACAGCGGAGGGTGATAACAAATCATTCTTGGACTCGGAAAATTCAGAGTCTTCCTTTTTGTTCTAATGCTTTTTAGTTTTCCCTATCTAATCACTGAGTACTGATTTGTATCACCTAGATCTCCAGGGCCTCTCTTCTACTTTTTTGCATGTCCAATATTTGCTGCATATATTTGAAATTTTCAATGTGTTTGATACTTTCTGCCACTTAACAAGGTTGTTTCAGAATCATGAAGCTGGTGGAAAAAAGGGAAACATTGTCGCAAGAACAGAGAATTCTGGCTGCAGATTAAGCAAAATATCGGAAAACAAAACAATATGTTGAATATTCTGGTTGATCTGCTGATTGAAACTAGAGCTAGCATTTTTATAAGGGGTTCTAGTAAAATGACTTGCTCACCAGAACTGCGCTATGAACACCAGAAATCATGATTTGATGACTATTGTTGTAAGTTTGATGCCTATCATATCAGTCTCCCCATGTCTTTTGTTTCTTGTTCATGTTGGGGCAACTAAGCCTAAAAAGTTCTGTTGAAACACTAGGATGATTGACAATTGACAGGAAATGTGAGTCCTACCTGTAGGTAAAGAGGAACTAAGGGGTAGTGGACTGAGTTGTACAACTGTTCCAGGTTATCCAGGAACCGCCATCTTACTGCCATTCTAGAGAAGATGCTTCTAAATTGGAAATTCAAAAATGAAATTGGCCACTAAAATAATTTGTATTTTCATTAATTATGGTTGTTTCAATAAGTTGAATTTGGCTAGTTTGAGTTTAATAGTTCAATGCTATTTTGATTCCCACATGCAGAACACATTACGAATTATCTGTTTGAAGTTAATTTTGTCCCTTCTTTTTAACATTTTTCGAAAGGTGTCTGATTATAGTACTGAGGAGTCATATTTATTTGCTTAGGCAGCAGCCAATATATCGTTTAACTTTCTTAAATTGATATTTTCTGGTCTCCATATATGTCATCTCAAGTAATGCAAGCAGACATAATTCCACCGCTTTCTAAAAGATGTTATTAATCTGGATAGAACATTGATATCTTTGTCTCTTATTTTGTAAATTACATATTCAGAAACTTCTCAGGGCAGATTGAATTTCAAGGAGCACAGAAGAACACATTATGATGAGTACCGAAAGATGAAAGAACTGATGAAAAAAGGATGCCTTTTCAGTGACGAAGCTGATGAAAATGTTGCCATGGACAAGAAAGATGAAAGCCCTGAGTCTTCCTTAGTCGGAGGTATGAATGCAATAGACATTGAAGGAAGTGAGGCAAAACAAGCAGCCCAACCAGCCGAACCAAATAGTGGAGCGCGATGCTACAGAAGAGTAAGGTTTCTTATTGCATTTGGGGTCCTCTTTATTTTGGCTAGCTGATTACATATAGTCTGTTCTTTAATGTCTGAATGTATATATTTTCATGATAATCTTGACATTGCAGTTTCTTGGATGATGTAAAATTAACTGGTCTTCCATTCCAGGTTGATAGTCCGCTCGATTCTTGCCACAGTAGTGGCAGGCCAGAAGAAAAGGGAAAATGTTTGTATAAAATGGAGTCTCACAAAGACTGCATCTAGGCATAAACCGGCTGCGCTGATCCTTCTTTAGTAATGTGAAAAACTGACGTGCATTTTGCGACTGACTGCTGGTGGGATTCGAACTGGGGATGTAAACAATCAGATTTTGGCTATGAAAATTTGGTTTTTAGCTGCATTTATTCGATCTGTGTATGAAGTTTCCAAATATTTGGGTTGTAAACTTGTAATAGAATTTTGAACCATTTTGCGCCCATAGCTTGTACCTGCACCACACAAACAACAACTGAAAGCATTTTCTCCAAGCAATGACTGGCCGGACATATAAGCAATCGTTCCTCCTTACTGCAACTGTGGAGTGGGGGAATGAAGATAACAAGCTGGCACATCAATGTAAGGTGTGATCTCTTAATGAAATGGTTACAGAAGGATGTGTAATTGGAAATGTTAGTCTATTGGACTGCACAAAAACCTGGACAGTTCTGGCATTTTTTGGGCCTTTATAGGGCTTCAACCATTCTGTGCTCAGGCTAGCTGGACTCATGAAAAGAACATGCTGCCCAATTCTCCCAACTACCGATTCATCACTGGTTTGGTTCACCATCTTTCTGGACTATCCCTGAGTTTAATTTGTATTAATATTTGGCCAAAACGAACCAACCCAGACACTTGTCGAGCTGGTCCTTACAACAGCCTATGTCAGATGAACACTGACAGGAATACTGTATAACATGGACTCGTACAAGGACTTGGTGTGGACTCAAGATTGATTGTATTTCTGAAAACTGATTGTACATGTAAACACGTGCCATCTTGTAGCTGACAAGTAGCTTGGTTTAAATCTCAATGTAACTGTTTGAACATCATCTTGTTTGAGTCAAGATTCTTGGGGAGGTAGAGTTTTTACACTATTGGAGAGGTGATGATAGGTGTTGGAGGTTAAACTTGGGAAGTGGCTAGAGGAAGGATTGGTGCAGTCAGTCTTGGACTTTTCACTCCAAGAGTGGTTTCTTTTTTAATAAAAAAAAGGTGCCTCAGTTACCAAAATTGGGGCAGTGCAGCTGGTTTGTGGCTTCCTCGCACTCGAGCAAGGCGTCCAAGCTTTCAAGGTACTATACAGGTCAGAGTTGGCTAGTTAAGTCATTAGGAAGACTTGGATGAGCTGAAGTTGTGTAGGATGAGTGGTTCATAATGGTTTTAACTTTTTTCTTTGCAAGTTCACTCAATTGTCAGCTTGATTATAGATTTGCTAAAATCCAAAGCCCTTAACACCATATGTGGTAAGCAGGTAAGAGGATGGGACGAGTGTGAATTTTAAGACTCTGATAAAGTCTCCAACCTTGTCCTGCTGTTGCATACCGTGGTGTTGTCTTGGTTAAGCTTGGTGGTTGAGTTTCACCTTCAACTTAAGAATATAAAATTCTTAACCAAGGAAATCATGACAAAGTCACAAATTTTAATAATGTAGACTTAGTTGACACAAATCTCAATCTAGTCTGTGATCTTTTTGTTAGGTCTATCAGATTCAACGTTTCCCCAATGCCAGGTAGAAAACTTGCTTCCAAGGCTCACCGCAGAAAAAGAGCATGATAAAAAATTCTATCTTGTCAGCATTTTATGTGACCCAGTCAAAGGGATTTCAAATACAGTAGGAATGGTTTGAAGAACCACATGTCAAAGAGCAGTGGGTTCTCTGCTAAAAAATAAGTGCCCATTGGGTCCTGTTTGTACAACTGAAAGAAATATATTGTAAGTAGATTGTTACGCTTTCACGCACAGAAATCAAATCAATGCCGATAATACTGAAAAATAAGCCTTCTGAATGACAATTTGGAACTTTCAGTCAGCTCGTTGACACTTTTCGTCATATACATAAGAGTCACAACTGTAGTCTGTTGTCACGTATAAGAAAAAATAATATGCAACAAAGAAAAGAAAGGTGGAGATGCGGGGTATCGATCCCCGTACCTCTCGCATGCTAAGCGAGCGCTCTACCATCTGAGCTACATCCCCGATTGATACTGTGTAATATTTGTATTTTAAATTACCAAAAAGTTTTACCCAATTACCTTAGCCTGTTTCGTTTTACTCCTTGCGAGTAGTTTACACATTAAAAACAAGCTGATTTACATGTCCTATGATCTCTGATACGTACCGCTAATATTTTGTCAAGTTTTGAAGATGTTTTAAGACTAATATGTTTAATTTTGATGGTAGATCATAGATGTATAAAACAAAATGATCAACTATTTTCACATTTTAAATAATTAAGGAGGAAAAAATAATATGACCCTTATCAAGCATTATAACTATTGTTTCTGTAGAAATTGTCTAAAAGTTGCCTATGCACGTAGATTTGGAAGAAAATGACACTAGAATACGTAAGTCGGACATTTTTATCCATGAAGAGATTTGTCGTGGCTGCGGACGAGGACACTTCAAGAAGCTCGAGGATAAGAACGATCGAGGCCTCAACGAGCACGGATCCTTTCTCCTCCTCGAAAGTCGCAAGCAACGCAATGGCGGAAACCACCGCAGCAGCAATGGCGGCGCGAATCTGCAATCAGATCAACAGTGTGTTTGTTGCGTCAAGCCAGGCGGCGTTGGACGTGCTGGTGGAGGAGATAGCAGCGGTAGCGGCCAGGGACGGCTGCATCATCGTGCACGGCGTCGGCCGCGAGGGCCTCATAATGAGGGCTTTCTGCATGCGCCTTGCCCACCTGGGCCTGCGGACTCACTGCGTCGGCGACATGTCTGCGCCGCCCGTCTCCCCGAAGGACCTCCTCATAGCCAGCGCCGGGCCGGGCGGGTTCCCCACCGTCGACGCCATCTGCCAGACCACCAAGCGAGTCGGTGCCACCGTCGTAGTGGTCACCGCCCAGCCTGGGGGCTCCGCCAGTCGCCTGGCGGATAGGGTGGCGTTGTTGCCTGCTCAGACTATGGCCGATGACCAGAAGGACTGCGGCGGTGGCGGGTTGCTTCCTATGGGTAGTCTGTACGAGGGGGCCATGTTTGTCCTGTTTGAGATGGTGATTTTCCGACTGGCTTCTGCGCTTGGACAGAGTCCTGAAGTTATCAGGTCACGGCATACCAATCTAGAATAGGAGCCCCTAGATGTAGGTTTTCTTTCCATTTTGCTGCTTCTTGCTTCCTGGATGGATGAAGTCCGTCTCCCTTGCCCTGTGATTCTAGGATTTTCCTAGCTTGGTGATGGAAAAGTAATATCTTAAAGGTTTTTCCGGGAATTGGTACCGGCGTTCGGCACAATTTCTTGGTCTCATAATCTATCAGATGAAAGGACCGTCAAAACTTGTGCACTTGGTAATGGATTTTGGAGATTTACTGTTTGTATTGGCATTCAAGTGTTAATAGCTCAGTTTCAAAATCGTAAAGTTCGCCTCATTATCCATTCTCAGATGAGGATGAAGGGAAGGCTTATGCGATATTTAATGCAGAAACCTTCCATGTTTCCACTTATATCTAAAAAAGAAAGACGAAACACATGGTTCATCAGACTCTGCTAATGCTAGTATAACGGTGCTTAAAAAAATATGTGATGTGATTTACTTGAAACGCATGAAGGCCTGGAGTTTCTCATAAAGCTTCTAAGGAATTCGCTTAACTCCCGCAAGTTCCTTCTAAAATAATTCAATTTGATTACGTATCTTTTCAACAAATCAAGATAATCATGTTATATACTCGACCAGCATTATCCTTCTGTTTTGTTTAAAAATAAACTTTGCATTGACAAGGATGACTCCTGAACACCAGGCCCTGCAAGGACAAATCATGAGCAAGTTCAACATATAAATTGGCAGGGTTGTCCATGATTTTCTGCTCTTAAACATTAATTAGCCGCCATGATGAGTTCAAACTCATGACAATACAAAACTGAAACTGGATAGTTATACAACCCAAGGGGGAATAAGACAGAGCACGAATAGATTGACAAGAATTATGTAGACGATCGCTGTACACGGATTGGCGAGCTTGCTAATTGCTATTGGCTGCAAGATTTATCTCTTGAATTGTCATGACTCATGAGAATATGGCACTGACAAATTCTTCTGCATCAAATGGCTGGAGATCTTCCAGTCCCTCTCCAACGCCTACGAACTTTACGGGTATTCCTAGTTCGTCGACCACACTGACCTGAAAATACCGGTTGATACTTGGGATTTGAGTTGCCGATGGACAGCCGAAAAGCTGTGAACATGCTTGGTAATGTTAAAAGAATGAAAAAATTAAATTAATAAAAAGGCGTACCACACAGCCACCTCGAGCAGAGCCATCAAGCTTAGTCAGAATCAAACCTGTGATGCCAACCACCTGCAACAGTCGAATGCTTAGAAATTTTAAAACAGACACTTATATCATACAACAGAAAAACGAATAAAAAGAATTAATGCCAATACAATGTGAAAAAATGATAAATCCAATGCTTATATAGTGTCAAGCAAAGATGCTCTTCTGCTGAAGTTGGAGAGTGGTCAGCTTTCTCATGTGAACTTTTAGGGATGATCAACAGCTATCACCTTGTTGGGCAACACAAGATGGGAAGTTCAGGCTAAGGGAACAAAGATTAGTCTTCTTTTATCACATAAAATAGGCAAATCCCTTTTATGACATGGCCTATAATCCTACCCTCAGGACACAGGACATAACTGGTGCGTGTCTTAGTCAATCAAAGAAGCAATAGAACCATTTGCTAAATGTTTGGATGAGCAGGAAGTAGAAAAAATGAAACCTTGTCAATGTCACAAAACTTCATTTGTATGGATGTTCAAACATCGTTAAACAATAACGTATGCCATCCTTGCCTAGAAGACAAGTGTTGATATGCTACACCTAAAAAATTGAACATCGAACTCGTTTTTATTTAATCAAAGACTGCAATCCAAGTTTTGAAATCCAAGCCACACAAGGTTACAGTGCCTGTCTGCAACAGCTCAATATTGCTCTCGACCTGTAATCTCTGGGCTGACTGCTTGACATGGATACAAGGGAAACTGTGAAGTTCCACTGAGTGCATGTACAGTTCTCATCCATATAGAAATATCAGAATGGACAAATATCAAATACTGCCAGACCCACCCGAAATTTTAATATGGTTTTCCTTTGATATAATTTGTTGAGGAAATTTGATGAAAAAAAAAGAGCTCTTTTCAACTTTGAATTATCAAGATAATATCATAACAGTACTGCAAGTCTGCAAATTTATCACATGATGATACTGTCATAAATTTCATTTTCACCTTGAGCTATCACATATTCAAACTTTGCTTTCAAATAAAGAAACTTTAAGAATGTGACACAATAGAAGGAAAACAACGTAGATATCATCCAGACGCATCATGCATGGTGGTCTAGAAAATGAAACCTAATTAGAGCCAGTACCTCATTGAATTCCCTTGCTTGTGGCAGCATATTCAAACCAGTTGTTCCATCCAATACAAGCAAAATCTCCTGTAATGATTTTCTGGTTAGTAGCCTCATATACCATATCAAATATTAAAAGCCAAGACTAGACAGGTAGCAAGGGAGATGAAGAAGATTTAAGGTTGAGCCACATCAAACTTGTTCAACCACTAAAGGAAGCCCATCAACCAACCAGCTGATCAATAAGGTGGACAAGTCAATTCATGTATAACATCAAGTCCTCAACTACCTTTTCAACCTTGCAATGGTCAGAACTCAGACGACCCTATGGCACTCCACATTAGGTCTCTGTCCAGCCCATAGGATAACCAGCAGAGTCTATTAGACTAAGATAGTAGCATCACAATTACAGGCTAACAGAGAATTTATCGACTTTGTATCATCTAGTCATACAACAGCCATACACTGTATGCTGTTGCAAGTATGAGATTTTATAAAGAAATTCTGACACCATAAATTTGGTGAATAATATTAAAAAGAAAAAATAAAGGTACATACATTTGGTGCACCAGAGATAACTTTAGAGACAGCCTTCTTGCAAGCGATCAACTCTTCCATTAGGCTATAGTTAGTGTGGAGACCTAAAAATTCAATTGTTTTAAATGATGAAATTCATCCCAGCATCCTAATGCGTACAAGAATCATACGCACAAAAAAAAGCACAATAAATCTACTTTGCAGTACATACGTCCTGAAGTGTCACACAGCACAACATCGAAACCATCCTCTTTCCCTTTCTTGACAGCCTGAGCCAGAACTGCCCAAAACTAGTTCAGTAATAACATATATGGTGCATAAAGATATATTAAATACACGTCATACAGAGTTTCCCCCTTTTTATAAAAGAGAAAACAGAAGGTCTAAAAATTCACTTCAGTAATTAAAATTCTATGATAGCCATAATTCATCTGCATACCTGATGATGCTTTAACCTTTTCTCCTTCACCCATGACTATCTCTGATCCAGTCCTCTCAGCCCAAACTTCCAGTTGGTCAGTTGCAGCAGCTCGAAATGTATCACCTGCTGCCATTAGTACCTAACGCAAATATGAATCAGTATTAAAATCGCAATATTGTCTAAAGATCAAAAGGTCACATTAGTTCTTAGCGCATGTTTATCATTGGCAATGATCATTGTAACACCTACACATTGACAAGAAGCACATTAGAGAGAAATATTTCCATACAGAATCAACAAATATTCAGGATTATAACCAAGAAAAACAGAGCTAAATTAATTAGCTCACAAAAAAAATGATTAAATATCATGAGATTGGTCATTATGGATTATACCGACATGTAAGCTGAATGTATAGAGACATGCTATTAGTATTACTTGAATCGAGAACCAACCACATTCTCTTTTACTTTCCCCCTCAAGAGTTTCAACATAAAAAATGCAACATATGTTGACGTCTTTGAATTTTTCTTTTTCTGCCGCCACATTTCCTTTGAATTGATAATGTTTATCCATGACAGAGTCATTATGCAAAGAACACATCCTTTTGATGGGGAACATGTCATAGAGGCCAGAATATCCAAATATGAATTCTAAATGCGTTCTGCTGACCGCATTAAGGTCTCCTGACATCAAAATCCACCAACAATCACTGTATCATTCCAACATATTTCTTACTGTAGTAATTATTTTAAAAAATAATGCTGGAACACAAATATGAAAATTAAAGCATCAGGACGTAGATTCATTTTCTGAAGAAGGGCATCATATAACCTTTACACCTTCCTTCTTTAATCTGTGAGCAAGCTTCCCTGCATAATTAAACGGCCAAAACGAAGGTAGGGTTAGGAGTCGTCAAACCTATACTAACTGCTCACTCCTTACTCTAGAATTCTAGCAAAAAACCAGCGTCCACGGCATCATACCCAGAGACGTCGTCTTCCCTCCTCCATTGACACCAACAACCATGATCACACCCGGCCTCCTGCGAAATTCCATAATGAAACAAAAGATCAGTACCGGACAAGGACTTCAGGAAAAGAAAGAGATCAAAATTCAAGTACTCGACAAGCATCTAAACCTGTATCCTAATTGAAGGTCTGTCTTCTTTCCTTTGCTTGTCAACAAGTCAAGCACACTCTTCTTCAGGGCGTCCTGACAACAAAAAACAATAATTATGACGAAACCAATCTCAATTACTTCTCAACTCCTATGTTTCTAGCAGCAATCGTGATGCTTAACCTCACCAACAGCAACAATATTTTCTTTACGTAATCTCTATACCTTAATCTCGCTTCCTGACTTCAGCTTCCCCAATAATATGTCTTTCCGCAGACCTTCGACTATTCTGATCGAAATTTTCGGCCCGAAATCGGAAACCAGCAACGCCTAAAACAAAGCAACTGCAGGCATTAGCCAAATTCGTGAACCTCTACAAATGAGTGGAAGGGAGGAAGGAACAAAGCAACGAATGAGGAACCGGAAGTCTTAATTGCAAGCCTAGTCGGAGAAGAGGGCGCACCTCTTCGAGGTCGTCGAGAACGCGATCGGTGTCGGCGAGGTTCCAGTAGAGGAGGAGCTCATCGATGACGGCGAGGTTGTCTCTAGTCTTCGAGAAGCCGGAGAAGATTTTCTCCACGTCGCTCTTCGCCTTCTCCTTGATAAGGCGGCCAAGTCTAGTGAAGAACCCAGCCCCGGCCGCAGCGGAGCATCTGAATCCGTCGATTCTCCGGGGTGAAGCGACGGCGGACGGCCAGCAGCTGCTCGTGCGACGGAGACGGAAAGGAAAAGAGGCGCCTGGAGACTGGAACTGCTTCCTCTCTAGTTTTTGAGAGGAGCTGAGTGAGGACAGCGCCGGCGGCTGGATGGTCGCCATCGTCGTTGCCCCCTCTGTCTCTGCTATCTGTCGAGCTAACCACGAGTCCCCCGGGTGCCCGGGAATGGATGATGTTCAATTCATCGGCAATTCCTCGGACGTCGTTCTCCAATTAGTCGGCGATTACATTGGCGTTCCCCGTTTGCTTTTTCCTGACGATGGGCGCATACTTAGGAGAATTTACTTGTAACATGTTGAGATTTAAGATATTAGAATTGCGGTCATTTTTTTCAATAAATTCTAAAAGCCTGCTTGTTTGCGCCGGGCAGTAGGAAAACGACTCATAAGTTTGGATATGGTCCAATCGAGATCCAAGACAGCTGAGATACAAATTTAGCCACCTACTATTGCTTCCGGAGTCCGTTAACCTAATCGGATTAAATTTCCAACTCTGATTTTTTTTCCAATCTCTACACTGGTTTCAGCCGTTCTGTGGTTCATTTGAACCAGTTCCGAAGGTGTCATATCAGATGTAAAATCAACATGCTTCCTTGTAATTAAAAAATCTAGGAGAGTTTACTTTTAACATGTAAATTAAAAAAAAAATTATCTATCTTATATAAAAATTTAAAACACATAATATTTCGACATCAATCAAAATTTTAAAACTATAATTCAATTTTTCTCATGAAATTCTTCGCTATGCTACACAACATTTTGGAATGATCTGAAAAGACATTGTTGCATGACCATAAACGGATCCGAAGACATATATAAATCACAAGGACCAATTCGATTAAAACAACTTCAAACATCATTTGCTCAAATAGCATTTGTACATCTCACGATACATATTGATGCGGTGTTCAGCCAATGCCACATCTCTTCTAAGGAAATGAGATCCGAAAAGAAATTTCCTATAAGAATTTCTTTCCTCTCACTTTTTTCCTGTATCCTCTGTTTGTTACCAACTCTTTTCCTGCATCCAAGGTAGGCATGGAAGCATTTGGTGGGATTAATGGCTTGAGCTTACCTTAAAGGCCAGAGAGGCCGGCGGGGGTCCTAGCCCCCCCTTATTTTTTTTTTTAATTTACATATAAATTTTAAAAAATTTTATTTATTCTATAAAAAGTTTGAAAAATGATAATTAAGTTCGTATCAAAATTTTGAAACGATAATCCCTAAAAAAATCTGGGCTTTGGCCTTAAGACCAACTTGGTCCAACCCCAAGAAGGCGCCACCAAAGACCATGCACCAAGAAGCATCAGACGAGCTGAGGGTGTGCCAATTTGATATGAACATTTATTATTTTACTTTATTCGGCTACGAGCACAAGCTGCCTGAACGTTCTTTCTAGTGAGGAACAATGAGATTATCAATCCACTATGTCCAAAAGCCTCTCCATTCTCCTTTGTCTAGGGTTCTTGGGTGGACAAGTGGCAAGCTGCTTGCCAGAGCACCCCATCTTTTGTAGCCTAAAAGAGTAACACCTATAAGAATCAAAGCAAGAACATGCCACCTGCACATCCCCGCCCCGATCAACTATGCTACCACTATTATGCTACCACTATTGAAGTTCTGATCCAGATCAAGTCCAGTCTTAAACCTAGATTTGAAGTAATCGAAATGGATCAACATCAACATTTATATGTAACCGGGTACCTGATTTGGACTTAATCAACATCAACATTTATATGTAACCGGGTACCTGATTTGGACTTATGAGGTTCGGTTGTTGAACTGCACAGAAATATTCTGATCTGTGTCTGTGCCATTATCATCTCCAGTTCGGGCTCGAGCAATCGGCTCCAGCACTCTAACATTCGCTTCCCCGCTTCTCGCTTCCCACCGCTTTAACCGAAGTTGGCCGGACTTGAGAGGATGCGCGCAGAAGTGCCAGTAGCACAGCTGGCCGAGAGGTGGAGTCTATCGTCTGCAAAATCAGGCCCACCCGTGGCCTCCCCACCCCACTTTGGCCTCATTCCGCATCGCCCTTCCGGAAGCAACTTGAGCGGCGGGGAGGGACTTCATCCTTTCCTTTCTTCGCCCACAGTTTGGATCCGATTCAGATAGCTAACCCACTTCAGAACTTGTCTATATTAACATGGTAAGTGAAGCCCTCATTTGAATCGCGGCTCCAAATTGGATCCCGACGAACTCCCCTTCTTGCCTTCGTTTGCCTTTCTGCTTTGCCTTGTTTTTCCAAACCATATTGCTGGCTCACCCAAAACTGACATGTCAATATATATATATAGATAAAATATTGGTCAGATATCGAAGTGTTGAGTAATTGTTAATGCATCGAAAGATATATAACCTTTTGAGCCTTGTGGTGTTTGGGCGAGCAGTAGGATAATGAGAAGGCTAAATCCACGGACAGAAACAGTGAAAAGGGAGAGGGAGCGGTGTGGATGCTCCAAAATATCATCGCAGTAGTAAATGGTGATACCTGCCATGCGTTTGGTATTTTGCCTCTTACCGGGGCCATACCATTCAGAGGAGACGAACCTTTTCCACTGAAAGTTCTCGAAAGTCGAAAAGCAACAAGAGATTCTGTTACGCTCGCTATCTCTGTTTCTCGCCGTAGTCTCTCGATTTCTCTGTGCTTCGTCTGCTACCACCTTTTCCATCCCCCTTTTCCTTTCCTTTTTGGCCTTTCTCGCGCTTCCCACTGGTGCACCGGTCGTCTTATCGGACATGAGCCTTGGAGACAGAGTTCGCCGGCATCACAAGAAAGGGCGTGCTCTACCTCTTCTTCCGTCTGAACCGAAAGCAGCGACCGTGCCTGGAACTGGAAGTCCGGCTTCGGAGAGGTTCTCTACGGTTTCCCAGACGGGAACGCTCTGAGAAAGGAAGGATCGTGTTTAGTAATATCGAGGCAAGCGATCATGATACTGTGCCTTCCTTTGGTTTCTAATTTTGTTGCCGTTTTGAGTCTCTTTCTCTCTCGAAAAAAAAAAAAAGAGATCGGTCGTTTTAGATCGCGAAATCTCCTTGAGATTAGGTAAAACAATGGTTTTTGCCGCAGAAAAACATCGTTTCCTTTCGTTTTCTTGAGCTAGATGTATTTCCGGATGGACGCAGGGCGCGGCAACTTTTACTTTCTCCGGCGGGATTTAGCTGGAAATTTCTTTTTTCCGGCATGGAGCCAATGGTTCCTCCGGTTGAGCAGAGCTGCGACTCGTCGACGGCCGCGGCTGCCTGCGGAGACGCGAACAGGACGCTTCCAACGCCCTTCCTGACGAAGACGTACCAGCTCGTCGACGATCCTTCAGTCGACGACGTGATCTCATGGAACGACGATGGTTCGGCGTTTGTCGTGTGGCGTCCGGCGGAGTTCGCTCGCGACGTCCTTCCGAAGTACTTCAAGCACAACAACTTCTCTAGCTTCGTCCGGCAACTGAATACTTACGTAAGTATCGTATGCAGATTCATATGCGTCACAGTACCGCGGATGAATTTCTTCTACTTTTTGCCTTCTAGGGTTTCCGGAAGATCGTTCCTGACCGGTGGGAATTCGCGAATGATTGCTTTCGGAAGGGCGAGAAAAGAATGCTATGCGGGATCCACCGCCGTAAAGCCTTTCTGCAGGCGAATTTACCGGCATCGTCGGCAAGCTCCGGCGAGGAGCCGTTTCCGTCGACTTCGAATGGAGCAGAGATGGCGGCTTCAGTGGCGTGCACATGGAGCGGCGCCACTGCACCAGAGCTCCTGGAGGAGAACGAGAAGCTGAGGAAGGAGAATTTCCACCTGAGGCAGGAGATCAACCAAATGAAGGGCCTGTGCAACAACATCTTCGCGCTCATGACAAAGTACGCCAAGCGGACAGAGAACGGACTGGCGTCCACAACCGTCGGTAGGTCGACGGTGATCTCAGCGGAAGCGCCGCCCGACCGTCGAGAAGTGAAGACGGAGGCGGAGGAAGAGGAGGAGGAGCAGGAGGAGGAGGAGGTGCGAGGACAGAGCGCGGAGCATGAGGAAGACGCTAGAAGCGGCGACGCGAGCCCGAGGCTATTCGGCGTCTCGATACGGGCGAGCAAGCGAGTCAGGCAGGAAACGAATCGGAACGACGGGATGAAATCCGATCCGTTGGATCCCGCCTCGCTATCTCTGTGGCTCCGGTACCGCTTTCAAGGCAGCCAAACGGACCACCTCAAGATAGGGTCGGAAGACTGAGGACGAGAGATCTGAGCTGCCACGTGTCGTTCAGGACACATAAATCTGATGGACGTATTAAATCCGGAAAGCAGTGGAAATTATGGGATATTTACTTTTCTGGAAAATTTTGACCGTCGATTCTCGCGATTGACGTCGAGAAGAGGTCGTTTACGAGGGCCGACGGGTGTTTCCTCGCGGGAAGGGGATGGTGTGGTGAGGCACTTTCGAGATAGGGAATGATCCCATGGTTCTAGTTGTCTTGCGGCTGGGCACAAACACAAGACAAAAGAAACGGATTGGTTGTCCACTGGGGGCTGAGAAACAAACGGACGAAAAGTTTACTCTCATGTTCGGAAAGAAAGCGAAGGATGAAGGAAGACGGTTGGGTGGCGAGACTCTCTGTTGGGGGCTGGTGCGATATCGTTGAGTTTGGAGATACACTTTTGTTTTCGCGATCACATATCCGCATAAACTGGATATTTTCAAACATCGATGTTGCTCAAAAAGTAGATATATGACATCGGTTCTATGTTGCTGTTATTTTAAATGAAAAATCAGCCAGGGTCATCATCCACTTGATTGGCAATGGCTAATAGATTACGTGCACATCAATAAGTCTTCTCCATAACATATATATCTAACAGACGTAACACATATTTATTTGATAAGAGGGTGTATACATACTAAGAGAATTGAATTTAAAAAATACATTGCCCAATTAAAACTTTTTTATAATATACTTTTTTTTTTTTCAATTAATGCGGGTGGGGCCATGACCTAGGTGACCCCTCTCCCTGGCCCCTAAATTTATTATTCAATATGATACATCGATGAAGATCTTTACACGCGCTCACAACACACAATCAGACATTCATAACAAATATGGGACTTGTTGACGCTAAGTTAACAGTAAGAAGGACGTTGTGCATGTGGAAGCGCCACATTAGCGGCAGAATGGTCAGAGTAGCCGGCTGGCATCTTTGGCATCCCCGACAGGGGAAAGAGTGGGGCTGACGGCTGCAAGCATCTTTCCGGCAGCCGTGTGATAACCTTCACCGACAGATTGATGATCCCATTCCTCCTTCCCTCCTTGTCATGCAATCGGTAGCTCAGAAAATGCAAGTATCCCAACGGAACTTCGTAAATATCCGATGCCGGAATCGTCCACCTGCCTACAGCCTTCTCCCCTAAGGCCGTCTTGCACCTGACATCGACGTCAAGAGACCTTGTTTCCGGCCGAAACGGCAACGAGAACTTCTCGTTCCACGACGGGTACGCACCACCATCGCGATCAGTGGAGGTGGAGCAACGGTTGCAGGAGTCGGTTCCAACAACGACAAAGGCATTTCTTCCGATGGTTCCGATCGGAAAACTGAGGCCTTCGGCCGATATGACGTTCACTTCAAGGCTACCGTCGTGGCTGTTCATAAGGAACCAAACTCTATCTGGATACGCAAAGAGTACAGGATTTCCTTCCTTCGTGGTTCTTATTGTTCTTCTATACAATAGCTTAATTATATAGGTGCAGGCAGGCGGCAAGAAAAATTTCATGGCGGCATCTCTACTGAAATGGAGAAAGCTTCACGCAGATGAGAAAATTTAACGTTCGGAGACTGGATTTTGCTTGGCTTGACTTGACTTGCCCCGATTCAATATCAGAGCCCTCCATAAATCAAAATCTTTTAAGTTTGGTCAAGAAATTGCTTTTTAATAAATATTATATAATACATAAACCGTTTTATAATGGATTTGGATAACCCTCAACCGTAGTTTTCTAGTCTAATTAATTCATCGACGCGGCAATATTAATTTAATAAGAAGCTCAATCAATAAGGAAAACGGTCTTCTCTTGACAATTTCATAGATCTCCTTTCAAGCACTACGAAATTGCATGGGCTACCTCACCGGTCCCTGTCAAACCTGGACCAAGAAAACGCCAATTTTCTTAGACAAGTTTCACCAGAAAATGTCCAGCAATCTGCCAGGCAAATGTGTAGTTTTTGACTTTCGAGACAAACTCATGTAAATTACATGGAAAATAGCAGTACCGGGAGGGGTGGAGGTAGGAACTTTTCAGATGAATACTGTTTTTAAATTTTCTTTAAAATATTATTTTTTAAAAATTTTATATACACTAAATAATTTTTTTTTTTAAATGTAACATTAAAATAGACACATTTAACTATCACATAGCACAGAAAATAAAAAGTTCAACATAAAAATGGAAATAAATAAACACATACTTGAACTTAAGCTTAATCAATTTTAACTTTCCATTTGCAATATGTAAATTTAATAAATGAACAATAGTTATACAATTCTTACATTCCAATAAGGAAAAGACTTATGTAAAATTAGAATAATTAAGTAGTTAATTCGACATTCCCGTTCAATGTATGCCGGATTAATTTTTGTTGTTGATTGTTCTCTTTTTCATTTAACTTTAATTGAGCAATGCTCGAAAACCGGTATGGAAGTTGCTCATTTGGTGAATCAGCCAATTCAGTGATTCGGTTGACCCAATGTTGTCAAATCGGTTTCTGCATCGAATCAGAAACAAAAAGTATCAGCAAATCAATAAATTGAATCGGATTCGTTTTGTGAATCGAAATGGTTTAAAATGTATCTTAATTTTAAAAAATCAAGTAAAATTTGGAAAGCATTAACAAATCAAACATAAAAAAAAAACATTAAATTACCATTTTGAACAAACCGCGTTTTGTGTTTCTTATCATGAAAACTGTTAAATAAGTGCCTCAAGTGAGATTATGTCATCTTAAAAAATAGAAAACTTCAAGCTGCAATATTTTAAAAATTATACGCAAAAGGTGAGGCGGGCACCAAGATGGAAATGCTTAAAAAGCTAGGGCAATTGTGGAAAAGCATCGTCGGAGAGAAGCTTCCAAGGACTCTCCTTTACACGAAACGGGAAACTTCTTTTGCTTCCTTCTACCGGAAGGTGGCGTGGGTACCCGCTTTCTGAGAAGAAGATTTCCACTCGGAAATCCGCATCCACGGCAACGACGAAATTTTCCGTCAGCTTCCCGGCAACCACCTCCAGAGCACTTCTTTCCCCTCAAGTTAAAAGAAGAGGCAAGGAACGAGGATCAGGCAAACGCAGAAGAAGAAGAAACTAGGCAGAAGTTCATAAAAAAAAAGGGTTGGGCTTTTGTGAGCTGTGTAGGCAGACGCGATGCCAGTTTTGGTGCCGTTACTCCCCATGGAATACGCCGCCAGTCTCGAGGTGAACGTCATCTCCGCCGAAAGCCTCAGGTTTCCGACGGGCACTATCGGAAGGAACATGTTCGTCGTTGTTGGTACTGACTCCTGCGACCGCCGAGCAACGGCCGTCGATCAGCACGGTGGGGCGTACCCCTCATGGAATGAGAAGTTAACGGTGCCGTTTCCGCCTCAAGTTCGGTCCATCGAGGTCGACGTCCGGTGCAAAACGGCTAGAGGGGAGAAGTCGGTCTGCCGGTCGACGATTGCGGTGTCGGACTTCATCGGCGGGTATGACATTCCCTGCGGGTACTTGCATTTCCTCAGCTACCGTTTGCATGACAAGGAGGGGAAGAGAAACGGGATCATCAACTTGGCGGTGAAGGTGCTGTGCTTGAGACCATCTGCGCCACTCTTTCCGGTGCCGGCTGCTGGTGCTTCCGATGGAGCCTTAGTTGGCATAGCGATTCCGTATGCACAAACTAATCTTCCTTACCACTCGTAGATACTAACTTCAGATTCAGGCTAAGCAAGCAAGGCTTCAAAGTTGCCATTGATAGATCATTCATACCCTTCTCATTGAGGGCTCTTGTTGAGAAAAAATTCACTTGTCATTGATAGTATGTTGAATGCACTTCACATGGTTTTGCGTTGCTGGACATTTTCTCGTGAAAATTGTCTTGGAATATTGGTAGCCTCTTGGACCAGGTTCCAAGATCGACCATGTTTCTTTGCAAGAATTTTTGTATGATAGTAGAAAAGCATAAAATGCGTTCACGTAAAATAAACATGCAACTTTGCCATCTTTCCCCATTGATCATCACCAGGATGCTATCCATCTCTCGCGTTGATGGAGGTAAGATAAGATAGATGAGTATATAATGACATAAATTTAAGGGCTTAAGCACCTCGAGAGTTACAAGCATGGCAGCCCATCCCGGAACGACGACACGAACCGTCGACTTTCTGGCCGGTGAGCCTCCAAGTTTAGTAGCTACCCGGCCAAAAAAGGCGAGACCGCAAATGCAGGTGCCCACTAGCTGCGCTTCCTGAACGAACCAATTGCAGGAATATCAAACCATTACAAAAAAGTTTGAAGTTTTGATCCACTGACAGATTATATATAATAGTCCAGCGACAAAAAAATTGTCCACTATTAATGGTTTTCCTGAACGACAAATCGGTTGTTCAGATTATCAAACCATTATTAGCTGCACTTCCTGAACCAGAAATCACTTGTTCAGATTATCAAACCATTACAATAAGGGGTACCTGAAAATACTTGAAGGTGGACAAATTGTTGTCTGTTCAGGAAGTTCGGCTAGTGGGTACCTGAAAACACTTTTCAAGGAAGGAGGACAAATTTTTGTTGTTCAGGAAGTTTAACTGTTGGGCACTTGAAAATACGTTCGAAAGGAATGGGAGGGACATCTCTTTTTTGGCTGTGAGAAGAGTAAGAGAGTTCGAAAGGAAAGTGAGAGAGAAAGAGTGGAACTTTAGTTGCCGTGTAAATTGGTTTATGGGTCGAGTCTGATCCTAGGGAATGAAAGCGAGAGCATCAGGTTTGTTTGTTTGTTTGTGTGTGCGCATGCATGCTTAGAAACTGAAAAAGCAAACTGTGAAAGAGAAAAGATGGTTACTATTTAGCTACGCTACATAATACACATAACATACTCACTCGATAGTCGTCGTATTCAGGACAGGCTTCCTTTCCACTCAAGGGCTGCCCACCAGCAAAATATGTTTCCACTTTTCATCCGTCCGCTTAGAGTTCAACTGAACTCTCTCTTCCATCTCTCTCTCTTGCATTTGATCCCTCAACTTCTCCAGTCCTCATGGTTGACCAATCCAAGAGGCGGTTTCTTGAGGCGTGATTGATTTTTGTGAGGCACTCAGTAGAATTGATGATGAAGAGAAAATGAGAGAGCAGTTACAGTGGCAAGGTCCAAGACAATGGCCTCTTCCTATTGGACAGCGCAACTGAACGAAATGGGCAGAAGCTGAAGAAGAGGAAGGAAAAGGATGAGAGGGAGAAGTTTTGCTTCACCATTTTAGTTCCCCAAGAGCACATGGTATCAAAGGAAAGCCGCTCAGGTGGCGAGGTTCCGCCTAATCATCAAACCTTTTACTTGTTTGATAAATATAACCCAAAGATGGAGCTGATATAAGAAATATGACAGAACAGTTACGAACAGTTCTATTTGTCAAACAAATCTTTCACAAATCACAATTCACTGTGCCATTATTTCAAGGGCATTTTTTGTTCTTGACAAAGAAATATATGTTTTACTTTTCAAAATGGATTCACCACTGGTAAGTTGGCATGACACCTGGCCATTATCAAACTTGAGTTCTTGTGGGGAATTGCAGAACTCAGCAAAAAACAGGGGAAGGAGAAGTCTGCAGGAAAAACAGAGTAAGAGGCTCACATGCAGGTGCAAGGGAGTAAGTGCTTCTTCACTCAATTTTATTAATCTCTTAAGATATCTCTTCTCTCTCTTTATTTAAGTTATTTATACATTCATGACGCACTTTCGTTATGTTACAGCTGTACAGTCTGTTAGAGGGTGAGCTGTCATGCTTGTCGCAACAGTCTCACCGCTAGAGTTGTCTTGTGCACTAACACTCTCCCTCAAGTTGGAGATCCTAATTCTAGAATTCCCAACTTGTTTATAATTATGTTGAAACTGTCCTTACATAGTGGTTTTGTAAATACGTCAGCTAGCTGCTCCTCACTTCTAACAAACATAAGTTTTATCTCGTTTTTCTAAACTTTCTCTCTGATGAAATGGCAGTCTACCTCTATGTGTTTTGTTCTTTCGTGAAACACTGGGTTAGCACAGATGTACATTGCGGCTTTGTTGTCGCACTTGAGTTCCATTGCTTCGTCCACTTTGACGCCAAGATCAGTGAGGACATACTTGATCCACAACACTTCACATGTAGCTAATGACATGGCCCTGTACTCGGCTTTTGCACTTGATCTAGCTACAACTAGTTGTTTTTTACTTTTCCATGTTACTAAGTTTTTTCCTATGAAACTGCAATATCCAGCAATTGATTTTCTGTCATTGGGATCTCTGGCCCAGTTAGCGTCTGAATAACTTGTAACCTTTAGACCTTCGTCTCTTCTCATAAGAATTCCCCTATTCGGTGTTCCTTTGAGAAATTTCACTATTCTATGCAAAGCTTATAGATGTTGTTTTCTTGGACAGTGCATGAACGTGCTTAATCTGTTTATAGCATAAAGAATGTCAGGCCTTGTGGCTGTTAAGTATATGATCTTTCCAATAAGTCGCTGAAAGCTCCTTGTGTCTTTAACTAGCTCTCCTTATCCTTCAGAAGTTTTATGTTCGCTTCCATTGGTGTCTCTGCCTTTTTTGCATTTAGCATACCTGTTTCTTTTAGTAAATCAAGTAGATACTTTCGTTGACATATAAAAATTCCTTTAGACGATTGTCCTACTTCTATTCCTAGAAAGTAGTGCATGCTTCCCAAGTCTTTGATCTCAAACTGACTGTTGAGAGCTTTCTTCGTGAGTTCCATAAACCTGTCATCATCGCCTGCTAATAATATGTCATCGACATAGACTATAACGACACTAGTTTTCCCTTGGTTAGAAATGTGAGTAAACAACGAGTGATCTGAAGCACTTTGTATATAATTCAGTTCTTTTAGTTTCTGACTGAACTTGGCATTCCATGCTCTAGGCGACTGTTTCAGTCCATAGAGAGATCTTCTTAATTTGCACACTGCCTTAGGAACTGAGCCACATTCGACACCTTGTGGCAGATCCATATATATTTCCTCGTCTAGATCGCCATTGAGGAACACATTTTTTACATCAAGTTGATGTAAGCTCCACTTCTTTACTGCAGCCACTGATAACACCACTCTTATGGTGTTCATTTTCGCAACGGGGGTGAACGTTTCATGATAGTCAATTCCTTCCTTCTGAGTGTAGCCCTTCGCTACTAGTCTTGATTTAAATCTTTCTATCTCTCCATTGCTTTTGTATTTGATTTTGAATGTCCACTTGCATCCCACAGTTTTTTTTTCCATGTGGTAAGGTTACTATATCCCATGTTCTGTTTTTTTGTAGTGCGCTCAACTCTTCCTGGATTGCTGCACGCCAACTTGGAGATTGACAAGCTTCAGTGAAGTTTGTGGGCTCCTTTTGTGCTTATATTTTGGTCAGGTAGCTTTGATACAACTCAGAGTAATTTTCTAGTCTCACATCATTTAACAGTGAGTATTGATTTTTTCCTTGCGCATAGTAGCTGCAGAAATCATTAAACTTTGCAGGTGGCCTACTTATTCTTGTAGATCTTCTGACCTGTTCTTGTTGAGATTCATGAGAACTAGTGTCGTTGTTACTGTTGTTGTTTTCAATACCATTCTCGATGCTTGTGGATCCACTCATTGATACATCAGTTTCTGTATAAGTTCTTGTGTCTGTCGTTGGTGACAAGGCATGTAACGGTAATGATGTTGATGGCCGAGATGGTGACAATTGAGGAGCCACCCATCTCTTCATCCACTCCCCCTGACTCAAACTCTCCACATAAGTAAAGTATGGCAGATCTTCTACTACCTTGACATCTCTTAAAATGTAGAATTTTCTAGAGTTTGAATCGAAGCACTTGTATCCCTTCTTCGAGGAGGAGTAACCAAGAAATACGCACTTGATAGCACGTTTTTGGAATTTGTTTCTGTAATGATCTTGTACATGCACAAAACAGGTGGCACCAAATACAAGTAGATGAGCAAGAGACGACTGTCTATTATATAATATTTCAAATGGGCTTTTGTTTTCAAGTCGACGGCTTGCTGTTCTGTTGATCAAATAGTAGGAAGTAGCAACTGCTTCAGGCCAAAAACTATCAGGGACATTCATGTGAAACAATATGGCTCTTGTAATATTTAGCAAATGTCTATTCTTCCTCTCGCAGATGCCATTCTACTGCGGGGTCCCTGAGCACGTCAATTGTGAAAAAAATCCATGTGCTTTAAAGAAATTGTCAAACTGCACATTAACAAACTCTCCACCATTGCCTGATCTTACTGTTTTTATGCGTTTATCAAACTGTGTCTCAATCATCTTGTGAAATTTTTTGAAACAGTCAAATACTTCATCCTTTTTCCTTAGAAAGTATATCCAACTCATGCGTGACTTATCATCGATTAGTAACAGAAAGTATTTGAATTGAAGCTTGGAAAGTGTGGGAGCCGGTCCCCATACTTCGGCATGAATCAAATCGAAAATCCCTTCACTGTTTGTTTCAGACTGAGGGAAAGGTAATTTTGACATCTTAGCAAACTTGCATGCTTCACAAACAAAAAAATCACACACAAAGTTTGGGAACATTGTTCTAAGTATTCCATTTGAAAGATGTCCCAATCTGCAGTGCCAAATGTGGAGTGATTCACTGTTCTTTGCTGTAAGGAAAACTTTAGGCTCCTGTAAATCAAGGAAGTATAGTCCATCTTTCTCGTAGCCTTCACCAATCTTCATCTGGGATGTTGGGTCCAACAGAGTTACATTCTTCTTGGAAAAAATAACATCACAGTTAAGATCCATGGTCAGCTTGCTAACTGATAGAAGGTTATTAGGGAACTTTTGAACATATAATGCTGAACTGGATTGATTTTTAAATGACAGATGCCCAATTCTTTTGACTGATGTCATAGAACCATTTGCCATCTGTAATTTTGTGTTACTGATATGTGTAACATCTGTTATTTTGTTTAGATCACCAATAATATGCTCAGTTGCGCCGCTGTCTACTACCCAATAATCATAATTTAATTTGACTGTGAAGGCAAGAGACTTACCTAATACAGCAGAAGATTCTTCAGGTGTAGAAGATGCAATGCTGGTGGCAAGGTTAGATTGAGCTACTTGATGCAGTAGACGAGCAAGGTCGGATAAGTGTGCTTGAGAGAGGTTTGGGTTTCTTGAAGCTTGTCTTGGATTTCTGCTTATTTGTTGCTTTCGGTGCAGGTGCCAACACTTATCCCTTGTATGGCCATTCTTCTTACAGTATGTGCATTTGAATTTTGATCGAAATTTATTCAAGGGAGGAGGCTCAGCATCTTGTCTTTGACTCTTGAATGCCATCAGTTCTTGCCTTTCTTCCATGCCTCTTGTATCGTCAGGATTCATCACTTTGTGACGAGTTTCCTCTCTTTGTATCATGGCACATATGGTGTTTAATGATGGTAGTGGGTCACTCATCAGCACCTGACTTCGTAGGTTGTCAAAGTTTTGGCCTAGTCCAGCCAAGATCTTGAAAATTTTGTCTTCCTCTTGACGTTGCCTCAGAATATCTAGATTTGTTGTAATTGGTCGGTATTGGAAGAGTTCATCCCACATACCCTTAAGGCCATTCAGGTATAAATGGAATGGTTTGTTACCTTTGACTGTTCTTGCAACTTCTTGTTGCAATTGATACACACGAGCGAGATTGTGTGTTTCGCCGTAAATCTCATTTAGAGTATCCCAAATTTCTTTTGAGGAGTCAAGAAACAGGAACCCCTCAGCTATATTTGGCTCCATGGAGTTAAGCAACCATGCCATAACGAGTCTGTCGTTTGCTTCCCATTCATCAAATGCAGGATCTGTTTTTTCAGGTTGTGGAATTTTACCTGTAACTTAGCCCATCTTTGATTTGCCGCAGAGAAATAGGCTGGCAGACTTGGACCAGATGATGTAATTTGATCCATTCAAGGGAGTTGTCGTGATCTTCAAGGAGGGATTGGGATCTTGAACTACAGTTTTGTGTTTATTCATCACCTGTCGATTGCTGGTTTCATTCCCTTGTGCGCTCATCTTGATTGCTCTGATACCATGTCAAACTTGAGTTCTTGTGGGGAATTGCAGAACTCAGCAGAAAACAGGGGAAGGAGAAGTCTCCAGGAAAAACAGAGTAAGAGGCTCACACGCAGGTGTAAGGGAGTAAGTGCTTCTTCACTCAATTTTATTCATCTCTTAAGATATCTCTTCTCTCTCTTTACTTTAAGCTATTTATACATTCATGACGCACTTTCGTTATGTTACAGCTGTACAGTCTGTTAGAGGGTGAGCTGTCATGCATGTCGCAACAGTCTCACAGCTAGAGTTGCCTTGTGCACTAACAGCCACCGCCTCCGGCCACCGGAGCGGCTTCCTTTGATACTACGTACTCTTGAGGAACGGGAACAGAGAAGAACGCAACTTCTTCCTCTCATCCTTCTTCTTCTTACTAGCTCTCGTTCTCATCCTCCTCCTTCCCCTCCTGTCCATTTTGTTCTACTGTGCTGGCCAACAGAAGGAGGCCATTGTCATAGGCCTGGCCACTGTAACTGCTCTCTCCTCTCTCCTTTTATCTTCATCATCAATTCCATGGCGTGCCTCTGAAAAATCAATCAAGAATTCAGATGCCCCAAGAACTCCTCCCACCAAAGAAGAAAATAGTCCTTTCCCAGCTAGCATACTGGGAAATTGAAGAAACTCAGTTTAATAAGGGGTATAAGCCTATAAGGTGAAGGTCTAAGGCTGATCAAGATGGTAAGAGGAGTGGTCGAGGGACTTAAAGTCTGTCTTTTTTTCTTTTTCCCCTCTTAAAAGAAGCATGCACGCTTGTTCACTCCTAGCGAACTTGGTTATATAAATCTTACTAGTGAAAAAAATGCACTGTTTGGATATAAGTTCCTTTTTTTTGTACAAACAAAAAATAAAATAAAAAAACTGAAAATGTGCAAAAAGACACTTCTTTTTTTATAATTTCAAAAATGTCATTTTTTTTGGCGTCTGCACTGGTAAAAGAAGGTGGGGACTCCTCTCCCACCAACCTAATCCTTGAAACATTAATTTAGTATCAAAACTTACGCAATTGTATAGAATAGCTTCATGAAAAATTCGGGTTATTATTTCATGGTTAATTAAAAATTTGTTAAATATATATTTAGTACTCCATACAAAAAAAACTCGTATCATTGTTCAATGCACGTGCCGACACATGCAACTCAAACTCCACCCTTGGATCCTACTGTTCAGTTATTTCCAACATTTTAATTTTTAAATGTAAATTAAGTAATCTCTGGCTTGTGAAGGAACAAAGGAAATAAAAGGCTTGTGAAGGAACAAAGGAAATAAAAAAATGTTGGGATCTTTCTTTGTTCTTTTTTTCTTCCCTCGTTTCGGTGGGTCAATCGGAGGAAATGAAGGGCATGAGGAATGGAGAAGTTGAGCGACTGAACAACCAGCCAGTCCAGGCCATGGTTGTCTTTGCCCGAGCTGACCTCGACGCTGGAGCGTTCACGGTGGCCATCAGCGAGTAATCCGCCTCGTCTTCCCAAGTCGACAGATTCAGTTCGCACAGATGGAGACAGAGAGGCGGTACGCCGACGCTGAAATGTTCGTTGACGGAGAAGGAGAAGCACAAGCCGCTCAGCCCTTTACAGGCGGCTGGCGCATCGGCGCTGGCGTTCGGCATCAGTGCAGTAGCAGCTCATTCATCAAGCAACAATGGACCATGGGGGGCGTGCTTTCTGGTGCCTCGACCTGCGGTCTCGCCTTTTTTGGCTGGGTAGCTGCTAAACTCGGAGGCTCACCGGCCAAAAAGTCGACGGTTTGTGTCTTCGTTGCAGGATGGGCTGCCATGCTTGTAACTCTCGAGGTGCAGAAGCCCTTAACTTCATGTCATTATATACTCATGTCTCTCTTCTGAGTCTCTGACGGCCATCAACGCGAGAGATGGATAGCATCCGGATGATGATCAATGGGGAAAGATGGCAAAGTTGCTTGTGTACTTTAAGTGACCGCATTTTATGCTTTTCTAGTATCATACAAAAACTCTTGCAAAGAAACATGGTCGATCTTCGAAAACAAAGCAGTAAGAGGAGAGTCCTCGCTCTCTCTGCGGAATCTGGTCAGTTTGTTGAGGGTATTTTTTTTAATGTAAAAGTATTTACGTCTAATGTTTTAACAGGCTTTTTCGCAACCTAGTTATATAAGTCGTATTGGTGTGCATGTTGTTCCCAAATTAGGGGGACTTTTTCGAAACCTGGTTAAACCTGTCAAACCTGGACAAGAGGCTGCCAATATTCCAAGGCAATTTTCACGAGAAAATGTCCAGCAACACAAAACCATGTGAAGTACATTCAAATTACTAGCAATGACAAGTGAATTTCTTCTCAACAAGAGCCCACAATGGGAAAGGTATTGAATGATCTATCAATGGAAACTTTGAAGCCTTGCTTGCTTAGATTGAGTCTAAAGTTAGTATCTATGAGTGGTAAGGAAGATTAGTTTGTGCATAAGGAATCGCTATGCCAACTAAGGCTCCGTCGGAAGCACCAGCAGCAGGCACAGGAAAGAGTGGCGCAGATGGTTTCAAGCACCGCTGGGGAAGCCATGTCAGCACCTTCACCGCCAAGTTGATGATTCCGTTTCTCTTCCCCTCCTTGTCATGCAAACGGTAGCTGAGGAAATGCAAGTACCCGCAGGGAATGTCATACACGCCGATGAAGTCCGACACCGCAATCGTCGACCGGCAGACCGACTTTTCCCCCCTAGCGGTTTTGCACCGGACGTCGACCTCGATGGACCGAACTTGAGGCGGAAACGGCACCGTTAACTTCTCATTCCATGAGGGGTACGCCCCACCGTGCTGATCGACGGCCGTTGCTCGGCGGTCGCAAGAGTCAGTACCAACAACGACAAACGCGTTTTTTCCGGTGGTGAACGTCGGAAACCTGAGGCTTTCGGCGGAGATGACGTTCACCTCGAGATTGGCGGCGTGTTCCATGGGGAGTAACGGCACAAAAACTGGCGGCGCGTCTGCCTATACAACTCACAAAAGCCCAACCCTTTTTTTTTGAACTTCTGCCTTGTTTCTTCTTCTTCTGCGTTTGCCTGCTCCTCGTTCCTTGCCTCTTCTTTTAACTTGAGGGGAAAGGAGTGCTCTGGAGGTGGTTGCCGGGAAGCTGACGGAAAGTTTCGTCGTTGCCGTGGATGCGGATTTCCGAGTGGAAATCTTTTTCTCAGAAAGCGGTACCCTTCCGGTAGAAGGAAGCAAAGGAAGTTTCCTGTTTCGTGTAAAGGAGAGTCCGTGGAAGCTTCTCTCCCGAGATGTTTTTCCACAATTTCCCTCAATTTTTAAAAATTTCCATTTTCGTGCCCACCTTTTGCGTATAATTTTAAAATGTTACAGTTGAAGTTTTCCATTTTTTAAGATAACTTAATCTCACTTGAGGCACTTATTTAACAGTTTTCATGATAAGAAACACAAAATACGGTTTCTTTCGAAATTGAAAGCATAAATATAAACTTGAAAATAAAGCTTTTCTCTAATTTTTTAAAAGTCATCTTTCAATTTTTCCTTAACACTTAACAGCAACTAGTTGACCTAAAAGGCATGGAGCAGGTTAAAGGCGCCTTTTACCTTTCAGAAAAATAAAAACAGAAGAGCGGTTTAAAAAAAACTGAGACGGACAAAAACGTACATGTAGATTTATTCCAATTGAGTACAACATTGAAAAGATTTCAAATTTTGTTGTCCAAAACTGTTCAACCCTATAAGTTTATATCTATGCATCATCAAAGTGACTTATTTCAACTTTTAAACATAAAGATTGCATCTGCATCTTTAATTTAAAAAAAAAACATCTCATAAAATTCTTTTAATTTTGGGTGACCTGTGACCAAGGATCAACAAGTTCATCCATTCAAATAATAAAAGACTAAAATATAATTTTTTAAAATAAAATCCAAAATAAAAAAAAAAAGTCTCTAAATTATTCAATAGTCAATGTACTAAATTGTTCAATTATTCTTAAAGTATCTCAAATTTACGTTCCTCGGCCTTAGTTTTGCTAACTAGTGTGTCATTTTTTGTTCAATGGACACACTTCCACTTTTTTATTTCTAGTCATTTCTTTTGTCATAGCTTTTTTTGTGCTCTACTGTGTCCTTCATTATTCAATCAACTGTAAAGTCATACTTCCATTTTTTCATTTCTTGCCATTTCTTTTGTCATATCTTTGCCTCATCTTGGCCTTCTTTGTCACATTTTTTACACGACCCTCACTTCATTCATTTGTGTATTCATTTGTGTCCAACAGCATAACTTCCTGAACAACAAGATAACATGGTGGTGGATTTGAGAGGAGTGCAACAACAAGGTGTTGAGAAATACGACAGCATCTATAGACTCCATTAGCTACTTGGTCAAGGCCTATATGCATCTTGCATTCTGTCTTCTTGATCAGCACTTGTTTGGCTACAGATTAGCTTTTAATTCTCTTCCCCGTCCACCCCCAGGCCGACTCTCTTTCATCTATCTGTTTTTTTTTTGTTAGTTGCTTCTTTTTGGATGACTTTTTTATGTTATTCTGGTTGTTTGAATGACCACTATGCGGCTACGCAACCTTCGAGCTCTAATTATGGTAATATCGGCTATTCATTATTCATACTTGTAGAATTCTTTTTTCTATAAACTTAGCAACTATGGTAGTGCAACTGTGCAAGTGTGCAACCAACGTCCATTAAAACTTGAGATCAAAATCAAGTTTCGTTAAATCTTTCAGCACGCTCATGTTCTTAATAAGTATCTTGTCGCAAATCATCGTGCGGAAGAGAAGGAGGTTAAACTCAAGTGCAACCCAAAGTTGAGAAAAATGAAGATAACACATATAGATAACACCTAATTAAACTAAAAATATAAAATGGACCACAATGACAATCAGTCATGGAACCACGGCTTTTAATAAATAAATTTCTTTCTTTTATTCTACAACTAGAGATCTAATTTTCAGATTTCAGCAGTTGTATCTCACAGAAAGCATTAGATTTCAATTAGGCGTTGCAGCGTTGTTTCAGGCAAAAAGGAGAACATAAAATGTTTTTCTCGGCATTGAACCTCTCATATTTTGAAAATCTACCCGTGAAGAATACCATCCAGCTATGCTAAAGCTAAAATAATGTATATCATAGGTTGAGTCAGTTTCTTCACAAAAGAAATAATGGAAAAACATGTTTAACAAACTAGATACACAGGGTTATAGTTCCAACTTTAGAGACGTTAGATGAAGATCCATTGTGAAGATAAACACAGGATACAAAAGTCAGCTATTGCAACAAATGGTCTATCTCCTCGGTAATAGATGGAGAGGAGAGCTCCCCGCCATTAGACCTCCATGGACATGTTATCCTAGCAAGTATCGGCACGCGAAACCTTCATGGGGTACATGAAGGAGTTGGCGTAGACGAAGGAGAAAGCCTGGCCGGACCGGATAGGTTGCCCGTCGTTCACCAGGCAGTCATCGACGGCGACCCTCTGGAAGACCCTGGGATTGACGAGCTTGACGGAGGCGAAGGCACCGCAGGAGACATGGACGTCAGAGATGCCGCAGGAGGACTCGCAGGTGTTGAAGATCTCAACCAGAAAGGTGGGGATACCGTTTGGCAAAGTTCCGGCCGCCGACTGCGCCAGGCCGATGTCCGACGTCTTGCATTCCTTGTAGTAGTCGTATGAATCCTCTGAAGACGGCATCATTGTGAGCAAAGAAACGATGTTGACAATGCCAACATTGATAAACTTGATGAAGGGTCATCACATCATCACCAGATATCACATGATACCAATAAAAATAATGCACGAACAGTTTGAAGGTTGATTTCCCATTAGCAAATTTTGGAATCATATTTTAGAGTTGCCACTGGATTTGAAACCGAAAAGCTCGGATGAATTCTTGATTTTTCAAGCCAACATATAGCTTAGTCTCTTCATTTTTCACTGGAGAATAGCACAGTTGTCTTGAGAGGCCAATAAAATAAGCAGCTCAAAGCTCAATGTGAATATTCTTTCACCTCATAAAATTCAAAAAATAACTGATGTCTTATCTTCTTCTCGGTAACCAGTATATGATTCGAAACCAGTTAATTTTTACGGAGAAAAAACATCGGTAGGGATGAACGTCAGATAGATTCATGGCAAGTAACAAGACAGGTGCTCATACATTGAGATAGCCATTCCATCAATCCAGCATCAAGTAACAAGGACAGACAAACACTCACCAGCATCACCCATGAGCATCCTTCGGTTGTCTACCTTTCGAGACTTAGCTCCTGTATCGGCAAATCATGGCGTCAAGGTAAGATCCTTGCGTGTGTGTGAGAGAGAGACAGAAAAAGAGAGAGCGAGAGAGAGAGATTACTTGACCTGCTGCCGACGCGTTCACTGGGGAATTGATGGAGTGATGTGAAAGGAAAAGAATAACAGACAGAGACAAGACGGTCTTCATGATAGCCATCATCATCGTCAATGTCAACAGCGAGAATATAAATGATTCTCTCTCTCTCTCTCTCCCTCTCCCTGCCCTCTTAGCTAGCGTTGCGTACCACACGAACAGCATAAGGTTGCTTCTTTCTTTAATATGGAAAAGAATGACTGTGAGAGGAAACGAATCACATCCCCTTGCCTCGGAACCATTCACTCAGAACGCACATTCGTTGGGCTTTTCAGCTTCACATGAAATACCTTCCACCAAGCTCCTTCATTAAAGTCAACCTCATTGAAATTCACAAAAAGATCAAGAGAAAAGTTACCTAGAAATCACATCAGTTTACCGTTTTCTACTGCCATCAGTGTTTTACCACGTAATAATCCTTCTAATAAGGGATTGGCTACTATATTGAAGCATCCTCTTACGCAGCATATAAGGACTCAAATTCTTAGAACAATCGGGTCCTAGGCGGTGGTTAGCAACGATTTAAAATCTCACAACCCCTTTTGCAGGTCCAAATTTCCTGCTGTCCGAGTGACCGTTCGTAGACTCAAAGATTCTTCGTCTTGGAGTACTAGTGGAACATTGATGATGGGAAGTACGTACTCAACAGGCTAGACCAGAGGCCAGGATCTGAACTCGCAAACTAATATTTCGGTTCTTGAAATAAAGAAACTTCGTAGGGGATTTCAGATGCTTGTAGATAAGCTTGGGAAAAGCTCTGGCGAGATCTTTAGTGACCGACGTCCGACTGCTCTATAATTGTCGCGACCCATTAATTTCGAATTGTTTACTTCTTCCCGCCTTGTTCACTTCAGGGAAGGAGAGGCAGCGCGGTTGGTTAGTTTCGGCATTAAAGAAAGGGAATTCATTCAGCAGCTTCACTTGGTGGGTTAGCCGTCTATTCATTAATGGGTGGGTGCTGCTCAGAGAGTGTAGAAAGAGAAAGAGAAAGAGAAAGAGAGGGAAAGCGCGGGTGGCGCATTAAGTGGCTGCCTGTGTTCCGATGGAAGGTAAGAAATTCTTTTGGAGAAGAGAAAAAGACTGGCGGAGGACGCGTTTTCCGATCATACCTTTTGGTTTAATGCATGGCCGCCGACACGCCCTGCCGTTCCGACTTCAAAAGACGTTGCTCGCTGCATAACAGCCCAGATGAAGTAATTCCTCTCTCTCTCTCTGGTTTATGTCGCGCGTCCTACACATTCTAAGTTGGGCGGTCATGGACTCTGCACCAAAAGAAGAGGCAAGGAACCAGAACTTAGTATGGAAAACCAAACTTCAATCCAGTTCCTAACCGGCGCGGCCGAGAATCTAATCTAATGTGTACATTTGGACCCAGGCAAGTCCAATGGCCAAGATAGTTGACCGGACCGTCAGCGCTCACCCTCTCATGATGGACCATTAGATCCACATGCTGTACCCTGACTCAACTTCAGAAAGGTTCCATGAAAGGGAGAAAAAGGCTTCGTACCTGCACCTCGTGGCGGGTAAATTGCCACCACTAATGCAAGATCAAAGGGAACGCAGGATTGGGTGGTGCTTGGTTCATCACAAGTTGATCTAAATCTGCCTCATTGAAGCAGGTGTCCCGGCATTTTAGAGAATACCGCTCCGTTCTCTTTGTTCGGCTCTTTCTCTAAAAATTTCCCAACCTATGCAAAATCATAAACAAGCCTTCTCTTAAGTGTTTTTATGGTATAGAACGTTGAAGATATAAGGGTATAGCTTTTGGGTCTTGTAAAACCTTTTAACATTCCGAATTTCAGAAAACAATTTTTCTGATAAATGCACACAAAAATGGAACTCCTAAAATTGCGCTCAAGAAAACAGCAAAGAAATGAAGGATAGTCCAGGACAAAGGCAAGAAGCAGGAAATTGGTCCACAATCAAATCTAATTGCGCTGGACGGAACAATATCCCGAGCATTTCATGGACATTTAGAAGCAACCGAATCTCCTCAAACACAAGCATTGAGCTGAGTATGGACATGTTGCATGTATGAAAACTATGGGCACAACACAACATAGCAAAAAAAAAAAAAAACGCGCGAAAGCCACGAACGGTGCACCAAGAGGGCCACCGCGAGACCCATCGGTAAACCATTTGCACTTCGTCAAAGAACTTGCCGCCTCCTGTAGTTCATATGCACAAACTTAGACCACTGGTTAAGTCATCTGTTCGACTATTGTAAGGGATCCATAGAAGAGACTCTGCAAGTAAAATGACTGCGTATACATCCTATACTTCCTCTCTTGAATCACCGCTGCTCTTTATGATGTTATATTTGCACAATGGGCAAGTAGCATTGATGTACAGCCACTTGTCTATACAGGCACAGTGAAAATGGTGCCCGCAAGGAAGCTCGCGAAGCTCCACGCCATCCTCATAAGATGAGAGGCAAATGCAGCATTCCTGTAAGCAACAAGAACCATGAGGAACAAAAACTAACGGCAGATTTCTGAATGTACCAAAACACGACTAAGCTTAGACGCAATTCCCCAGAGGAAGCCAATATGATGCTATTACAGTGTCGGAAGAAGAAGAATGCAGTAAAAAAGTTGCACGGCAAACAGCTTACTGCATCCTCAGCAGGAAGGACTCGTTCAACAGTTGCCCCACCGCCACACGATGTCATTATCCCACCAAAGGACTCCGATTTCTCTAGATCAAGCTTCTCCATATCCCCAACTGACCTAAACTTGTACTTGGGGAGTCTGCTGATGTCCTCTTCAGATGCACCTTCCTGCTTCAATAAAAGTGCCCATCAACCCAAACATGAAAGAACTAGAAAAGGTTTCAACTTGTTCATGCATTAACACTAACAGGAACTAGGATAGTGAGATGCTGCCGCATATGATTCTCCACCTAAATAACCTAATCCTTACACGTTCATGGAAAACTTGGACCATAACTAAGATCAAGTAACAATACCAAAGGAATTTAAGGCAATGCAGGAATCGTTAAGAGCGATACCTGATCAGCCACTGCATACAGAATCGCAATGATACAAGGCAGACAACAGCATACTGCTATACCAATAATGCAGGCCAATGCAACACAAAATACCACGAAGAACACGTCAAAAGCAAGGAAGACAACACATAGCCTGTGAAACACAAGAAGATATAAAACTGTCAATCAAAGAGATGAGAAACTGAACCAATAAGAGCACCAAAATGATTGTATCTGAACCAACCAGTATAGCTGAGGAGCATCACGGATCAAATTCTGACCACCAGCAGACACCCAATAAAATCCAATGATCCACCATATGAATGAGAACATTGTATTTGCTGACTCCAGATGCTTAGCAAGACTGCCAAGGAACAAACATGGACAAATCAGATGAACAAGGAAAGACTTCTCATACAGTCAATAACTTTCATCTTTAGAATCAACTCAGACAAGATGTTTACTTGTGCCATAATGAAATTATGAGGAACTAAATGGGACAAATCAAAGAGAGTGTAGTCAAAGATTGAGAACTCACTCCCTAATGTGATAAGTAGTCACTCCTTTTGTTTTTCTTCACATAAAGGATAAAAGGCCGTATGTTCCAGGAAAATTGAACTTCTTTTATTATGTAACTTTTCAAAAAATAAAGAGCCCATTCATAAATAACTCTTCTTTCAGATTCAAAGAATGGTCCTTGCACCAAGCATCCCTCACGAATATCCAGATCTCAACTGTTCGTTTTTCTTTCATATTAGGAAAAGTTGGAAGATGTTAATGTAAAACAGGTACATCCTAGGTATCTTGAGCTTATATGAAGATTCAAATGGGTTCTAGGCTGTTCGTTATCTTGCTCAGAAAAGACATTCTCCACAGTTGCCAAGTATTTGCAATGTGTTGGCATTTCTTAAGGAATGATGGCTGGAGGAAGACCTTCTAAGCCAAAAGAACAAACCAAATTCAACAATCTTTATGCGGAACTTAGCAATTAATATTTAATAGTATTAGGATGTCTTATGATGTATTATGATACCATTGTAACGACAAGGGATAAAATTAAAAAATGTGCATGAATCAAGTTTCAGGGTTGTCACTGTACCTTCTCAGGAAATTTATGATACATCTTCGCTCCTTACGTTACGTACAATGCAGGCTGTATATTTCCTTAAAAAAATGAATGATTGGCCATTGCCTTTTAAGCATGAAATTACATAAATTCCTTAAGTCTGAATAATAAGTTTGCCATGAGAAGTATTGTCATTCCTTCAAAAGGAAACAAATAAAGCCTAGGATTGATTTTCGTTCACCAAAACTATAGCTTCTGTGCCTTCTTTCCCTACAAGTGTGTTTTGAACCCTCAAAATAAAAATAAAAGAAAGTGGAAGTTTTGTCAGCATTGAATTGTTTGGGATTTTACAGAGTAAGTTACTGTTAGTATCCAGGTTTTGGAAACATGGACCGGGTCCATAAGACTGACCGAAGCATGGTTCTAAATAAGGGGAAGGGTGCTGTAATGGGTATCATCGCAAACTTATTATTCAGACTTAAGGAATTTATGTAATTTCATGCTTAAAAGGCAATGGCCAATCATTCATTTTTTTAAGGAAATATACAGCCTGCATTGTACATAACGTAAGGAAACGAAGATGTATCATAAATTTCCTGATAAGGTACAGTGACACCCCTGAAAGTTGAAACTTGATTCATGCACATTTCATATTGTAGATAATAACACTTCATCCAATTTTCTCTTGAGTTCTGATTTTTTTAGAGTCAAATTGTTTAATTAACAAAATTTTCAATTTTTCTGAAATGTTCCATTGTGTAACATTATGATACATATCTTCTTGTGTACTCCATCAACATGGGTTATGAAATGCATTATCCAGCATTTTTAGCATCTTGGCTTAAAGTGTTATAACGTGCATGATCCGACCCCCTAAATCTTGTCATTGCCAAAACATAGGTCTATGCTCAAAAATGCAGCATGACTCCATGAGACATTTTCCAATAACCTAATCAGTTGCAGTAAGATTGTTAATTGATGAATAAATAGTCTGCAATCAATTAGCATACTGAACAGAACTCCAGTTACCACTGGTTATTTTTTCTTTTCAGTCTGCTAGACTCCACCTAGGCTTTTTGAAGGTCAATTAACCTGCCAAGCAGTGTTGACTGCAAAGATCTGCTAAGCTGACATATACATATAAATGCAGTGTTTTATTTGCTCATACAAAGAGGGGAGGAAAAAACAGATGTACTATTGTCTGACTGTTGTAACTTCTCTATGTTTTATTTTGCCTATGATCATGTATGGATCCCACTTGTGTCACTAGGAGCCTGGTCATGCCATAGTGTGGAGATCTTATTTTTCTAAAAGTCCATCTGTATGAGAATAGAGATGTTGTTGACATTTCTCTCAACTTCTATATATTTCAAGTAATGATAGAAACTATTTCAAAGTTGTTGTGCACATCGACTGATTTTTTCCCACATGTGCATAAATCATGTAGTCTTTCATAGCATGTTACCATTTTTTTTGTGTGACCGTTCCATTAGCAAACACTAAGGTATTGAGCTACTCCAACTCTTGACAATTTACTTCGACGAAGTCATTAGAGATACTACTATTTGTCATGCATATGTTCATGATATGACATTGCCTGCTGACCGCTTATAGATGACTTGCACACAAGAGCAACCAGCAGTCAACTGATTTTTTCCCTTGAGTACCATGTGCATCCATCATGTAGTCTTTCATAGAATCTTACAATTTTTTTGTGTGAACGTTCCATTAGTAAACACTAAGGTATTGAGCTGCTCTAACTGTTGACAATTTACTTCCATGAAGTCATTAGAGATACTTCTATTTGTCATGCATATGTTCATGAAATGACATTGGCTGCTGACTGCTTATAGATGACTTGCACACAAGAGCAACCAGCAGGTACCTAACATAATCAGGCCCCTAAAGATCATCACAAAAAGAGAAACAAGCCATTCAGAAAGCTGTCCACAGCATCTTGCATCTCCCCTGACCTTAGAAACAAGGTCTGGCTCTCTTCCAGTTTACCTCTGCAACATAAGTAGCTAGCAACCATACAGAAATGGAAATGTTGATGTATTGTAGCGTGAGCTGAATATCATGGATGCAGGTGGATACGTTTATGTGGTTTGGTAAGTTATAAGGTTACAACAGAAAACACAACATGACAGGAGAACAAGAACAAGCAGGGCTCAGCCTATGCAGGTGAGACTGCACAATGCATATGCACCCATCAACCCACCCACCCAGCATCCACACATGCTCATGCATCCACTCCCACCTACTCTCCAACACAATACCCACAGGCACGGCAAACTTCTCCATCCCTAAAATCAAACGTACAATTGCACAACCAATAAATGATATGAGAAACCTTAACCATTCACCATTCAGGCCCACTATGCACTGCTTGAAAGAAACAGCCAATAAGCACTAAGCAGGCTATTGTGCATATTTTATCAGACCTGTTTCCTTATTCCTGCTTTTCTATTCATCCGAGAATGAACTAACAAAAGGAAGCAATAATTCCCTCAAAGCGGAGACGCTTCTAGACATTTTCACATCATATATCAGCTGGTACGTGATTAATTTTTCAAATGAGAATATAAGAACTATAAATCTCAGCCACATGAGGAACTGAACAATCAAAATAATTAAACCATATCCATTAAACAAGAGCAATCACGTCCCACGTATCTCTACGAAGCAAATATATGATAAAAAAGCTAATCATAGTCGCAATGGAAAAGAAACTACAGGACTCCAGGACTCCCTTTCACCAGACTTCTGAATACAGGGTACTAAAATTAGGAACATGGTTATGGGAAATGAGCTGATCAAAAGACCACTTAGAAACTCCGTTCGCTAAGTCGTCCAACGAGGTGGAATTCAATTTCCTGTCAAACAGATCCGAGTTTGAATCGTAAACCACATACAAACCTTACAGATAGAATCGCCTGTCGAAGGCCTGAAGCAGCTCCATTAACTAAATCACTCAGCATTATTGCCAAATTAAAGCAACGCCGAACACGCGAAAATTACCTGGTTCTCTCTTCAGGCTGATCACTCAACGAATCATAGTCAGGAACCTCATCCCTTTCCTGCTGGGCACCTGACCGTGGACTCTCAGCACTGCCCTGCTGCACGGCTCGATGTCTCCGGCTATACTCCGAGCACACGCACACCATATGCAGGACGCACTGCAGCGCGTACCCCACAATCCAAAGCCTCAGCGGCATAGTCGGAGTCTCGTCCCTGCTGAGAAGCAGCACGGCCCCTGCCACGAAGACAAAAGCCAAATTCCATATTATATCAAGGACCACAACAGGTCTCGAATATGCCCAATCGCTCTGCCGCTCCTCCAGCTGCTCGGCGGCCGTCTCCCGAACAAGCATCGATGGCTCACGCATCATCCGCCGGCTGCTCGCTCGCCTGAGGAACCGCGCAGCTCCACGGATGCTCGGCCGCCGCAGGCCTCGGCGGTTCCGGTCGTCGCCCCCAATGCCGTTCGAGTTCCCAAGCAAAGGCGTCGTGTCAACGATATCATCCTGGGCAGAATTGGCAGAAGAAACGCCCCTCCCCCGCTCCATTGAACCACCCAAAACCCTTGGATTCTCCAACAACGAGCCCTAATCCATCCGCTCCACGACAGGACCCTTAAATTTCCCTAAAATCGAAAAGAAAACAAACCCCTCCTGAACAAGCAACGATCAAACCCTAGATATTGATCGACCTCTTACCCACCAGCGAAAATCTGAGCCAAACTTGGCGATTTCTCGATGATGGGAAGAACGATCAATGCTAGAGTTTGGGTTTCTCGAATTCCGTGGGAATCCGAGGAGGGGAAACGAAATCAGAATCCAGGAAACCTTTAGGCGGGAGGAAGAAGGATCAAGGAAGGGCGTGTTCGCGGGAGAGGGCAACCCAGATAGCTTTCTGGCGGTGACAACACCGTGCACCAACGGACTTCAGATTCTGGCTTAAATGGGATCTATTTCGCTGTTCGGATGCGGGTCGGATCCCACGACGCCCGACAAGCGAACCGGATCTCTCGGGCAATTTCATCTTTTTCGTTTTTTGCAATTGTGGAAGAGCATTCTAGCGGTGGATTCATCATTCATCTCATGAACTTGGGTCCAAGGGGGGGGCTATCTGCCCCCCCTTAGATTTTGGGAAAAAGTCGGTGGGTATAATTTTCAAAATTTTTAATTTAATACCCATAAAAATATTGAAAAATATATGTTGACGCTATAAAAAATTTTAGAAAGAATGCAAGTTTTCTCCCTAGTGACAACCGTCCAAACTAGGGAATTCCGAAAGTTGCAGCATCATCACTAAAAAAATTTTGAATGCTACCTGACTTTTGAAGTTCTTTTATTATTTCAATTTTGTTTATATATAATGTGGCAAATAATCCCCAAAAAAATCAATATTTCATCACATTAAAAAAGATTATTTAAGTCAAACAAAATGTCTAATCTATAGTGGAAGGAGAAAGGTTCTGACTTTAAATCTATAGATTTTTGATGGATTTTGATGTTGACCATCTTGTTTTCAAGTGAATCCAAGGTAATGTAACATCCCCTCAGTTCTTCTGCTCACAAGTTGTTTTCTTATGTTGATAATAAAAAAAGAAAACCTAAAATTTCCAATGGAGGGATTTTTCCAGTTATAATCTCAAATATAGGGCTTTATTTTCTTATTTTCCTTATAAGAACCAAATTTCTATCGACTACTGGCAAATGAGGATTTATCTTTACTATGGACTTTTAGCAGCCCAGTTGAAGGGCAGTCTCAAAGTATAGAACCTTTCTTTTCTTCCAACATATCATCACTTAACTGGAAATGGTCATTTGGTCGTTCTTAGCGAAAGTGAGGCTCGAATCAGAAAAATTAAGTAAGCATGCTTCCTTTTTGAAATTATGTTTAAAAAATAGGCCTGTAAATGAAAACTTGTATTTGAAACTGACAGGAGGAAGATGATGATGATGATGCAACTGGACAGGCTGCAACTAATAAATGAGCAGTCGCCATTAAGAAAGTTCATCCGAGGGGTTTTACCGCTTCTACCAAGATATTTAACAACAATTTTCCCTTTCCTTCTTTTTTTTCATAAAAGAAAAAGGATCCGGTCAATGGGCATATTCTGCGCATAGTTTTGACTGCTTCATGCATATTAGAATATCAATTGAGTAAGTTTATCCCATTATAAAACCCCGTTCAAACTAAAAATTAAATTACTTTGTTAGTAAAGCTTGCGCTACCGAGTGGCAAGAAGACCAACACTCAAGGGGTTTGTTGTTCGAATTTCTTTGTTCTTGCCAGACTTCGTTGTATTATTTTTCAGGACTACAAATCGTGGCAAGCACGACACCCAAGTTAAAAAATGTATCGTAGGTCTACCTAAACCTCAAAATAACTCGAAACTTTTGAGTTATAATGATGTTTTTGTGCCAAAAACAGTTTTCCCTAAATAAATATTAAAAAAAAAACATTGGAATATGAACATGCCCCTTCTTTCATCTAATTTGATCACGTAGACCATATCATAGTGCGGGATGAGCCCCTATTTCCTTCTTCCAAACTACACAAAAAAGTTTCTTGTGGGAATGGAGACTTTTCTTTTAGAGTACTCGGTATTCTTCAGTCAAGTAAACTCCACGTGCAGTTGTTCCCTTCCTTCAAGATCCTTGCGAGTGAAAATGCAGAAACAAAGCAAGCTAAGCAATTTATTTGTCGCGACCAAGATCCACCTACTTCCACAGTTTTAAATTGCTGTCCTGTGAACGAACTTCAGTATCTTCAGTTGCTTTGTTCAAACATAGTTTAACTGATAAGGATCACCCTTCACAACGTGCTTCCTTGATGCTTTTCTTTTCTTTTCTTTTCGCTATTTAGCGATTTGCCACTGTTCTATGTTTGAAATAAGATGAGATCTGACAGTGTTTAGAGTTTTTCTAACATCGAAATGATAAACATATGTACAGTCAAATTTTATTTATTAATACTTAAAGAGTGCTCATAGTGTAGAAAGAGTTTTGACTAAATTCATCACTATATTAACATCGATTTCTCATGGTTTGGATGTCAATTTTTATAATATAAAGGGAATCTCATTATAAATATACTGAGGAATGAGCCCTGACTCCCGCTAAAGCGGGCAATATGAAAGCAACCATATGTGAATTTCAGTTGATTATTGCAAGTTGTCGTCGTGTTCAGCAAGCTTCCAGGACACTTGGGTTGTGACGGTGGAAATTCTCTCCAACCACTCACAACACCCGGAGGGTCTGGTAAGTCCCTTTATGCATTCACATGAACAGCAACCCCTAAATGGGCAGTAGACCCCCCCTGTCAGCAGATGTCTATTCCATAATGGAACCGTTGTGACATGTAACCAATTCTATTTTCACCCTGAATGTCTTCAGTTCTCTCCTGTTTCAAGGCTCCTTTGAGCAGGAAAGAGACCTCATGGCGTGTCTCCATGGAAATTGAGCCTATGACAGTTTCGTTTTTGGCAGAAGTTTCTCCTGGGCCTTGCAAGGCGGGGTATCATTTCCTGTGCTTGATATTTTCCCATCACTAAGGGTGAAAACGCAGTTGTGGGCTTACCATAGCCCTTTGGGACCATAACGTCTGTCATAACAGAGCCACCGAGGAGCAGCACAGAGTCCTCAGCATTATTCGCCTTGTGCCCCTCCCACAATGAAACAAGCCATGCACTCTTTCAATTTTCGGAGACGTAAAGAAATGAGTCCACATGCCAGCAGGTCATGGCCTTCCAATCTGCCACAACCAAATAGGCAAAACAGAATGTCCAGTTTCTGCTAACAATGAGACGGACAGACATAGAGAGAGGCATAACTTGCGTTTTGAAACAACTACAAATTTCAAGTGCTTGCCCCACTTGCAGTGTTCCACCTAAATCTCAAACATCATCATAGGACCATTTTATTTACAAGCAAGCATAGAAAATCTAAACCACTTCAAATAGAAGTGGAGAAGAGAAGGCGTGGGAAAGACAATGTAGTTGAAACTTGAAAGTCACAATTAGCAAGTACATGTTCAGCCATTCCTCAAAAGCCAATACAATCAAACAAACTGGACTCAAGTGAGGAATTCTAATTGTGCCCATTGTAATATATACATCTTCAAGTAAACAACCTCCATATGGCCGCTCAAAGTTGCTCTCAGTGAGGCATTGAAATGGAAGCCAGAACAAAATATCCCACAATAGCACCTCTGCTCAATAAAAGGCAAAAAGAACCTTTTAGTTGGCCTTAGCAGTTTCCCGTACCATTGCAAGCTTGGCTAAGAAACCACATAGTTGAAGTAAAGAACCGACACCATCACAAATTCTCATGTGTGCAAACCCAGTTTCCTGTAAATAAATAGCAAGAGGCCCATGTGAAAAAAAATGTTGAAGTTAAAGCTTTTAGCTAAATAGGAGAGGGTAGTTTCAGCAGTACCTTTAAGAATTCTAATTTCAGATACTCGGCCATATCATAATTTTTTATTATACGGAAAATTGTGGTGATGATATCAGTAGGAGAATAACCCAGATCATAAAGCTGCTTCAAACCAGAACAAGCCTCATCAAATTTGCCATCCAGAATGTTCTTTATCATGTTCTTGACATGTAATGGATGAGGCTGATCACACACCTGAAACCAGTCATCAAAAACTTGAGCACAACAAATTGAAAGCCATAGAAATATCAGTTAAAGAATACGATAAGAAATAGAAAACCTTAAAAACATTATCTTGATTGACAAATCTGAATCCACTGAATGTAGCTTGTAAATTGTTCAAAGCCTGCCTCATATCACCATCAGCTGTAAAGATAACAGCTTCAAGTCCTTCTGGCACATAAGGTACCTTGACAGACACAGGAATCAGGAACACAAAAACTACATGCTAGTCCACAATATTTTTTTCAGCCATAAAATCCATGCCATCTTCAAACATAAAGCATCATGTGAGTAAAAGAAGAAAGCAGACAGATGAGAAATTAAACTGCTGCTTCAGACGACAAGCCCATTGCAGTTAAAGGCAGGTGGCAGGCCTGAATTCCATTAATCATGAAAAGTCATTTAACACTAGAGATGGTATACATGAAATTTTCGTTAGTTATCATGAATATTCACAAAAACAAAAACAAAAAATCTTCAATGTTACCTTCATACTAATTTATTATTGATACCATACTAAAGACAGTCTAATTTCTTGCACTTGGAATAAAGATGTAAGATTAAATTTTGGTTTATCATCATGAATTTTACACATGAACAAATTATTTTTCCTAATTTTGTGCTTCATTTTATTATTGTTGTTGTTATTATTATTAAATTAGTATTACTACTATTACCAGAATTGCTGTGATAAAAGTTCGACCTCACACCAAGACCATTAATCACATCTAAATGGAAACGAAAGGAAAGAAGCCAACGTATGAAGTTTGAACTGGTTCCATTTAGGTAAAAGCCAAAAAGGACTAAAAGTAGTCCACGAATAAAACTCGATGCCTTTTACACAACACCTTTGATGGAACAAGGAGGCCTAATATCATTGTTGTCACTTGTCAAATCAATTCAGGAGCCGAACTAGTGAGGCTGCCAATTTGGTGAATCAGTATATTCACCAATTTTACTGAATCAATTGGAGTATGTGAAAAATAATAAAAATAATAATTAAAAGATTAAAAAACGTTAAAATTAATTGAAAACAAGAAAGTTTCTTAAATAATTTAAAACCAACATATAGCACTCTTGAATCAGCAACAGAATCGAATCATTGTAATAACACTGCCTAATATAGTACCACAGACATAAGAAATAAATAGAAGGTTTATGCATTGTACCTTCTCAGCTTCAACCACTACCATGAGTCGCCCAAGAATCTCTTGGTCTGACAACCTTGTGAAACGAACAATTGCACATCTGCTCTGGATGGGTTCAATAACCTTGGAAGATGTGTTGCATGCAAGGGCAAACCTCGTAGAACTAGAGTAAATTTCCATTGTCCGACGCAACGCCTGTTGTGCTCCTGATGTCATGCTGAAATTTTGACAATCCATAAGACGCCACTAGCTTCAGAAATTTTTTGCATCTAAACACACACACACACACAAGAATACAATGCACCTACAGGTCATACACTTTTTATTGAACCTATAAACCTCTACTCGATCCGATCGGCAACCAAATTGGCCAATCAAACATCACATGCATGTATTTACCTGTCTGCTTCGTCCAAAATGATGATCTTATGTCGACCAGGCGGTAATGTTACTTTCTTTTGTGCAAACATCTTGATCTTGTTCCGGACGACATCGATACCTCTAGACAAGCATGGAATTTGCTAAACATGTATTCAAATCAAGAGAAAATGCGAAACTGACAGTGTGTGGACAAGACAGTACCGATCATCTGATGCGTTCAGCTCTAGAACAGCTTCCTTAAAATTTTCACCCAAAAGCTCATGAGCAAGAGCCAAAGTACTCGTGGTCTTTCCAGTCCCCGGGGGTCCCTAGCAACGAATAATAAAACATAAAAGAATGAACAACCACATAAATATAATAGACAACATACTTCACGAAAGGAACAACTATCGCGTAGAAATAAAATTCCAAGCAAAAGGGATTAAACTCCCAACCTCCGATAAATGAGGAATGCATTATGCAACGCCAACTATTAAAGAAAACATGTTGATATCTCCAAGTTCTGTTCATGTATCGAGGAAGTCACTTTCATGAGGCAACCCAAAGTTATCATGAACATGTGTAATAACGCGATAACCCAAAAGAAAAGTTTAGTAAGCGAACTATATCAGATGCAACTTGGCGGTATTACAGAGGAACCCGCGGATAACATCTACCAAAGGCAAGAACATTGTTTTTCGAACACAAACAACAATGCCAACAAAGAATATACCACAAACTGCATTTTTTTTCGAAATTTATGCGATTTTCCACTTGAACAGTGAAATAGGCATTCATCACAGAACAAAAACAAAGTCCATTCGATTTTTTTGGGAAAACCAAAGAAAGAAGAAATCGAGATTGACTACGGGAAGACGCGAACAACATTAGGATATGGGAGAAAACCTGACGGACCAGAGAGAGAGAGAGAGAGATACCGCGAGGATGATGTTGGGCATATTGCCCTCACGAGCGATGACCTGCAGCCTGGAGACGGCGTCCTGGTTTCCGACGACATCAGCCACCTTCGTCGGCCGATACTTCTCCACCCAGGGCATCTCCGACGAACCCATCTCCTCCTTCCTCCTCTCTCGTCTCCGGCTTTCCTTCCCTCCTCGTCCTCCAATCAGCCCGTTTGCCTTCACCCACAAGCCCTAAAGCCCAACCCAGGCAGCCTCCCGCCCATTTTTGGAGGGAAAAGTAGAGAGAAAGAACGGACCGCCGGTCTCCCATGCGGCAGGTTTAGATCCAGATCTAAATCCAAATTGATTATTTATGAGTGTTATAGAATATCAGAAAACGAATCAAATTAACCAGGCCGCTGATCGGCTTAGCGGAATTAGTTGTAAACGGATGAAAAATGTCATTATTTTATTTAAAAGCGCAAAAACAAATAAAATTTAACATAAAAAATTATACAAAAAAAAAAAAACCGGATAACATGCAACTCCCCAATAAGGGTTGGAACCAATTCCAATCAAATCAGCCAATTCATGCAACGCTTCATCTCAACTCCTCCTACTTCGCAGCACCCGCCGTTGCTATTACGATAACAAGAAAAATAATGAAGCTGCATTATTGTTTTTAATCTTAATTGTCAATATTTCGACCGTGATTGCAGTAAATAAATGTAACGTGAACATATTAAAAAGTATTTACACTTGACCTTAGCCAAAAGACTGAGAAAGATATTATCAAAAGTATTACTTTAGCATAAAAATCGACATTTTCCACAGCAGCTTCAAGTGGTGGCAGAGAGACGGGGAACCACCCCTTCTCTCTTTTTCCCTGAGTTCAAGTTCAAGTTCAAGCTTGTTTGGGACTCGGGTTGTTTTGGGATTGAGGAGAACACCATCAAATAATATCATGCAACTACCATTTGTAGTTTGGAGCATGAATTAGCCAATTTGAAGCGAATTGTTTCAGTGGTAGTATCTACAGTCTCTTTTCACACCCACAATCTTCTTGCTACCTCAACAAACTTCTCCTGGAAATGCATTTTGGAAGAAAGGAGAAAACAGACACAGTGATTGCTTGAGAATCTTACATGTCTGGATATTTAATACCTGACCTCCTTCATCTTAAGAAGATAGCCTAGTAGACCACCCAGTTAGCACCCGAACTGGAGAGCTTTCAGGACGATTAACATATAACAAGTGGCATCTAAAAGTTCAATTAAATCATTCGTTCAGTCATTTATTAGGAAAAATATCACCATAGGCAACAATTCAATGCTTCTTTCCTGATTCCTATAAATTTGTGTGGCCAACCTTCTAACCACCACGAATCTGAGAAAGATATAACAGCAGAGTTGAAATAGATGCAGTGAGACGCTGCATTTAGAGCCCCAAAACACACGTTTACACTACAGTTCCAAACAGCAACCAATCATAGACAGAAAGAAAAGAATATATATTATATATTTATCTCAGAATTACACTGCTGCTCTCTTTGAAAGCTTCTTCTGTGCCGAAAGAGCTTTGAGCAACCTGTTCTCTCTATTCTTGGCCCTTCCATTTTGTCCTGCTCCACGGGAATGGTTTCTGAAGGCTGAGATGCTTCTCTATTTTCATCCTCCTGACACTCAAGTGAAGAGCAAGGGCCATCGTTGCATGCACAAGATGGGATGGTGACAGATGGGAATGGGCTGCATGAGACTGTACAAAACATATCTGATGAAACAGATGCTACTCGATTCTTCCGGAACTCAGATCGACAAATATTGGCAGATTGTGGTGCACAGCCATGAGTCTGAAGCATGCATGGTGTACAGAAAACAAGAGAGGAGCTCAACTGGAGGTCCTTGGTAGGAGAGCAGGGTAACTTGATGAAAGAAACAATTCCACTGCGGCAGAGGGGACAAGGAATTGAACCAGGGGGGCTAACTGCATCAGATGCCACGCTGTTGGTGGAGCAGAGATAAAGGGCACACTTAACACAAAATTCGTGACCACAGCCTAAAAATGTGAGAGAAAGAACTCTTGTTAGTTCCAACCGGTCATCAATTAAATAGCAAAGGTAAAAACCCAAGGGAGCCAACAAAATTTGAAGAATAAAGATGAAAAACTGAAATCAGCTGAATTGGTTAAGCTGTACTTAAGCATCAGGAATTGTTAAAGGGTAACTAAACACCACACAATGCATGTCACTATCAGGATCACAGTGATATGATTACATAACAATTTGGCACACTTACCATTTCGGGACAAATCGAGAAAGGAATGAACACAACTTAAGGGCTAAATTACTGACTGACTGCGTCCTACACAGTTACACCACACAGTCACACACTATGATAACAAAACTCCATAGAGGAAAAAAATGGCATTTCAAATTACAGAAGAGGAGTTGAATACATGTGTATGTGCCTGGCAACTAGAATTAACCAGTTTCATAAAAAAAAGCGGTGAGAATGCAACATGTAAGCCAGTTCTTAGTGAACCAGAACTAGCATTGAGTGGGGAACAATGGTGCCGCAATAATAATCCATAGAGGTCGCCAAGAAAATAATTCAACACAATCATAGTTTTGTCAAACGAGTAACCAATACAGTAGATCACAGGATCTTACATCACAGCAGATACAGAAATTTCACACAAAACAAGCTCTTCAGTGTGACTCTGGAAAAATGAAGTTGTCTCATCTCATGCAAGTACTTCAAAGACAAACAGTTGTGGTATCGAGAACTGCATAGACTGACCTTCAGCAGCCACAGAACAGGCTTTCTCCAAACAGACAGGACAAAGATCACCATCGTCTTGTGAGGTGCTTGCAGATTGCAACCCATATTCTCTGCATTGATGAGCTGGTCAATGGTGCATCACACACAAATGCGTATATGCATAGATATAATTATGCAGCCTTTATAGTGAGCGCTGACCCAACCAAATTTGAGAATAAATGACACATGTTAAGACAATATCCAGGGAACCATGTCTCCCAGCAGGCACTGAATCTCTAAGTTCTAAAACTTGAAAAAAGAGAACTTATGAAATGTTTTGAAAATTAACAGAATGTTTTGACAATATTATCAGCTGGGTTCAAAAGGGCAATAATATTGCAATATTTTCAAAATATTAACTAGGATAAAAAATAAATAGACAAAGTGGTCGCAGGGAAGCAAGCATTAAAAAAACCATATGGTGCAGGAAATAGTATATTTTTATAAAACAATTACATGTGTAAAAAGAAATATCATTGGAAAGAAAGAATAAAAAATCCAAACAAACCAAAAACAACATGAAAATGAAGAAACATTGAAATGCCAATAAGGAACAGATTTGAAAATTTATGCATAGAAAAATATGAAGCTGTGTGGACAATGTTAAAGCCTTATTGAGGTCAAGGAAAATAATGAAAAGAAAGCGAGAATCAGCTAAAAAGCCTAAAATAATAAAATGTGCCAAAAAAAAAAAAACACTAATTATGAAGTAGGTCTCCCCATTCCAAGTGAAACAAGTCCCCTGCAAACAAGAAATTTTATCCAAGCTTCCCTCTTTGAAGGAAGCATGGAGTATCTCGCTTCATAGTCATGCCTCCAGGTAAGCAAAATTCCTCTTTACCCTTTAGTTAGAAGCCTCTAGTATCTATGAGCATGACTCAAATATAATGACTTACAAGTGAATTTGAATAACATAAACCAACACCACAATCATGGCAGGCTGCCAACCACAGGTAAAGGAATTAAAAAAATCCAGTCATCTTAAAGGTTTGTTACACCCACCTTGCGATGATCATTATGCTCAAAAGAGGCACTGCTAGATATTTTGATGGAGTAAAAGTTGGAATAATCACATCAGAGTTGGGTGATAACAGAGGCTCTAAAGAGTGACGTCCCCATAATCTGGCAACATCAACTGGTAGCCACCTGTTTCAAAAGCAAGCATATTGTAAGTATGGTTGATTAGAATAATTATAGATAATTGTCTTTTTATTAGTCCATGGAAGAAGTGTAAGAAATTACCCATTGCAGTTCAATGCAATTCGGCTAGCACCTTTTGAAATAAGAACCTAAAAGCCAAGAGGTCAAATGGGACAGATATCAGACAACTAAAAATATCCAGATTGAATATCTACAAGAATCACCATTAAAATGATGAGAACTGATTTGGCAATAAATAAATCAATCAAGAAGTAGAGGATAACCTTACCTGGCAACACTTCAGATTTCCTCCACATGCAGCATAATGTAAAGGAGTACTTCCAGCACCTGAAAAAATGAGAACTGTTAGCAAACAAGACAAGATCATAATGCAACACTGACAATGAATTAGTAACTGCACTTGAACCACACCTATCAAATCCATCGAGGTACCATAGTGGAAAGTCACAGCTGAAACACTTGCATTTATATCAAGTAACAATTTCACACAATCAAAATACCCATGTAGTGCAGCCACATGAAGAGCTGTTATACCACCATCAGCAGCCTTGTTTACCAATTTGGAAAGGGCACTGCACCATATGAAGAGAATATACTAAGACTGAGAAATTCATCAGAACTTATAAGGTACTGTAAGCAGGAAACTGAAATTACAAAAAAGAGAAGGTAAAACAAACACACATCAAAAACAGGAAGAGACTATGATTTTTTGTGTATATTAATATGCTATGTACACACCTGAAACTGTCAAATAAAAGAACAAACAGTATCTTGTGAAGTAACCAAAAAAGTTTCACCAACAAGCAAACCATTCAGCAAAAGCAACAGTGAAATCATTGACAAACAGCATACATTCATAACAATGTTATTGGGGGCAAAAGAGGGAAGAAAGTATGTCTAAATACCAAATAGACAAGCATGAATGACATACTTTTTATCATATTTTTGCTTCATTGAGCTTTTGTCGCTGCATACTGGAGAAGTAATCAAATCATAGGGCTCACTAGGAATATAGTCAGAGACAACAAGTCTTATACACCTGGCATGACCATTAACAGCAGCGAAGTGCAATGCTGTTCTACCACTAAGGTAATCTGCTCTAGTAACCTGAAGGAACAGAAGCTTATGATTAGAAAAGAAATAAAAAGATAAAAGAGGCTACAAATAGATGATAGGAAACAAGAATCTTCAACGTAGCAGTCTAGCAGATAGTCTAGAGATCCAAGTGCAAGATAGTTACATTGCATTTGTATAAGAGAAGAGTTTGGACCACTTCCCAGTGCCCATATCGACAAGCATGCATCAACGCTGTCTGTATGATACCAAAAACGAAAAAAAAAAAACAGATTAAGGTCATTTCTACAGGTAAAACAAATGACTACACATACAATAAATCAAATTATTCTGTTCCTAAATTTCTGAATAATATGGATGGATAGGAAAGCAGCTAGTTTTGCAGAACACTGAATATTAATGCATAAGAAATGGCAATTGGTCTTACTAGCCAATAACTCTACAATCACCTCCTAATTTTCCATATAATATTATATCGTTAATTTCATGGACTCTTTCTACCAAAAAAAAAAACATCATCATATGACCAAATAATATACATAAATTAGAACTGTGTGAATACGGAACCTATCGTGGACAGTGTTATCAGCAGATCAGAAATCCTCTTCAACAGACGTATAATGGAAAACAAATTCTTTACAAGCATTTGTATCATATCGTCTGATGGCAGAAGGGTCGCGTTTCCAGTATTACTCGGAATAACATATGAATTAAAAGTAACCTAATGCATTCCAGAATCTGGAGCGGTTGTTGTATCAATGGTTAGTCCACAAAGAAAGCGAACAAGGGGAAATCAGAAAGATGGGATCACCTGACCGCAATAGTTCCTCGAGTTAACATCTGCTCCATGTTCAAGCAACAAGTTCACGATCTGCAGGAAACATAATTAAACAAGAAAGAAAAACTTATCCATTTCATCTAAAGAGGACTAACGATTATATCACGTTGACGATCATGATGTTGATAGAGAAAGAAAGGAAACCTCATTGTGGCCTTTCGCAGCAGCAAAATGAAGTGGGGAATTGAGGCCACCGAATGTGGAGTATTTAGCGAGACAGGGATTGAATTCCAGTAGCATGCGAGCTTCAATAAGATCGCCATCTCTAGCAGCAGAAACCAAACGCTCTCCAGATGCAGAACAACCAAACGAATTCCCCATCACCTAAACTATAACCGGTTGATCCAGTGCCGCACAATCGTCAAAATCACCAGAAACGCAACTCAGACATGCACTCCAAGCACAATTTGATAAAGCCTTCCTGCGGATCACCAAGTTAAAGCAAGACCCACCACAGACTTCCGTCCACAACCAATCTCTAGACAGCAGTTCTCATTGATGCCATGAACTCAAACTTCGCCACGAAACCATAAAATAGACAACAATCCACGTCAGAATAACGACAGATTTACCAAACCCACCCCGGACCGACACGAATTCCCACAGAATGACCAAGAAACCAGAAAACGATCTCAGAATTCCACCAAAACATCCAACCCCAGATGAAAAAATGGACACATCCGACTTCAACGAAGGAGAACATGCAAGAACGACCGCAAATCATTCAACCACGGATTCCAACCCATCATCTATCGACTCTTTGAAAACGACCATCACAGGAAAACGACTGTTCCGACCAAAACTGGAACCAGATTTATTTCTTCCGTGTAGGTTTGGACCTTCTTGGCTGGAGGAAATGAGTCCAGCGTCTAGCAACTCTAGGTCAACCCCGGTATGCGTGGGGAGATGATGCAAACGGAACCCAAGACGACAGAGAAAGTTGGAATCAGAAGCATGACTCCCGATTGCCGCTCTCCAGCGTTAGGGTTCGTTCGTCAATGACATCTCTCTCTCTCTTCTCTCCTCTCTCTCATTTTTCTCCGTGGGTGGTGGTGGCACAATTTTTCAAAAATTAGCCACCAATGGGACGGCAGAAGGTGGCCGAGGCCCGAAAGATTTACCGTCACGAAAACTCCGAGCCACCCCTCGCCCTACCTCTCTCTCCTCTCGCCGATAGTTTCCAAGCCACACGGAGAAATATAGGATGAAGAAGTTCTGAGAGAAATGGGAAGGTAAAAGCTGCCCAAAATAGAGCGTCCCCTAAATTACATTCTAGCCTCCATATTTCTCAAAATTGCACTAAGATGCCAACGGACGGCAGAAATTGGGCGCTCTACTTTCTGCAATTTTACGACTGATCATCAACGGATTCACTTTTGATTCAAAATTGAATAAAAATTGGAATGAGACATACCCCGATTTTATGTTAAAAAAACACACAAGGTCAAAAGTATATATTACATCATTATAAGAAAGTTTAGTCTCTTATTAAACATAATTAGAAATCTTTGGAGGTAAATAGAATGGTTGATTAAAAGATTAATTGTGTTGATTCTTAACCTTTTTAGAGCATGGAGGTTGAAATCTTCCAAACTAAAAACCATAAATTGGTGTAGGAGCAATCCAGTTGCCAAACTAGGTGGGCTCTTGTCAGTTCAACAAAAAGAAATACACAATTTTTCCACGCATTTTTATGGTTTGGAACAGCCTACTTGCCTCATGATTCAAAAGCCTTTATCAGTCTTATTTATGATTGTTGTTTTGTCTGATTCGTTAATATCAAATATTCAGCGTGGCTCATTTGCTTTATATAATTGGAGAACAACTCAGTGGGGCCAACATGATCATCTCAAAGATCTAGCTGTTTGGGTGGAAATCCATTCTATTCTTTTCAACAAAGATCTTCTTACTACTCAACTTATGAGCATGAATTAAGGGCAGACCCAGAATTTTTTTTTGTAAGGCACTAAGTATATAGCTAATAAATTTTTAATTACAATAAAGTAGTGACCCAAATGTCGTGAGGCTATTCTATAGAATTGATTCCAAGTTACTAAATTTTTAGCACTAAATTAAGGTTTTAAATAATGAACTAACTCTCAAAGGGCATAGTGTAGCGGGTCTAACTAGGGGCCTGTGTAAAGTCAGGTCTCTAGTTCGATCTATGTTGACGTTCTGTTCTTGTGTCTTAAGATGGTAGGTCACAACATTCAAGTTAAAGGATGCACAATTGCTATTGTTGACACCGATCGGATCAGAGATAAAAATGTTGTAAAATTTATGTTCGGTAATCATGGTTGCGGGAACCGAAAGTAGGGACATAAGGGACGGCGAGAGAAGCCAAAGCGGGGAATCCAAAGTTGAGAAAGAGTGTGAAGTCCAAAGCACTAATCATGCTTTGGCGTCCGGATGTACACACAGTTGTGATTTGGAGAATCTGAACACATGGAAAATTGGATTTGGTCAAATCTGGAACACGGGAAAGAGAGAAATCCAGAACTCTAAACGTGTAACTGTTGCCCATTTATGTCCCAATACTTTAAGGTCATCAGGGAAGAAATGAAAGCCTTAAAGAAGAAAAGGTGAATACAATAACAAATATAATGTGAGACTTTCATTGTCAGTCACACGATCTTTCTTTGTATAATTGTTTGAGAGTTCGTTGACATTGTTAAATAATTGAGGCACACAAATTTAGTCTGGTATTGAATATTGTGAGAAATCTTCAAGGACTTATAAATGGGTTGTTAAGTAGTTAGTTTTCTTGATTCATATTTAAAAAATAAAAAATAAAACTGAAACTTTTAGAGGGTGGTTTGAGATCCGTTTGACTAAGGCCCTTAACCTTGAAGTGGGTTGAATAGTTACAATGGTATCAAAGCACACTTTAATACTCGGACCCAAGGTTCCACACGAAGTGAGGATGAGCTTCACTTCAATGCATCTTATGATGTGTTCCAGGAATTTGTTAAGCAGGTCAGCATCAAGGTGATCTAAAAACACATGTTCTTAACCAAACTGAGATCTTGGAAGTGATTTCTAGATCAACCATGAAACATAAAAACAGAAATATTAGGCCCATTTTCACAACAATCTTTTTTTCCCGTTCAATACATCAAGCTAGATGAAAAGGAAATCAATTCTATTCTACCTGCCAAGTTCCCTTTCTTAGTAGACGTCCATTAACGGATCTACCAAGTTGACATAATATCATGAATTCTAAACTAATTTTTAAAGATTCCCTTCTTTTTTTTCCAGAGCTCGTTGACGCCCTTCACAGCATGCAGAAGAGAGTCCAGGATGACGAAATCGAGACCTAAGAAATCACAGAGACGATGCTCTTCCCTTGGGCAAAGTCGTGTTCCTTCTGGCTTCCTTTTGCGTTACTGTTGGCTGTTTCACCTAACTTCTGCCTACCGCCATTCCAGTAGCATGACGCCATGGACGTCAGCTGGAGGTCATTTCTTACAGACTCGAAACTTCGAATTTGGTGCATTCGATGCTTGATCTGAATCGTTTGAACTTCGTTCTTACTCTCTTTGGGGTCCATATCACCCATAAACTTCAGCTAATTCATCTTCGTTCCCGACCTTTTCAAGATTGCTAAAACAGTTTGGATTTTAGTTTGGTTTTCACCGGAGTTTCAATTAAGATCGCCGGTTCAAAATGAGATTCTTGACTGCAGAGTTGCTCAGCTTATCAAACACTCTCCCATCGTTCCGCAACTAAAATGACAGTTCAGTAATGAAGCGTAGTCTACCATCTCATTCACTTTCTACTAGCTCTCCGTAAGGGTGGTTTATGGGTTGCCATCTTTACTTTTTAGAGGCCCACTTCAGCGTGGAGGTTGAGTTAAGCATTGCTTCCGATGACAATCATAATTTTCAAAGATTATGATTTACAATTTCGTGGTTCCATGACATACCCATTAACTAATTCAAGTGTCCTTCATGTTACCGTTTACAATATAAAGGAATAGCGCTCACAGAAATCGAACTTAATGTCTACATCATTCAAAAGATCTGCTACCAAGAGCAAGATGCGTTTCTTTGATAATCTTGTAGACAATGTTATCTTCTTTCATCTTTAATCTTTAAGATATACTTATGTTATTCGCTTACGATGTGATATGGAAGAATTGATTATGGAAGTCCATGTATGATTGCTTACCCTTGTGGATATGGATCATGCATGATCTTACATGATTTCATAGCCCAAATTCGTTCCTTTGTCTTCACCACGAATGGAAAAGAAGGGCAAAAGAAACCATACTATATGAAACTCATTTCGTTTCATGGTAAATATTATAGATATACTGCCTCATCTGATTGTGCGAGTAATTTTTTTTTTTCACATTTAAATAAAATAGGCAATAATTCAACCTTCAGAAACACGTGCATTCAGGCTTGATCTTGAATAGGATCATAGCAAGAGATCTTTTTTCATGTTCATGATATATGTATTTATTTATTTTTACTTTTTTTTTTAATCAAATGTGTGGCCTACCATCAACCATGAGTGCTGGACTAGCGTAAGCCACTTTACGTTAAAATACCAACTACATACTTTCCGGTGCATCTTTTCTCTTATCAAAAATTAATGCTAGTGGACTGTCAGTTATAGTGAGACAAGAACCACATTTAATAATATCTTTGCTTTCTCATAATTTGGTTGGTATTCATTGAACCAACCAACTAGCGCCTTAGTTATATGAATGATAAATTCCTGACTTTGTTCTTACGCGATTGAACCCTGTGAAGGTTTGGACTCATGCCCTTATCACATTAGTTGCAGGTCCCTTTCATTCGGTATGCGAAACGTTCATGCCATTGTAGACTTGGGCTCTCTCCGAGAGTGACGTCCCCTTCCAATTTATTGTTTATCACGGGGTTGTGTTTGATTACCACACACCCGGGATCTTCTGTGATCTCAAATCCTTCGCTGGGGGTTGATGCTGCTGCTCTGTGGTCCGTGGATTTCAGCTATCGTTGATTTCAGATCCCCTTGGACCTGAAATCCGTGGGAAATCAAACACAATAATGCTTCAGATCGTCCATGGAAACTGTGATAAAGATACAGATTTATGATGTATTGTGCAGCAGATACAGAAATATTGCAGGAGGCACAGTATCAGACTCAAGACCACTCACTTTTGAACAGACTGTACAGCTTCGATAAGGTGTAAGCGTACGTTCTATGAATAGAAAGATCGATTTCAGGGCTGTTACACTTGCCAAAGGGGGCTGTTCTTCCACAGTCAAACAGTGGATGGATAGAGATCCCTACCTTTTCTGAACCAGAAGAGATATCCACTCTTGAATTGTCATGGGAGCAGCAGTAACACTCCTTGGCTGCTTCCCCAAGTCCAGAAGTACACCAAGCTTCGGCATACATACCATGGTAGAGCTAGAAATTTTTGTAAAAGAAGCACTGTTACTTTAAGTTTGAAACTTATGGAGAACTCATGAAGAAAAAAAACTGAAAGTTAATGAAATATCTATGTGTAAATAAAGCCAATTCTGTAGGCTGGAGTGCGCAACTGCCCACAGCAGCAGCAATGCGGCTTCGCCACTGCTTACGCAAGAGGCCACCGACTGTAAGGGTATAACTGGTCATGATAGGGAGATGAAAAATTTCTATACTTCTGGAATCACAATATTGTAGAGCCCGCCATCAACTACTGATTGTTTTAAGGGATAAAAAACTGTTTGATAATGCAATTCAATTCACTTACTCAATCATCTCTCACGTCGCCGTCATTGTATTGTTCCTGAATATCTTTGAAATACTCCTTCCTGAGAGCAGCAGCAAAAAAAGATTTTAAAATTACTCTATCTTTTGTAAGAGGCCGACAGTCAGGACAGCTGCTAGAGCCTACTCTACCGAATCCGTTCTTTTCTGTGCTGCGTGGTCATGAGATGACGAACTTGGTTAATTAATTTCTTCACAGACAGTCCAATCACATATATAATATTGAAGCACAGAAAAGAAAAGAACGGAGTTGAAGCTTTGATGTAATATAATATTGCCCCTCTTGTGCCTCGAGCAGAATCCAAATCTAAGAACAGGACTCCGATCGACAGTTGACGCACTATGATTTGAAGCTTCATGCACGCACAAGAAATCCACCGAGTTTCTGTGGTCATGAGAGCTTCATCGCCATTAATGGCGCCAAACAAGTATACATGTAAGAGGTAATGTGAACAGTTCTGCTTAGGGTAGCTAAAACGATCAATATAAATGTGCAGCTGGTATCCGAGGGGGTTAGCGTAATGGTTTGGAGCGGGATTGGATCATCGATGCTTGCATGTTGGAATTTGAATTTGAATATGGATTAAGAAATCTTATATCATATCCAAATCTAATTTTTTAAGTTTACAATCAGAATCTGACGGCTATTCTTCCATCGAAATATGACTATTAAATGTTGGGATTTACCTATCTGTATAGTCTTACGTTGATGCTGGTCCATATCCGTTTCAGACCCTTAAGTATAAATACAAGACTTGTGTCTTGTGATGGTGTGAGACACATTTAGTTTTTTACCGATCTGGGTAATCGGTCCCCTCAATCATATGTGAATTGTCTGTCCCCATCACTGAGCTGCTATCGTTGAGGAGAGAAACTCATTGCCGCCGCTACCTCCTCTGGATAACGACTCTATGGGGACTGTAGTCGTTCTTCCAACAGCCGCCGACATTCAGTCGGCGGTCACCTCTACAAGTTTTGCTTCCGACCAATGAAACACGTGAATGTATGAATGATTTTGATTTCTGCATTCTCGTTTGTGCGCTACCTTGATTCCTCACAAAGATCCAACAATTAAATACACAACCAAATCCGATAAGTATTAAGGTACTTTAGTAATCAACCTTCAAATTCATGAATGTTAGATATAGTACATCACTGTAAACTTGTCTGAATTCAATCAGATATGTATGTAAAATGATATCTCAATCTCTGGATCTAATCTGATTTATTGATTCGAGTGTTTTTGGATTCCCTTTCATAGCGAGACTCTGTGATTAGGCGATTCAGTTGGATGTAGAATCCAGTTCCGATTCGTTCCGATAAGATCCAAACGGTTATCTGATCCGTCTCGAGCTTCGGCGTCCCGCGAAGGCCAAGGGCTCCATCCTCCCCTTCCCGGCACGTCGTTCCTCCCTCCGAATGCGGATTGCCTAAAACCCTAAACCCTTGGTGGCCGAATCGAGGGCATCTCCACCGCCGCTGCTCCGCGGTCAAGCGGCAGCATGCCGTGGCCCCTCTACCTCCTCCGTCGTCCCTCGCCTTTGCGATCGGCGTCCCCGGCCGTCCGCCTCCTCTCGCAGTCGTGCGGCGTCCTCAAGAAGCAGGATCGCGTCCGCGATCATGGGTTCGACAACTACATGGAGGTCCACAAGAAGGTCCGGAAGGTTCTCAAGTTCCAGGAGCTCATCCAGAGCCAGCCCGGCCGCACCATCTGCGTTGCGCGCCTCGACTCCCTCGCCCGCCGCCTCGGCTTCCGCCAGTTCGAGTCTGGCGCCTTCATCCTCCGATTCCCTCACGTCTTCGAGGTCTACGAGCACCCCGTCCAGCGCAACCTGTGGTGCCGTCTGACCCGCTCTGCTTCTCGTCAGATCGGCGCCGAGTCCTCCGCCCTCGCCGCCCAGCTCCCTGACGCCGTCATCCGCCTCCGCAGGCTCCTCATGATGTCGAGCACCGGCCGCCTCCGCCTCGACCACATCCGCGTCGCCCGCTATGACCTCGGCCTCCCAGACGACTTCGAGCAGTCGGCCATCCTCGCGAACCCTAGTTTCTTCCGCGTCTGCGGCAGCGCCGGTGGCCCGAAGTTTGTCGAGATAGTCGATCGGGACCCTGAATTGGCCTGCTGCGAGATCGAGCGGCTGCGGGAGCGGGAGTACCGTGAACGGGGGAAGGACGCGGAGAGCATCCGCTTCTCCTTCATCGTCAATTTTCCTCCCGGGTTCAAGATCAGCAAGTTCTATAAGATCGCGGTGTGGAAATGGCAGCGGATGCCGTACTGGTCGCCTTACGAGGACGTCAGCGGCTATGATCTGAGGTCTCTCGAGGCGCAGCGGCGGATGGAGAAGCGGGCGGTGGCCACCATACACGAGCTGCTCTGCCTCACTGTGGAGAAGAAGATCACATTGGAGAGGATCGCCCATTTCAGGAACGAGTTCAATTTGCCAAAGAAACTGAAGGATTTCCTACTCCAGCATCAGGGGATCTTCTACATCTCGACGAGGGGGAACCATGGCAAGCTTCACACGATCTTCCTTCGTGAGGCGTATCGCAGAGGAGATTTAATCGAGCCTAACGACTTGTATATGGCCAGGAGGGGTCTGATCGATTTGATCCTTGCGGGCCCAAGGAAAACGGGAATGGACAGAGAGCTCTGCCATTTCAGGAGGGATAGAGAGGACGACGATGGATTTAGGCGGTACATTGACGATAGTTGTAGGCGGGATTTGGATCCCCGAGTTGGATTTGAAAGTGGGGTAGCTCTTAGTGGCGGTGAAACTTGTGTTAATGATGAAGAAGGTGGAGACATGCATTTGAGCTTTCAGGATGAAGGGAATTTGGAATTGAGTGGTGAAGAGAAGTCTGACTGCGAGTCAGATTATTTGAGCTCTGAAGACAGTGATTATGGGGAAGATGGTGACAGCAGTAAGGATGGGGATTCCGCTGAGGAAATGGCGTATGATGGAAGCTATGATAAATAACGTCGCGCTACTACGGACAGAAGATCAAATGTACTTTGAGAACGCCTGCTAGAGTTGCTACTGGTGCGTTGTTTGTGGAACGCGCTTTGACACCACAAGGATTGGAAAAAAATCATCGGAAGAACGCAGAAATATTGGTCGGGAAAATCCTGGAGGCTTTCCTAACGTGTCGGATATGCTGCATGTGCGCCGCTGTAAAACTCAGAGGCACTTTCTCTTGGCACTGAGTAACGTCTTCTCGCTACTTTGGCCTTGCTATAGAAGCAGGAAGCCCTACATATTGAAGTCTAGGCCTCCTTCAGCTCGAACACTTTTAAGTCAACTCACTTTACCTGTTGTAAAGAAAATATAAAATAGATTGCTTTGCTAACACAGTTTCAACCCAAGCAAAATGCAGCGCAGGAAGCTCAATGTACTGATTCCTATGTATATCTCATTGATGGGAATGGTCTTTCACGCCGAGTATGCAGTCAGAATTGCTGAAGCCGAAACTCATTCTTCATAAAGGTTCTGATAGCTTTTTCGTCGAGGAAGCATTTTGATAGCCTTCACATGATGTGTAGCAGGTTTTTGACTTTATTGCTGTCGATGGTCTTCTTGATTTATCACAAACTTCAAATAGGGACTACACTGTGTCTGCTGCTGAAGGTTGTAATTCTTGCAAGAAATGCCCTGTTACCTGAAGGACAGTACTTCATTGAATTGGGAGGCACCGGTTAACAGCGTCAGCGTGATATATTTTTTCCTTTCTTTGCTAATCGATTGGTGTCATATCGTATTTGCTGTAGTGGTCGCTCTTCTTTCCTGAACAAGCCTCCAAAAGTTGGACACTACTGAAGAATGTTTGGGAAGTGAAACAGCAGTTTAGCTACAGTAGCAATCTGAACAAAGATCTTGGCAAAGACTGAAGCTAAGTCAAATGCTGCTTGCTTTTTGTGTTTGCACAATCCATTCCCTATCCACAGTTCCTCAGTTAAAGGTATATATTCCTAATTTGGTTTGAACCATCGGATAACTTATTGCTATATTTGCTTGCACCATATTGTAGTTTCTGATGTATTAGTAATTTAGTATCATCAAATCGTTTGATTAAGAAGATCACAGTTAGCCTCGCGTAACCTGAAGTTGTCATTGTAGCTCGTTGAAGCCGAATAATAAGAATTCTTTGGTTAGCTCTTTCATAGACTTAAAATTGTCACTGAATGCTCCTGGAATGCGTACACCTCTACTTACTATGTGATCGATAAATTTTTCGTCTTGTGATCTTGTACGTTCTGATTTGACCAACTTATTTATGCGTTGAACTCTATAGCATAAAGAAAGGGCGAACTCATAATGGTTGATGATGATCTGAGGTGAATAAATCTCTCGCCCTTCTTTTTCTTTCCATCTTTTTTCATAATCCTGAAAGTAATTGGGATCTAAGTTGATCCAGAGTCGGAAATATTCAGCAAGATGGTCTGAGCATTTTATAGCGCATAATGGACTACCAGATGAATCATTTTTCTTGTTTTTGGATGATGGAGTGACTTTGGAGAACCAAACCACTTAATAGGTATTTACCAGCTCAAGAGGAAAGTTATAATTCCAACCATGAAAAAGTCAGACTGCAAAATGGCAAAGGGAAATTCGGCTCCAAGCAAGAAGTATTCATTGCATCTTCAATCAAGCCATTCACGGTCATCGTTGGTCGTTGGTTCCGCGTATGAGAAAGATATGCAGCCAATGCCATTTTCCTTGCTTGCGTCAATTTTGCCTTACTCACTATGATTTAGGTGCATGGACCAAAATGGTACTCGGATTTTACAACTGAACCTTGCATTCACCTGATCTGCAGGGTTCATCAAGTGATTGTGATCTCATGATCAAAAGCGCAGCACTACTTGTACATAGGAGAACTGTTTTTTTTTATTTTTTATTTTTGTTTCTTCATCTACCTTTTCTTTTCCCCGATTCCTAAGGTTTTATCCATCCAAATTTAGATGGGATCAAGCTACCATGCAAATACACACATGCGAACAAACACATATTACTTAATATGACATTTAAACTGGTTTCAAATTGGATAAAAATAGATTTAATTCATACTAGTGATCTAAATGCACATTGAATCCAAGTAAAGTATCAACTAGCAAACCGGAATCTAATCCTCACGTATGTGCAGTCGATAAATGTTATGATGGCATCCAACCTCAGCATTATACAAGATCCAAAATGGTTGAAGCTAGAGGTCATGCAGCACATGCAACGGGTTGGTTTAACTAGTTCTCCCGAAAGTGGCTGATGCTAAATGCAAAAGAAGGGACTTGCAAGATTCTGCAATTTTAAGTTCTCTGGATCGATTGAAGTCGTGAAGCCAGAAGACATTTTATTGGAGGAGACTTTCTAAATCTCAAATCTTTTCGTCCCTCATTTTATAGTTTTAATATATTAATGTGCACAATTTCTCTCTTTTTCACATGGAGGGAGAAAGTAGCTCTGGTTGCAACCAAAAGGACAAAGTTGAAACTTGACTCATATTCTTCATTCTTCAACTTGACTCATTCTTCATTCTTCAACTTGACTATACCTTTCCAAATCCTCTCTTTTAGAGATGCGAAACGGATTCGGATCGGATATCCAGACAAACTGCTTCAAAAGAGTCACGTGAGTAAAAAAAAAATTAACACCGGATCGAGAAACCAGATTGAGTTAGGATTCAAGAAATCATGTCTGTTTGGATTTTTCATTTGAATTCAAATAAATATTCAATTGGATTCATCAAGTTCAAATAAATATCCAATCTCCATACATTTTAAAACCCAATTCTTACATCTCTTAAAGCCAGTTTGGATCGGATTCTGATTGTTAATTCAAAAATTAGAACTTGAATATGGTCTAATCTTAACCTCATTTAAATTCGAATTTGAATCCAAATATGAGAACATCTCACAAATCGAATATAGTAAAAAAGTTCATATAATTACTCTTATCCAGTAAGGTCCACTTGTAGACATTAATCTGCTCCTAATTTTAAGTTCAATTCTTTTGGTGCATTTTAATGCAGTTTAAGAAAGAGACTGTCTCCGTTTTCCCAGCAATTCCCTTTAATGCGAACAGCGTAAGCTTTTTAATGTCCCAAACTGCATGCCAATGACTACGAGTTCTTAACTTGCCGTGTCATAATATCTACTGGTCTTACAAATTTACGCTTAAATGTCATAATAATTCAATTTCTCCTTAGACAAACTTATTTTAAAAGGAGTATAATTATTATTTATTCCTTTTGTGGCATTCAATGTGACTGGTGGATAATAAAGTTGAAGCATCTTAAAAGATTATTCTCCATGAGACTTGTAAAGAGGGGTCGGCGAAGATCTGATATCATGATGTGCAGAAGGAGAGAAGTATTTATCATCTTAGGCCAATAAATATTGTTTAATATTAAGTTGAATTTATGACATTTATTTCTTACGCACGTTAGTTCAAACATAGCTATCAGCTTTGCTGCACCAACGGCTGGTGGGGATATAAAATTAAGTCGCAAGAGGAATGAGGTGAATGCTCCTGTTTAAGATCAAGTCTTAATCTGCCATTTCAAACTCTCACATGTTGTCATCCCTGTTCATGAGCGAGTTTGAGTCGAGTTGAGAACTCAGCTCACTTGTTTTGAAAGAAACTCGAGCTCGACTTGAGTTCGATTTCATTAGCTCGAACTCGACTTGGCTCGACTTCTTAAAACTAGAACTCGACTCAATTAAGCTCAATCCGAAGATTGGCTTGAGCCGAGCCAAGCATTTCATTGTACCCATTTGAGCAATCTACTTTTTTTTGATAATTTTATGAGATGTATTTTATATGTTTTCTATCTCGAGCTTAGCTCGTTTAGGTTGTCGAGTTTATTTCTTAACTTGAACTCGACTCGTTTATGAATGCTCGACTCAAAAGAAGATCAAATGAATTCTTGACATCAAAACATTCAGACGCTTATGTAAAACACCAAAAACCATGCCATTTTAATGTCCATTAATTGTTTTTTACATTCATTCCTATTTGTTTCATTGTCTAAAGCAAACTGAAATATTTTAAGTGATCTTTAAATTTATAAAATCAGGAAATATACAGGCCGAACCGGTGCGCTGTATGTGCTCAACAAATCGATTCTTTTGCCTTATTGATTCACGAATGCGTTGTCAAGCGGATAAGGCGTGCAATTCATCATATCTCAACTCACAATTAAAAGTTGAGTGCGGAAAGAAAGAATTGAAGGGAATGGTACACCGAATTGGGTGGACTTCATTACTCCATTGGTTGTTGGTAGGTCTTGAATCTTCTACCTTTGAAGGCAGCAAGAAAATGGCGATGCATGTGCATGCCAGGCAACAAGATGTTACTTTGATTATGATGTTCAACGCAGTTGTGCCCTTCTATTCAGCTGGGTGTGGGGCTCCATGCCCCCCCTTGGAGTTTGCTTCAAGGCAGCTCCAAGATATTAAAACTGAAGAAAAGAGAAAATGAGGGAGTTGACACTGGGCCACACTGTTGAATTGTTCATTCTAGAGAGAAGAGAAGAGAAGAGAAGAGACCCTAGATCTTCACAACCAACAATTATTGGGCTCTTCTTGGATCCCACTTTCCGGTCAGTGTGAACGGGCACGTTGTGTTTTAATAGGAAAAAGGAAGACACCGTTATCTCAAAGTTAGGGAAGTTTCATTTTATATATTTGACTGAGAATCCAAATAGACATCATTCATAATCTATTCACGTTGGTGTTGTTGCATAAAATATAAAGCAGAGGAAGATCTCTCCCATAGTTTCAAGTAGATAAGGATGCTGCTTAAGTCTCTGAGAATAGAAATTGACGCCACAGTTTGGTACCAAATTAAAAAAGAATAGAAATTCAAACTGTTGATGTCTGCAAGTTTAGGGCACGGTAGATGTCGAAACTGTACAAGACGTCATGCTTTTCTCCTCCTCTTTTCAAGAGGGACAGAGAGATTTTTCAAGTCTTTTTATTAGACGTATCAGAGTTGCCTAACGCCTACGCACTGAGAAAATTTCTCCAATATCGCAATAAAGGACACATGCACCTCAAGCAAGTAATGAATTTCAGATCTACCTCGAGTTGGTGGTTTTAAAGCCGACTCACCGAATCAGGCGTACGAAGCTTTTGTGGCTACAGTTTTCAAAGATTTAAGTTAAAACAAAGACAAAGAATTAGCATAACGCAGGACTTTGCTCACCACCAACAAGCTTGACGGTCCCAAAGGGTATAACATAGCTGTTCACTGAAAGTTCAGCCATTAATTCGATTCTAGTAGGTGTTATTTCTTTAGATTAGGAACGGTAAATTCAAGTCACTTTAGTTGATGGGTATTCAACTCTTCACTTATATTTCAACGCAGCCCTAAACTTCAGGAAAAGGAGAAGGGCTTCGATCTCAAAGAAAAAATCTGTTTTCCAGGCTTGAATTTTGATAGAGAACGTTCCTGTTGGGTAGAGAAGGGAGGCTAGAAGATTTGTTTCCATGAAAAGAGCTTGCTGGCCCTACGAGTAATGTTCAGAATCCATGTCAAACATCTCTTTTCTTTTCTGTCTACAACTAATCTTGCGTTTTTTTATTCTCAAGTTCTGTAACTGTAAGTGTTGCTTTCACAAACCTAAATCCTTCAATTTCCATGACAGAAAGGAGCACGAAAGATCTGATCAGATTCTAGAAGGCTTTAAAAACTAAACCCTCTTGGTCTCTTGGCTTTCCTGAATCACAGAATTCACCCTTGGCAGTAGACAATGAACTGTTCATGAACGCTGTTTAGTTAAATTAATGCAAGAAACCAATTAAATACTTTGAATCCCCACCAGCAGAGCGTTTCTTTATCAAACTCGGGTCATTCACTCCCGCTGCTTCGGTGCATGCATTGTGGTCGTCGGGTCACTGTTTATTTTATTCATTGAAAAAGAAAAAGAGCAGAACCGAGGCCTGAGCTGAGGCAATGAATGCGTCCAAAGGGCGGAAGAATCAAAACTTCATAAAAGCTTTGCCCTTGGACAAACGTCAAGTTGAAAAATATATGAGGAATGAAGGCGACGTGCCATTTGACGCATTTTCATCTCTTTAACAATTGTCTCCTGTCTCCTTCCCAGGACCACCCTAGCAAACTCCAAACCCACCCTCCTCCTCCCTTCATTTTCCATGTCAAGCGCCTGATTGTTCAAAGCTGTTTCTTCTTCTTATCTTCACATATACGTTTCACCTTCTTAGATTCGGCGGTGAATTTGGAAGTCAAATTTGGATCGTGAACTTAAAAGTCAGATTCAGATGTGGTGCGGACTTTTCTTTATTTGTTTTCTCATTCTAAATTAAATCCAAATATGTGAACATCCGATAAAACGGATATAGTAAAAGATATCAAATGATTTGAAAATAACTAGACTCAGGTTCACCCGAGTCCAACATGAAAATTTAAAGCTGTAGATTGGATGCTCCTTCCACTTTATACCAGCGGGTCTAGTTTGGATTTCATTGTAGATCCAGATCTAGAAGGAACCAGCTTGTGTCAAGCCATTCTCTGTCCCGCACATGCATGGAGCTATGTTTTTGTTTGTTAGATTACTTATCTTCATTTATTGTACTATCTATCTATATATATATATATATATATATATTATATATACTTCATAAGAGGCTGATTTTAAGAATTTTTGTTCACAATAATGAACAAGTTGACTAATCAAGTGTTTTGTTAGTATTTTCTTATTCGGAACGTTTTGGTGGAAAATAATGAACGAATTGTTCTTATGCATGTAGAACAATATCTGCTTCTGGAAAAAATCAGATTGTTCTTGATTCTGTCTCCTGAGTTCGAGTTTAATTTACACATCGATCGTATCTTCGGTTGATGATGAACAAACGCGGCTTAATAAACTTGCACTTTAATCTTTACATTACATTCATTGTTTGTTTCAATTGACTTACATGCAATGGATTAAACGGATTCATTATCATGCCGCGTTTTGCAGAAGAGTTTATTTCATGCTTGTAATTCACGAAGTTATGAAGTTCGAGTAATAAATTTTATCAGCCAATTACTGTTGTTGCCAAATGATTGAACACTTATATATGTGGTCAATTTACTTACGAAACTTAGTTGACATTCATAAAAAGTATTTAATGGGATGATTTGAATGTCATGGCTTGTGTGTTTGACTGATCTGCTTCTAAACTTGTGGCCTTTTCTCCCGGCAAGATCCTTTCCGGAATGAGATCATGCAGGACCAGACGCCATTTGGATCTCTCAAAAGCTCAAACTGATACCTTGAAGAGATAAGTAGAGCAGATTTTTATCAAGTGTTCCTTCTCTTTAACTTGATATACTTAGGATATCAAGTTCTGCTAATTAGTTTAAAATCATCCTGTAACAACCCAGCTCACTCTCAGATGAGTTCGGATTTCTAGTTTGATAGATCCCAACTTGTTTCTTAACAATTTCGACAACTAATCATTTAGGCAACCCTCTTGTAAATCTTCCAAAAAAAATTCATAGTCTTCAGTATATTAGTGAAATTTCTCATAATTAAGTGGGCACTCAAAGAACAATACTTCATTAGATTTAAAAAAAAAAAGTAGTTTGTATTCCCAAATACGTGCATTTACATGAAACACATGTAACAGACCGCAATTCATTTCAAAATGTTAGAACCGGAGAAAATATCATGCGTTTGAACAGAACTGATTCTACGTGACCAGTTCTTCATTTTGGGTCAAGGCCCTGTCTGATCCCTAACAAGAAAAGGAGACCTTCAATGGGTCGGCTACGCAGAGTTATAGCTAAGATTTCTGGACCGGTCTCGCCTCAATAAATGAGGAAACACGATGGTGGTCCGAATTTGAGTAGGTCTAACAAACTTGGTCTAAATTTTGGACGACCACATCAAATTGAAACTAGTTTTAGTTTCTCCATTGACCAAAACAATGCGGTGGAGTCACAACAAGTCAACAGAGTGGGTGGGGGCGACTCGAGTCAAGTCAAACGAAAGAGCATGGGTCCGTCCACTTGACTGGGCTCGGTTCGGTTTTTTAGTGCCGGCGGATGAGGAAGCGGTGCCATTACTGAGGTGGACGGCGACGGGGGTTCGATTCCCACGGGCGGAAGGGGTCGTCGTGGGTGGTGCCGGCGGGCCCACCGCCACAGGAGAAGCGGCCAACTCGGCGTTAATGTGCCACCTTTTGCCAGCCGCGCTCATTTATTCTGCTTGATAACGACCATCACCGAAATTACCCAAAACCCCTTCTCCAGCGTCCCCCATGCCTCGGTCCGGAGAGCGAGGGTGGAAAACTAGGATCCGGTCCGGAGAACGAGTCCGATTCGGAGGACTTTTTTGTCATTTGGCTGACCGCGTTTCACGCCGAGCAGCTGGGCCTGTGACCGGCGGTGTTGATACATCAAATTACGAAATTAACCCTGAGGGTATGAGATCGAGAAATGTACTGAAGTTCTGGATTTCATCTGGTCAGAGTTGGGAAAATGACAACACTGGGTTTTGACTTTATATTGTAATGGGCGATTTAGGGCTTCGAGCCAAAGTACCGTTACATGGGGTTCCCCTGATGAGGAGAATGGTATTTTGGGAAAGGAGTAGGGGTAATGTGGTAATCGAGCTGTTGTGAGAAGGAGGCAACTCGCGAATCCGTGAAAACCCCAGCGGGACGCATGAGCTCTGGGGATCGAATTAATGACGTAATTGTCCTCATCCGCATCGATAATGACAGGCGTGTCCTCTTCCGGGAGGTAAAGGGGGATGTGCAGATTTTGACTTGTGCGAGACGCCTTTTCTCTTCCTCATCGGCCTTTGTGGACAAAAACGTCATTATCGTTCTCATCTCCGGGATAATAAGGGAGTTGTCAGTGACTGGAGGGGTAAAAGAGTCTTTTTACGCCATCCCATTTAATGACTACCTCCCAAGATTATCCTCTGACAGCCGATTTTCAGTTCTTCTTTTTTCCGAATTACCTCCCCGAACTGCGCCGTTGGTGGTGGCAGATGGAAAGGCGTAAAAAACCGGATCGGTTGTCGCCAAAGAAATCGGCTCGGTGCAGGCCAGTCGTGTTTGAATCGGAAGCTCATGACCAACTATACGGCGCTCTCAAGTATACAACTTGTCATAACAAAAATACACTGTTTGTGTATATCTCAATAAGGAGTACCACACATTGAAGCTGCAATTATCTGAAATTTCTCAAAATGGGGATTTCTTTCCAATTGATGCAAGCTAAGCTTTGGAGAGATCGAGTGGTGTTTGAGAGGATTTTTGGAGCCTTTAGTTGTCAAAATTGCTTGGTTTTTGTGATGCATGTTTTGGTAGTCAATGGGAACTCACGGTTTAGGTATTAAATAATTTTAAAGCCTAGTCTATATTAATGTATTATATGCACGTTTCACTAGAAGTTCTGTTGTCAAAATAATGCCCTCCATAAGTAGTTACTAAACCCAAAACAGCTAAAATCAGAATATTTTAATCTATGGCTAATAAAGGCCTGCCTAACCCCAGTTTGCATAAAGTGGAAGGGGCATTTGAACATATATATATATATATATATGTTTGGATGTACGAGTGGATGTCAATGGATCATAATCCAACCAAACATACTCCCTTAGCTATATCCTTTTTTTAAGATGTCCAAAAATTTAGATTCGAATTCAAGTAAAGAAAAACCATATCTGAATCCCAAATACTATTCCACAATCTGAATGCCATGCAAATTCAAATATTGAATTCACATGTGGACCTGGATCCAAATTTTAAACCAAATCTGGCTGACTAAGACGGAAAATTAAGAAAACGAGAAACTAAGATGAAAATGAGTAAGAAATTGTCATTCTTAACTGACGGAGAGAAACTTGGCCAACCTTTTACGATAAGACAAATGAGAAGTGAGAAGGAGACAAGGAGGAAACGAAACCCTAAGAGCCGAAGAAGAATGCACATTTGTGGTGCTCAGTCACTTTCATTAGCAATGATTTGACTAATATGTTGCCGAACGTATAAGCTTTTATCTTTAGCCGAAGGTTCTTAAATACATTGCAAGTTAAGTTTAACACGCAAGTTAGAACAAAAGCTCTGAAAGAAAGACAGGAAAGCTATCAAACAATTTGAAGTATTGAAGGTGAATGTCTGCCATGTAAAAAAACTCACCATGCATAAAATTTTTAAGAAACACCAATATGTAAACAAGAAGAATTGCTCAAACATATCAATGTAAAAAAGTTTTAGGAATCCGTGTGGACAATTGCCCACACTTAACCCACACCTGCCTCTGCCCCTTCCATTTAAACAAATATGAAAGTCTAGATGTTCCTACCGAAGTGTTCAAGCCAAACAGTTGAACAGTGAGATCTTGCATCGGTTGTTGAAAGAAAAAAAAAAAAGAAAACGTGGGATCTGATCACAAGTCGAGATGAAGTTTTGATTTCTCTCGAGCTGTGCTGTTCACGATTTGAAAACGGGGAAAAGCTTCCTACCAACTTTCTGCATTAGCTTTCCACCAAAAGCAAGCAGGGAGTGCTCGGACTCTGTTTGGAATGGAGTGAGCTTACTGATTTGTAAAAGTGAAAGTCCACAGTTCCTGAAATCGACAACTGCGGGTTTGAGCACGTAAGAAGTTGTCAATTCTGGTGTGAATACAAAACAGGAATTGGTAGGCTCCTAGCATCCTTTTTCGAACGATCTTCCTTATAAAGCACGGTGCCGGAGCTGTCAGTCCCCCAACCCCAAAACTTTCAGCTACTTTTTCATTTTTGTGATGTGTGGTTGTCTCACACGTTAGAGAGGAAGAGAGTGAGAGTTAATTGTTTTTCATATTATTTGAAATGTGTATAATAATAATAGTATATTTTTTGCCTATTAAAAACCGATTCAGGCGTGTAGTTGAACCGGTTCATTCAGGAAATTGGCAGGCCAATCGAATTAGATTTCTATATTTGCATCATTTGGTGTTTTTGTCCTAGACTTTTTGACCAAGAGACTATAGAAAATGACAATTTGATGCAAGGGTAGAGCCAAAAGTTTCTTCATCAGCCACTAGGTATATAGTTAACAAATTTTTAATTGGTTATGAAGCAATGACGGAATCTAGTGGAGTTTTTTTATATGACTAGACTCATGTTTACCTAAGTTCAACTACTAATTTCAACTTTCAGATAGTGAGATTCATGCCTTTGTTTTGATGTGAATTTTGAGGAGGAAAAGGAGACATGAAAAATGCTTTATATGAAAGGCAGACAAACAGCTTTTATTGCAATAAACATGTGATTTTATGATTATCTTGAGATTGTATCCAGTGATCTGCCAATTTGGTTTCTTAAATAGATCTGATTCCTAATTCGACTGCACTACAAGCATCGATTGGTTAGATTCAACTGTGGACGGTACCAGTTGATGGCGTTAGTAATTCGAAGTGCACCTTTAATGCACATAATCACAAATAATTATTCCCTTAATCCAGAAGAAAACATAATGTTGTCTACGAGGGAGATCTGACAGATTAAGTTGATCAAATTATACTAGAGATATTAAGATGACTTGACAAATAATAGACTACATTCACAAAATCAATTCAGTTTTTTCTTTACTAGTGTTTTCTTCAAGCCCTTACATGTCTTGTTGGCACGTTCGGCTGTGTTACTCCTCTTAGCTGCAAATGAAAGACGGTGCAATACTCAAATTGAAGAATGTATCGTAAATTTACTTAAATGTTAAAGCAAACCAAAACCTTAGAAACATAAAAATACAACCTTACGGGACTCTTGTGGCCTTTTCAAATAAACATAAAAAAATGTATTCGCAAATATGTCAATGCAAACTTTTCACTTTACACTGTAGCCCAAACTTGCTATGGGGCTCAAACAAAGACTCAGTGAAATTCTTTCATCTTTGTTCTAATATTAAGCATATGGCAATCCGATGAGTACAAATATCTGTCCTCCTCACCCAGCTGCTGCCATGAATGGATTCGAATATGTACCAGCAGATGTCAGATGAAACGACCCGAGTCATAACAAAAAGGAATTATAGAGATCCGAGTCGGGGGAGGAGGAAAAGGAGGGGTTGGTTTAGGTTTATAAGCTTTGGATTCTTCGGTTTGACAATGCTCTGCTTTCTCCCTATGTAGAAAGCGGCAGGAATGGTAAAAGAGCTTGTAAAAAGTGGAAAAATGCCAGGAAAGAAACCCAAGAGAGACATTGACCCGGGAAAAACATAGACTAGAGGGGAAACAAATTAAGAGAGAGAGAGTGACAGTGGGAGTAAGCAAAGTCAGCACAAGCAAAGCGGGGCCTGCCGTTCACTCCCCTCCTTCGTAAGACACCATTTTTCTTCTTCACCTGCTTTCTGCGCTAAGAGTGTTGCGGATCCCAAAGAATTAGTCTGCACGAGATGAAAAGGTAGATCCACGGACCTGCAGCAGGTTTTTACTGCGTCATCTGTGGTAAAGGGTAGAAGGTGAAAAAGTAAGATGGGAGGGGGAGAGAGAGTGTGAGAGAGGAGGGAAGAAAGTGGGCATTTTCTACTTTCTTTTTTAGATGAGTACCAATCTTTACAAAGGTTTCTGCTCTGCCCATTCTTTTGTTTTTATCTCTGCAGATTTTGAGATCGGAGCAGTCAACTAATCCCCTCTCTCTCTCTCTCTCTCTCTCTTGTTTTCTCTCCATATTTTTTTAGTATTTGTAAGGTCTGGTTGCGTCCACATGGTTGATTATCTTTAGCTGCTGTAGATTTGAACATTTGGGTCTTCTTCTTCTTCTCTTCTTTTCTGTGTTTCCCTGAGAAAGGAAAGTAGCTTGGTTTTTTTTCCTTCTATGTGGTACTTTGGGGTTTGCATGCAGGAAGGAAGTTGGGGGGGTGGAGGTGGGATTCTGAAGGGTTAGATAGAGAAAGAGAGACAGGGTGAGAATGAAGAGCTATAAGCTAGCAGGGAAAGAGTTCTCTGCCTGGTAGGAAGTAAATAAGAGAACTTCTTTCCTTGCTTTTGCTTGCCTTTTTTCTCACTCTTTCTCTCTCAGTTTCTAGGGAGAGAGAGAGCTGGAGGCATTAGTCCATATCTGTGTGTATGCTTCTGCCTCCTCTATTCTCTCTCCATTTTTTCATTTTTTTGCTTTTTCTCTTTCTGCTTTCAGTATGGATTTTATTCTAATATAGAAAAAGGAACTGCAAGTCAATATAAGGAAGATAAAAGGTGGGTTTTGATGAGTTTTGGGGATTTCCTAGATAGGAACTCAGGTGGTGCAAGGGTAGTGACTGATTTGCCTTACAACATGCCTGTGGGTGCAATCGCCCATCCTCGCCTTGTTGCTCCCTCTGTCCTGGCCAGATCCTCTAAGATGTTTAACTCTCCTGGTTTATCTCTGACACTGGTACATATCTTTTGTCCAATCCCTCTAATTGCTGTATGTTGATGGCTTTCTCACACTTTGATGTGGTTAAACTCTGGATTCTTGGTGGCCTTTTGTTTCAGACTAGCAGCGCCGGTGGAGCACAGATGGATGGCCAGATTCTTGGTGGTGGTGGTGGTGGTCCGGTAGGAGGAGCCGGCGGCGGAGGTGGTGTTGTTGGTGGCGGAGTAGTTGGTGGTGGTGGTTCTGCTGAGCTTGAGGCCAGTAAGCCTAAAGACGATGAGTACGAAAGCAGATCGGGTAGTGATAATCTGGAAGGAGGGTCTGGTGATGAGCAAGACGGCGAGAATCCTCCAAAGAAGAAAAGATACCACAGGCACACTCCCCAGCAGATTCAGGAACTTGAATCGTAAGAATTTCTTTCTCTTTTTTTTTTGTGGGTGTTTTGAGGTGGGGTGGAGGAGGATTAATATCGATGACTTCAACTGATTTTTCCTCTCTTCCTTCACAGGCTCTTCAAGGAATGCCCTCATCCCGACGAGAAGCAAAGGATGGAACTGAGTAAAAGGCTGAGTCTCGAGAGCAGACAGGTTAAATTCTGGTTCCAGAATAGACGTACCCAGATGAAGGTAATTTTCTTTTTCTTTTTTTTTTTTGGTTCCTTCTTGATTTTTTTGCTTTTCTTGTGTATGATAATAGTTACTTTTGCTTTTCGATTTATTTTCGTTCTCTTTGTTGTATGTTTTTTCATGTGAACGCGGGATGCATTTTACCAGACACAATTGGAGCGCCATGAGAACTCCATACTGAGGCAGGAGAACGATAAGCTTCGAGCTGAGAACATGTCCATTCGAGATGCCATGAGAAATCCTATCTGCAGCAACTGTGGAGGTCCTGCTATTCTCGGGGAAATTTCATTGGAGGAGCAGCACCTCAGGATTGAAAATGCTAGGCTAAAAGATGAATTGGATAGAGTTTGCGCCCTTGCCAGCAAGTTCTTGGGCAGGCCTGTGTCAGGCATGTCTTCTGTACCACCGATGCCAAGTTCATCTCTTGAACTTGGCGTGGGCAGCAACGGTTTCGGCGGATTGAGCAGCATGGCTACCGCACTTCCTGCCGGCGCAGCCGATTTTGGTGTCGCCGGTGCTCTTGGTGTCGTAGCGCCGAGGCCTCCTAACGTGATGAGTGTTGAAAGGTCGATGTTGGCGGAATTGGCACTGGTCGCCATGGACGAACTTGTGAAAATGGCCAACACCGACCGGCCTCTATGGATCCCCAGTTCGGAAGGTGGAAGGGAAACCCTTAATTATGAGGAATACCTACGAGCATTCCCTCGTTGTATAGGGCCAAGGCCTGTTGGATATGTCACGGAGGCAACTAGGGAGACCGGCCTGGTTATTATAAACAGTGTGGCACTAGTTGAAACCCTCATGGATCCGGTAATGAGCTTCATGTGCTCCTCCTCAATGGGTTTTCTGCTTAACTTTGTCTTAGTTTCTGCTTAGATAAATGGTCAAGCAAGTGCCGTAATTTGCTTTAGTTTCTCTTTAGTACTGGTGTTAGGAATGGATTAGTTCGTTGGTGTAAATGAATTGTTGGTGTCTATTTATTTGGGTGATTTTATCTTGCTCAAGTGTCCTACTTTGGCGTTCAAAATGCTTGAGCTTTTAGTGTGCTGCAATTAGTCATCCATAGGCGAACAATCTGCAGAATGGGAAGTGAAAGGTCAATTTGTTCCTTGTTTCCTACAGAATCGTTGGACAGAGATGTTCCCATGTATGATTGCAAGGTCATCCACTACCGATGTGATCTCAAGCGGCCTAGGCGGGACTCGAAATGGCTCTCTTCAACTGGTAATCTTTCTGCAACTGTTTGAACGCCATTTTCGACTTCTGTGAACAAGTTTGCTTTCTCATGGTCTGAGAACTTGTTCTGTTAATATCCCGCAGATGCACGCTGAGCTGCAAGTTCTTTCTCCCCTCGTGCCAACCCGTGAAGTTCGCTTCCTCCGGTTCTGCAAGCAGCATGCTGAGGGAGTCTGGGCTGTGGTTGACGTCTCCATTGACAGCATCAGAGAGAGCCCGACTACTGCTGGATACATGAGCTGCAGGAGACTTCCGTCTGGGTGTGTTGTTCAAGATATGCCTAATGGCTACTCGAAGGTAAACTGACAATCACATAAACACGCACGCATATAGGGGCAGATTTTTCGACCTGAAATTAGGGTAAACTCCTCGCTTCTTTCACGGTGAAGCAGTTGACAATTTCTACTGCTAATATTGTAATGTCTCGAAGCCATCTCCCTAGGTAATTTTGTAGAGAATGGATACTTCTCCTTCCTCTCTGAACTCCTCCCTAGGTCCTTTTGTCATAATAATCTAATAATGTTTGACATATTGTTTGCTCATTTAGTGCGTAGATGCTTCTCCATAGTTTATACAATCGTATCAGTTTTGTTTGCATTTCCTAAGTTGGCTTTCCATTTTCTCGTCATTATTTTCTCCTCACTATCAGGGCCCTCGAGACCCTAGTGAGGACACATTAAATGTGACTTCTCGAGTACAGCAGCATTGAAGCCGCTTCTCTCTCGCGACCTCTACTCACGAGCACCTTTCGGAGACTGTGATTTCTCCTTTCTTTTTATGCTAATGATGTCCTCTCGCTAAAATCTTTGATTTCAGATCTCAATATGGCGGTTTCCATGGAATCCTTGATTTGGGCTTCCCAAAAAATACGTCACTGCTATTCAAAAGTTCAGTTTATTCGTCAATCATTTCTCTTCCTACCGACAGTGGCTCCCTGTTTTCCTGTTGGTGGTCTTTATTTTTTTTCCTTTATAGAACATGCAACCTCTTAATAATTTATATTAGAATTTCTTCATGTGGGTCTCTCCCATTTCTCCCGGAATCCAATCAACCTTCCGTTGTCTTCTTCTGTATCTCCATATCTTTTATTCTAAGGGACGTCTATTCTTAGTGTGAAGTCTTGTATATGTGTTATATTATCAAGGGATCTTTCTATATTCATGGTCTGTAGCTAAACCCTAGCATTTAATATCATGGCTGACTTTTCTTGAAGGTGGTGTGGGTCGAACACGCGGAGTACGACGATGGCGCGGTTCATCAACTGTATCGTCCGTTGCTGAGCTCGGGCATGGGGTTCGGAGCTCTCAAGTGGGTTGCAACCCTGCAGAGGCAATGCGAGTGCCTCGCCATTCTCATGTCCTCCACCGTGCCGAGCCGCGACAGTGCAGGTACGCCATCTTCTCCTGCTGCTTTCAAGCGGCATTTCTATTTCGGTTCGGCCTTTTGCTCGATCTAGACCGAGAACTGAAGAGATGGCTTCGTTTGCCGATGTTGGTAGCAGCGATCACGCCGGCCGGCCGGCGAAGCATGCTGAAGCTGGCGCAGCGGATGACCGACAATTTCTGCGCTGGCGTCTGCGCCTCCACTGTACACAAGTGGAACAAGCTGTGCGCGAGCAATGTGGACGAGGACATCCGGGTGATGACAAGGAAGAGCATCGACGATCCTGGCGAGCCGCCTGGGGTGGTGCTCAGCGCGGCGACGTCCGTGTGGCTGCCGATATCTCCGCAGAGACTCTTCGACTTCCTGCGGGATGAGCGGCTCAGGAGCGAATGGGACATTCTATCCAACGGGGGGCCGATGCAAGAGATGGCCCATATCGCCAAGGGCCAGGATCCCGGAAACTGCGTCTCCCTTCTTCGTGCTAGCGTGAGTTCCTTTCTCCTCCATCCTTGCTTGCTTTTCCTCCTTGTACTAAATCGAATCCCGTCATTTTACCATCGACGGAGCGTCTGGTTTTCCTGCAACTCTGATTTATCAACGTTGGGGACATGACTATCGTTTTCCTAAAAAGATTGCATGGGAATCTGATCGTTCTTTTTTCCGGAAGAAACCCTTTCTTATTCCGGTCTTGAAATCACGTACATAATCGCGACCGTGTCGCAATCATTTCTTAAACTTTTGAGAGCAGCGAGAACATTTACGTTCCCCTGCGCCTGGTGTTCTATATTACGAGAAACGGCGATATTTTCATGGATGGTGCATTTATTATTCTGCTTTTTTTCTTCTGCAGATTTTTGTTTTTGTTTATCATATTCGGTTTGCTGACAGAGTGCTCTTTCGGCGTTGCAGGCCTTGAACGCCAACCAGAGCAGCATGTTGATACTGCAGGAGACGTGCACCGACGCTGCCGGAAGCCTCGTGGTGTACGCTCCGGTCGATGTGCCTGCCATGCACGTCGTGATGAACGGCGGCGACTCAGCCTACGTCGCACTGCTGCCTTCCGGCTTCGCCATACTGCCCGGCCCCACCGGCCAGCTCGGCGGAGGAATAAGCCCGCCGCCGGCGAGGGCGGGTGGCTCGCTCCTGACCGTGGCGTTCCAGGTGCTGGTGAACAGCCTGCCGACGGCCAAACTCACCGTCGAATCTGTCGAGACCGTTAACAACCTCATCTCCTGCACTGTTCAGAAGATCAAAGCTGCTCTCGATTGCGAGAACTAACCTTCCTCTCCCCCCCTCTCTCTCTCGATAACGAAAAAAAAACGAGCGAACAAAAATAAGAGTGGGTGCTGGGATCTCCTGTATGCGGAGGCGAAATGACCAAAACGACCTTGAATTTCGATGGTCACCGTGTCTGTCGGTCGATGGCATCGAGTTTGGGGTGGTTTTAGTCATTTTTGCCTTCGTGTTCGGGCTGTGTATCTGCTGTTTCGTGTAAAACCATGGAAAACGAAGGGTTTGAGTCAAGAACGAACCGCTTGTTGTGGAAAAGGTTTCCCATGCCACGTAGTGATAACCAAGGATTCTGCGGGAGAAGAAGCTGAATTCGTGTTTGTTTGACATCAGAAACAATGGTGATGGTGGTTCGGGTATTGACTCGTCAAGCCGCTGCGTTTGATGGGCGTTTGTTTCTCATGTTACTTTTCCAAGGGTCTTAGTCCAGTAGACTAATATGATGGTGACAAGACAAAGTGAGTGAGCGTAGTGTAACTTTCTTCCAGTAATCCTCTTGTGTTTCCCTTTCCCTATTTTTTTTTTCTTGTTTTTTGTTTTCTTCTGTGTATGGTATAACAATTTCCTCATTTTTTGTTCTTTTGTTAATTTTGGGGCATTTCGTGTTTGCGTTGGTTGCACTCTCGAGCTTCCTTTTCACGTAGGTTTTGCTTTTGGATTCACTCGTGGGAAAAAAAGTTCTTCACCGTTCTTTGTTGTCCGCTTGTAAAGGGCTTTTTCGTCTATTATGGAAAGCTTTGACCGTCTGCTGTTCAGTACATCTCCTTTTTTGGCTTTCTTTAATGTCAACTTATAGAAGCTTGAATGGACGGATCTGCCCCGCGGTTCCTTCGGAAAGCAGAATCCCGTGTTTGGATTCTCAGGAAATTGCGCCACACGATCGGGTTTCCTGGGAATCGAGCGATCTACGGAAGAAAGAAAATTCGCTTTCCCTTCGCAATGCCTTGGTGAGCGAGTAATTAGATGTCAGTTCCGTAATTTACGCTGCCCGTGTGGTCATTTCTGCAGCTTGTCGGTGGGGTGGCGGTCTCTCGCCTGCCCCATTTAATTCTCACCTGCAGTTCGGGCAGGGGCATTTAATGCTCGCGTGGTCTCCAAGTATTGGCCAACGAGAAGACGACGCGTGTTTAACTCTAGGCCGTATATCGGGCGCCTGATTGACGGACGTTATCGCTGCTAGCTAAAGTGCCCTTAGCTCACAGAACCCCGTCCAGCTTTCTCACGTGCCACTGATTCTGTTATCAGTTTTGTCCTTTGGTTGCGTCGATATGGACAAACGGGGGTCCCATCAAACACCTCCTTAAAAAAACTTTGGTTTTTGTGCTCCAATTTGTTCACAAAAGCTTGTTTTCATGTAAAATCTGAGCTTCATACTTTGTAACTCCTTACATAAGTCATAAGCAACCTTTTGCGTCGGACTTGGCATACGACTCGACCATGTGATATAGCGTGGAATGTAGAAATTGAGTTGCATGCTATTGCCTCATGGTTCTCTACGGCTCATGTTCTTCAACAACTTCCAATATGGCAATTGCACATTCCTTGTACAACAATTTATGTGTTGTTTATCGATCTAAGTTTAGGGCCTGCATGTATTATTATCAGATTTATACATTGCGTGCTGTCTGAAAGATAGACTCGTAATTGTGATCAATTGAAAAAAGTGTTTACATTGATTCCGAACTTACAAGTCTAGTATTCTCCATATCAAAATCGATTGGCAGATATTCTCATCTACCTAGCCACTACACTCAACATATTTTGAAAATCTTCCAATCAAAATAAGTATTCTCTTACACACACATTGTATCTAAAGAAGTTCATTTTGTGACGGGCATGTTCACACCAAGCTTACTTGCCAAATCCGATAAAGTGAAGGGGTGTTCAAGGAGTTGAGCCAACTTGGACTCGACTTGAACTTAGTCAGCCAAAACTGGCTCAGGTTTAGCTTGTTTGATAAGCGAAATGAGTCGAGTCGAGTTCGAACACAAAATAAACTTGCTTAAAAAAAAAAAAAGAGGTCGAACTCAAACTAGGTAGGCTCGGCTTCATCAAACTAGATTAAGCTTGTAGAGTTGGAAGATGTTCAATGCCGAAGACTGTTTGTACAAATGGGTTTCCTCGTGGCTGCCAAGTGCGAGGCTTATGCCTCAAATCCAAGCGCCAACTTTTACATGAAAAATACTTTTCTTAAACAAACGTCTATGCTTTGCAGTTAGCTCTAGTCTAGCCTCAGCTCGAGCTTAACAGAACAAGTTGGAGCTCAAGAAGCTCAAGCTGAACTGAGTTTGGACTAGTGACGAGCCAATCTCCGTATTATGGTACTCGAGCTGAGATCGAAGGGGCTCACTTGGGCTTGAACTCAAACTCAGCTCTTGAACAGCACACACATGTATATATATATATATATATATATATATATATATATATATATATATATATATATATATATATATATATATATATATATATATATATATATATATTTATTCTTGCCATGATATGTATAATCTTAATTAGTGCAGTTTGACCCTTTGATTTACGTGTGTCGGCAGTCTGCACATTATTTGACAGTAAGTGCAATCCAATCTACTATAACTTGCAAATATTTTTTTCTATGTTTGCAGAAAATGATAGGAACACGACAACGCATCTCCACATAATACTAGTGTCGATTTCTAATTCTAAGAAATTAAAACTTGATCTCTCTCCACTACAGGATTTATGATATCCAATGGCACGGGAGGAGCACTGCGCCATTGAACATGTGCCTTCTATGGCGCCAGCCACCGCGTTTCACTTGTGAGAGTGTTTGTGTCATTCAAACATGTGATGCCACTACGTTTTGATGCATTGCATTGGCACACTCTGAGCGCCAGTGAAGAAAGTCACAAATTTCTTATTCCACACATGACACAACTAAACCCTCACAACTAATAATAATGAATCGAAGTTCATCCTTGATTAATTTTGTATTCATTTGCTTCTTATCATGGTCGATTACCAGTGCTAGCTCTACCACAACCCAAAAGCAGTTTCTATAAAGGGTGTCTGATTGAAGACCTTGAATCAAGCTATAGTAATGGAAACAAAAGTGCTTCGAATTGCTTATGGATTTTGAGTGTGTTTGAGAAAATATACATGGAGCACTTAGTAGCGCAGATACATGGGGGCTGCGGTAGGCCACTGCATACACGATCCCATCAAAAGATTTGTTGGAAAATTCGTTTGACCATTGAAAGATCTTAAATTCATACATTGTATATCGGTTTTCTTTGCTAATTTGGTCAGAAATCCACACCAGGATTCGTGGTTTATCAAGCTAGAGATCTCAGATATGACATAAGATCTGTATTTAGCATCTTACATTGTCACACGAACCGGTCTATGATAAGAAGATACCAAAGTGGTCGATCATAAATCCATTCATCTCTAAATCTATGGACCTTAAGATCATATATCTGATCAATAGACAGTTAAACATCCTGGCAATATCTTCAGCTCCGTGACATGTTTGAGTCGGATCCGAAACGAAGGGAGCCTTTTCCTCTAATACTTGGTTTTGTTATGAATTTCATTCCAGATCTTTGGATATGGATTTCAGTCGGGCCGGCCCGCTTTGGTCCGACAGAATGCTGCGTTGGCCTGTTATTCCGAAAAGATGAAGGGCATAAACGTCCATCGGCCTTGGCCATTCTACTAGGGTTAGGGTTGGAGCGGCTGCTTCTGGTCTTAATCCTTTTCCTCTTCCCCATTTCCGCGGCTCCTTCCACAGAGTGAGAGAGACAGAGAGCAGCCATGGTTCTCAAGTAAGTGTTTTCCCCCCTTCTCAACCCTCCTCGGTTTTGTTTATTTGCTATGCGTTATTTTTTCTTGATTGTTGTTTGTGTAATTCACCGTAGTATTTAGTATCTTTCTTCTCAATTGGCTTCCATTTTGTGTTTGTCCTGTTCAAAATTGATTGGTTGTCCGGATATTTGGTGAGAACTTGCATGAATGAGAATATGCCGAACCTTGTTTATGCCTGCCGTTTGCTCAGTGGCTTTATTTGTCGTCTGAAACGTGATTTTTTGATCTGGGATGTTTTATGGAGTTGGTGGATATTGAAGATGGCGATTATCGTCGTTACATGTATTGCTTTTTTCATACGTTGAGCAGATGAGGAAGGCCGAGTTTTTTGGATCTGATACATTTATGGGATTACACTTTTCGTTTGGTTGAGCTGTTGAACTGGACGCTTCTAGTATTTGAGAAGAAGGAATCGTCAGCCTGTTCTTTGTACCAAGAAAGTTTGAAGCTCTAGGTTATTCTTCTGTGGAGTTGTTTTACAGTTATCTGGCATTTGGATTGCTTCTAGAGTATAAATGCATAGTCGGGTGCTGCTTTTCTGGTTCTTCAAACCTATCTTGTGATCGAAGTTGTACATGAGGGTTTTGTTTGCAAACAAGTTGCTGTAGCCACCCATATTGTCCTCCTCATTGTAATTTTATGATCCTTAAGGTCTTTCCTGCCCTCCGCATCCATTTATTTTTAAGCACCATAACTGGAGTTCAGTGGTCCACTATGGGGAAAACGAGAGTCAGGAAGGTATAAAAATGAAAACCCATCGTGGTTTCGGGCTTTGTTGCAAAGGTGGTTAGATCTCGTATATTATGCTAAAATTTAACTTATCAAGGAGAAGAACAAATAATTGGCTCATTATCCTAAGGATTTCCCATTTTGATGTATGACCTCTGTTTTCTCATTTTGATGTGTAACCACATTTAGTAGCACGATGATGATAAAGCAACTGTAAAGTAGTAGGTAATCATTTTGCATCTCAGCTTTAGATTTGATTCCATGCCAGGATTGGGAATGTGAAGTTGTTAAATTTTCATGTCCGTGGAATTCTTTCAAGCATGATATTTGAGGTTGTAGCCTAAGGCTGGATATCGATTCCATCACAGTTCTTGCGTGTTCAATCTGAATGTTACTTCTTCTTTTTTTTGATACTTTCCTTCATGGGTAAGTAATAGACATTGATGGGACTGGTAAATCATCTGAATGAGCTAAACTGTGGCTGTTCGTTTGAGCTTTGTACTTTGACTTGCATATTTCTTGTCTGAACGAGCTAAATTGTGGCCACCACAAAGTCTGATGCTGTAAACGCTAGATATTTTTTTTCATGAGAAGCATATTAATAAATAAAACACACATTTTTTATGGTCGTTACAGATGCTCAGATTCAGGAATGTTTTATTTGTTTTGCTTTAATTTGGCACATGCTTTCTTGTGTCATTTACTCGTGTATTCATTGAATTCGCTGCCCTTTTATTTTGAATTTTCGCCCCCAGAATCATTTAATGTGTCTGTGTTATGCTTTTTTCGCACATCACTATGTTGTGTGCTGGAATCACTGCCACTATATTCTCGAGAAACTGGATTGTTATTAAACTTTAACTCGTGATTGACTCTGTGTGGAATTTCACTTGTTATTGCCTTTTACTGCAGAACCGAGTTGTGTCGGTTCAGTGGTGCGAAGATATATCCGGGCAAGGGTATCAGATTTATACGCTCGGATTCGCAGGTAATGTAACTGTTTGCTATAAGCTCGATGTGCATTAGAACATGCAAAAATTGTATTGTAACTGTTTGCTCTCTCATATTACAGGCAATTGCTTTTCATGATTTGTTGTCAACTGCATTATTTCTGCTATATATTAACTGTTGTTGCAAATATCAGTTTTTTTCCCTAAAAAAGCAAAAAGATAGGATAATAAGAATTGATGATATTTTGAAAAAATTTCAAAATTGATATATCATGTTTTTGTCTGTTTTGCACTTTCAGCAGTGTCCTCAATAAAAAAAATATTTCATAAAATTTCTATTATTTTATATATTTTTTTGAGATTTTTGAATTCCCATATTTCTCTGACAAAAACAAACCTGTCGATGAACGCCCAAGAAAAATTGAAAACAACGGTTGTGACAGTGATTTTAAATTTTTAATTGTCATCTTTGACATCTTTAACACATGAATGAAGCCATGATGCATATCCCATTTATAATGCCTTGTTAGGCTGAAGGAGTGAAAAGAAAAAATGGAATTTATGTGTTGGTCATCTTTGACATCCTGGATACTTCTTTTTTTTAATCTTGTTGTTATTTATCTTTTGGTTTGGGTTGGCTTTTGTGCATCTGTGGCACTTTTTTTTCTCCCCATTCTCGTGTTTTTTTAGGTCTTATTTATTTCATAAAAGTATTTTGTCACCTTATACAAACACTTGTCTCATTGTATTGCTGAACAACTCAAATGTAAGTTGTCTGGGATATATCGAATTTGTGGGATCTCTGCGTTAAACTGGTCGGCTTTATTTCTTAGGTCTGTGCATAACATCAATTTAGCGGATATGATCGTTGTCACTTTGTTAGTAATGACATCAGTTGGACCTCTACATTTCGTAGTATAGACAGGATTTCAGGATGCATGCTAGATCTTTACCTGTTGGATGTTTCTTGCAGGTTTTCCTTTTTGCCAATTCAAAATGCAAGAGGTACTTCCACAACCGTCTGAAACCATCAAAGCTTACCTGGACTGCTATGTACAGGAAACAACATAAGAAGGTAGTTGCAGCTCCTATATCTTGTTGCTAGCAAAATTGTTTTCTAATACGTCTTTATGTAACGTCCTTTATGTTTATTTTTGCTTTTCATCATGATTGAATCCCAGTTGGTTACCTAGTCCTGGTCTTTATTTATTACCTTGTAGGACATGCACGCAGAGGCTGTTAAAAAGAGGAGACGTGCCACCAAAAAGTCGTACTCTCGATCAATTGTAGGTGCCACCCTTGAAGTTATTCAAAAGAAGAGAGCTGAGAAAGCTGAAGTTCGAGATGCTGCCAGAGAAGCCGCTCTCCGGTATATTATTTGCTGCTATTTGATTACTTGCTATGCTTCTTTTGAGGATGCATCTTTTTCGTCTTCCCTTAAAGGAGAAAAAACATTCTCGATCTCTGACATTCACGTAAAATTCTATGCAGCGAGATAAAGGAGAGGATTAAGAAAACTAAGGATGAGAAGAAGGCAAAGAAAGCGGAGGTGACGGCCAAGACACAGAAGTCGCAGCCGAAGGGTGGCGTACCCAAGGGTGCTGTTCCTAAGGGCCCAAAACTCGGTGGTGGTGGTGGGAAGCGCTGAAGCGATTACATGACTGTAGTGATGCGTCGTCTTGGTTTTGGTATAAAAGAGAAAAGAATGAGTAGATGCTTTTGGTAGAATCCAAACACACCTTGTTTAAAACTTTAAACCTAACGGAATGTTCTTTTTTTCTGTTTTTTGGTTGCCCTGTGGTAATACCTTTGATTTGTTTTCTATTTTTCGCTTGGTTTTGGTGAAATTTTGTCGAGCTTTCAATCTCTCTAGGTTTTTGCTTTCCCTTGTTTGATTGCTCGAAAATGCAAATGTTTTTCGGATTTGTTTCCCTCGACGGTCAAAGAACACAAATGTTCAAGATAGTACGTACAAGTTTTCGGCAGCCTATAGTACTCGCCTTCATCAGATGCTGTCGTACCATGAAGCCCTACATTTCTACAGGGAGTTTGTTTTCAACGTTATCTGTAAATAACAGGCGTTTTGAAGGACACTTGGTGTTTCTGGATGGTCGAAGATGAGGTGATGATTTTAGAAAAATGAGGTTTTGTGTTTGCATGCGTGTTCCTGACTGGTAAGAAAAGATGCCTTCATTATTCATCTGTTTTTTGTAAATTTGCATGCATGGTTAATCAGAGGGTCCAGGTTCTGTCAGATCTTATGGAAAGAAGCCTTCCTTATTCATCTGTTTCATGTATATTTGCACACTGGTTTATTCAGAGTCCTGATTGTGTCACATCTCGAGCATTCCCTCAAGAGAAGAAGGACAAGAACGCACAGTTTACTAATCTCACTCAATATGATGTTGACAAGTGTGTTCACTTGCAAATTCTAAATTTGACAAGTCTCAGTGCCCTGGCTTTTGTTTGAAAACGAAAAAAAAAACCTTTTGACAAAAAGTAAACTAGTTTTGTAGGCAACGTATGAAAAATTTGGCAAACGTGGAATCTAAGATACTAAAAAGGCCTTGGAAAGGTATTAAAAGCACGAGTAGAAAGTTAAAAGGTTGGTTTAGAGATTGCTGTCCATTGGGACCGGAAGTCTTAAACATTACACAACTGTCATGTTTTATGGACAATGGTGTTTTTTGTGATTTTAAGAACAGAATATTATGTTATTTTTGTTCGGCGTTTGTTTCGGGTGTGTCTGTTTGTCTTGTTTGACGTTTGTTTTTGTTTTATCTGATCTATCTGTTATATTTGATGTTTAATTAAACCTTCAATTTCAATCTCTTTTATTTATTTTTAGAGAATATTTTATTTACAAGTACAACTTTCTGTCTCACGTTTGGACTGAACGAAACCTTCAATTTCAATATCTCCTGTATTTATTTACAGAGAATATTTTATTTACAAGTACAACTTCATCAGCAATAAATAAGAAAAAACAAAAACCTTAAAAGTCTTTTATCAGGAAGCAATACAAAATGCAAGCGAACAAAAGGAGAAGCATTCACATCACATTGGAAGAGGGTGCGCCCTTCACCTTGGTTTTGAAAGTATTTCAAATGAACTCTTCTTGTAAGGCGTAAAAACATACATTTAATCAAATACAACAGAATGTCGCAACCACAATTGTGACAAACTTTTACGGAAATCATATTGGGTTCGTCGATTTCGTTGATCATGTCCCAAAGTAACGACAAACATCGCTACTTGATCTTCAATCGTGATTTCTCTTGCATCACACAATAACTCTATAATTTTTAGCAAATTACATAATAATGCATATGTTCGTTGATCTACCCTCAACAGATCTAAACAATTTCTTGGGTGTCTGTGCGTACCGTCATGCACAAATTGGGCTCCTTCTAGTTGATTAGTATGTACTAAATTTTTAGTAGGTTTACTTTGAGCTTTCAAGTATTCCATCATCAACCACATAATAAGAATAAAGATAACTGTGGATATTTAGTCCATCCTGATAATAAATACACAAATTTCATGAGAATAAACACTATTTAATTACAAATGTTGTAAAATAAAAAATAATTGCAAGCATGAGTTCATGGCAGTTTGCTATATATTGCAAATTATAAACAATTAAAAACATAAAAAATACACTATTATGAACAATTATTATATCACAAATTACAATGTAAGCATGAACCTGCTTACACAATCCCAAGTTAGCAAGGTCGGCAATTGCTGACAGTCCATTAACCGACAGAGATGCATCCATTTTGTTGGTCTGATCCCCAGTTACTATCTTTATCATCAATTTCATAGCATTTTCTGCTTGGCCATTCATTATATACCTTAAATCATGGACCTCCAAGTAACTTGACTCCTTTAGGACATCAAAGAAAATATCATCTCTGCAGATGGCATGTCACCACACTTAAAATATATTGATATTAAAGAATTTCCAATATGAAGTTCAAACTCCATACCCCAAAGAATAATTTGATTATGGACGATCTTAAGTTAGATCACCTAACACTGCGCATGCACTAAGCAGGGCCACCATTGAAACCATGTTGGGTTCAACATTTGCACTTCTCATCTGCCAGAAGAACTGAAGAGCATTAACAGGACAACCAGCAGAACCATATATGTTGATCATTGTGGTCCAACTAATCACATCTTTCACCTGCATTATGTTGAATAGCTTAGATGCATCATCAATGGCTCTAATGCTCGAATACATTTCCAAGAGTGCATCAATTCCGAGTTTAATATGAATGCATCTGCACAGTTTTTCTGACCCCAGCCCAGCACAAGCAGAGATCAGACTCAACATTGTCACTAATTTAGGCCTCAAATCCAACAATTGGACTTCCTTAAACAATCACACAACATCACCAAACAAGCAACGATTCACTGACCTAGAGATAATGGAATTCCATGTAGCTATATTAGGTTCAAGAACTTCCCCAAGAGCTCGATGAGAGCCATTAATACATCCACATTTCACATGTCCACCAAAGAGGTCCTTACGAAAGAATCACCTGCCAAACCACATTTTATAACGCAACCATGGATGCAAGAACCAAGACTCAAATCGATAAGGCGAGCTGAAGATCCAATCAGGCTGACCATGACGAATGAATTAAAAGAGAATTCCTCATATCGCATCCGAGAAAACAAACTCATAGCCTCCCCATCATATCCATTATGGATGTATTTGGAGATCATCAAAGACCAAACCACCTAGTTTCTTTTAGACATTTCATCAAATACTTGGCGAGCAGAGTCTATGGAGCCCAGACCACCGTACATGTGGATGAGTTCAGCACAAACATAGAAGTTACGCAACATCTCGGCATCAATTTTGTAAACTAGCGTCAATAGCTTCAGTATGGCGATTATTTCTCTATCCTTCCCTAAAAAGCGACAGAAACAGAAAACGATGGCCAAAGAACGTGAGGCAAGACGAGAAAGGAACCTAAGAGAAAAGAGGAAAAGGGGGGGTGGGGGGCATTGTGTCCTGTCTGTTCTGAGGGTTAGCTCGGAAAAATTATTTATACCTTCTCTCAGCTGTCCGTTCTGTCCAACCTGTCCTGTGTCCAATGTCTGATGAAAAAATTCACTAAACAAGACACGCGTGTCCTGTGGTCATCATAGGATACTACTCTGTGACACACACACATGCATGCATGCAAAAATGAACACACATACACGATTAAATGGTGGTCAAGCGAAGAAATAATCACCAGTCAATGTTGTAAAAGATCACACCGCCTGCTTCAAGGGATTTATCAGATCGTTACTTTTTGATTTTTATACTGAAACGTAAATTAGATAACCAAGTTTTCGATCATTTTTTTCTCACTTGAAATTCACTTTTCTTCCCTTTTCCAAAGAGTAGCTATGAAAACCATCGTCCCAACTTGCTCACACAAAATTTCTTCGCCGAGAAAGTAGTTAATCAGTCTAAACATGGTGATAGAGATGGGAAACTCTATTGGTCCGGGGATTTTTTCAACTTCTTATTGGGGCCAGCAAGAAAGAAATTGCTGCCGATTGACTCTCCCTCTCGAAGGAAAGGACAAGTTGTTCCGGCTCCTCTACAGATCGAGCTGGAACTAAATGGATTTGGTTCGGGACAGCAAAATGCATTAGAAGCCGAATCGGCATCGAGACCGATACAGTTAAAATTTGACAATTTTCTCAAAATCAGAACCGCCCTGCACAAAGTAACGATGCAAGAAGCGATACGCGAAAAGAAAAGCGGAGAAGCAAACGCTAAGAAGAAAAAAAAATCATTTTAGATCAAAGGAAACGAAACAAAAGATTGGATTCAAACAGCGCGTTTGTTGAAGAGGCCATAATGAAGTGCGTAAAAAGCATTCTTCCTGAAAGCGACTAAATGTTGAAATGTCCATTTAAGTTGAAACCTTCAAAGACGCATTCATTCCCTGAAAAGGTCAAAAGCCGAGACGTCGTCTATTATTGAGAGTAGGTGAAAATAGTTCAATTAAATATAAATAAATAAATAAATATATTCGTTTATGTGTGCTGTTTTCCAACCTTTTATAATGAAAAGAAAGCGGAAAAACAAATGTATGAATCAATTTTGTAACAATTTTAAGGGTTTATTCGAAAACAGTAACTTATAAAATTAGGTCAAATACACAAAACAATAACATAATATTGTTATTCCCAAAGTAAGAGTCTTAATTTTAAAGTCTTACATAAAATTTAATCGATTCATAAGATTGTGATAGGTCTTTCCATGCTTATATTTTCTGCGTCAATGCTTAATAAAATGGAAGAAAGGGTTCCCCGTCGGAAAACGAAAGTGCGATCGTCTTTGAAACGCATCTTTTCCTCTTCCTTCACCCGGCGATCCCCATCAGAGCAAGCTAAACGAACGGTCTCAAACTTCGATTTTGTCAACACAGCCGGTGAGAATAAAATACTTCATTTCACAAAACAAAGCAACTATTTCAGCCGTCAAGGGTTGTGTGCTTGTGTTTACCATCTTTCTCCTCGATTGTTCATAAAGGGGAGCAGGTTAGATGTTGGCGGCATAATATGGAAACCCTTCTCCTTACAGAGGGCCTTTTAATTTTGTAAAATAGTTTTCTATTTTTTATAAAATAAGACGTAATAGTGTGACAGTTTAGAGAAGTCATGAACATGAGCTTATATTTGATATTACGATGAAAAGGTGGTCTGCGAATTGAAATTTCCTTTTCCTATAAACGTACTGTCGCATGAACTCACGCAAGCACAGAGGGAGGGAGAACCGCGAGCAGAGAGAGAGAGGGCGAGAGAGAGAACGGGGACAGAGGGAGAGATGATGAGGAACGTGGACGTCGAGAGCAACAGTAGCACGGGAAGTCACCGCCCTCTGCATAAGGGCGAAAGGGGCGGTGGCTACGCCTTCTACCGCACGGACGGGTCGGAAAGGGAGAGGAAGTGGACGTCGTGGCTGATTCCTGTGATCGTTGTCGTCAACATCGCCGTGTTCATTGTGGTTATGCTTACTAACAACTGCCCCAAGAAGTATCACAGGAATGGCGGCTGCGTCGCCTCCTTTCTTGGTCCGTTCTCGTTCCAGCCGTTCAGGGAGAACCCCCTCCTCGGACCATCCTCCACGACGTAAGTTCCTTTCTTAAAGACTGTTTTTGGTTGCTTGTCCTCGTCGGCCGTGAAACTTCACTATGAATTGTTGGTCTAAAGTAAAATTCTTCTTTCATTCAGTTCTATGTAAGCGTACGTATTCTGTTTCTCTATTACTCTGCTTTTTCATTCTGAATTTATTGATGAACAGATTAAATTGCTTCTAGTTCGTGTCACAACTCTTTTATGTAGTCCATTGATGCTATTTTGGAGGTTGGTATTTCTACTATACTAGGCTGTGCGTGTTGCGATGTTAGGTTGTCAGATTAGTATTTAATGGTGTATCTTTTTTTTTTTTTTAAATAGAAGAATTTGTCTTGCTCAGTTTCCTTTTCTCGTTTTGAGTTTTTGGTGAAAGTACGTCTTTTGGTGTTCATCCTTTGAATTTTAGTGATAGTAGCATTGCTTGTACTCAATTTTTATATGCGTAAATCCTTCAGAACGTCGTTATAGGTTGTGTAGACTTATGGCAAGGGTTGGGTTAGAATTCTACAAGGGCAAATTTCGGTTGGTGGGAAAGGAGCAGTTGGATCCTCCTGTACGTCCCATGGCTTGAAATGTTCAATTGCTGATGTCATAGACGCGGCTAATTTAACACTGAACTATTGAATAAAAAAGTGAAACTGATGTGCTTGATGACATCAGAGTTTGCTGGCTATCTGATATTGGTGATGGGATGATCTTTTTTTCGATTCAGTAGTTTAATAATTTAATTTTATTTCGAGGGCGCATTAGTTTGTGGATTGTTCTTTTCTGTTCAACCTTTCGTCTCGTTATTTTTTTTCTTGCATCATTCTAGAAAATATGTATTTTTTCGAGAATTGGAGAAAAAGTTTGAAATGTGTTCTGCTTGCCAACGTTTAAACTAGAAACTTTTGTCAGATTAGCCTCCCATGCGCAGTTCTGGGAGCCCCTTTCTGTATGAAATTATGAATCACGCTTGACATGAAAGTGCAGTTGTTGACGTTTGAATATTATCTTGCATACTTTGTTTCCAGATGCAGTATTAGATTTTTTTTATCAAGAGATTTTATTTAAGTTTAGAATATGACTTGTCTGTATGGAGACGTGATGATAATCAAAATGAGCAACCCCTGTGGCAGAGTTCCATCTTTCAACTAGTATTGTCATATTTGAAAATTAGTGCCTCCCTTGGTTGCTGAATGACTGAAAGTTGGCATTTTTTTTTTAGCGTTGATAAGATGGGTTTGAGGCATGCTGATCTCTGTCCAGAAACATCTTTTGATTCGTGAGATGGATTTGTGTAAAAATTGGCTTGGAAATCATTTCAGGTTGTTGAAACTAGGAGCTCTTGATTGGAATAAAGTGGTCCATCAGCACCAAGGGTGGAGGCTTTGCAGTTGTATCTGGTTGCATGCTGGTCTCATCCATTTGATTGCAAATATGTTGAGCCTTCTTTTCATTGGTATCCGCCTAGAACAGCAATTTGGCTTCAGTAAGTTCTCTTTTTCAAGCTTAAACCATCTTGTTCAATTGCATCAGCCAGTTTTTTCACATAAAAGAATATGTGCATTGAATGAGTTCAAACGGTATCTTTTTCTTTCAAATACCTACAGGATGCACGGCATTAGACAACTAGTAACTGGAGCCTAATGTTATTTGTTTCCCACAATGGGAATAAGTTTTCATTATTTTTTCTCTTGGTGATATTTTGTATGCTACAAGCAGATGCATCGGTTACGCTGTCAACCTTATACTGTATCTAACCTGCTGGAGCAAAGGCAACTTGACTGAGAATTTGACGGCATCCAAACCCATGAACCCCTTGAATTCTGAAAATGTCAATTGATGGGTCTTAGGTTTCTTTTCTTCCTCTTCTTCTTTTCTCTGAGCTTGCAAATGGATAGGCAGTTCATGCTCACATAAGTCTGCATCATGTCCACGTGGACTTAGATTCTGTCCTTTTCAGTATCCACTGTTCCTTGATTAGAGGAGCTTAATTAGCCTATGCCCACGAATGATTTTCATTATTGGACCTAGGTTCTCATCTGCTACTTTCATTTCTTTTCTGCGTTCTTAATCTTTGTCTCAGCAATTTTTCTGGTTATTTTACTTTCCTTCACAGATGAATAACTTGATTTTCACCCTTTCACATTCAGCTCAATTACTTCCTCTAATTCCATGATCATCCTGGAATTCCAACTTATGAGGAATTAATTATGTTTATTTTTGTTGAATTATGTAAGTCTCATTTCTTCATGCCAATGCTATGTTCTTGTCCTTCATTCTGCTGCTGCAGCACTCTTACATGAAAGTTCCTGCCAAAGGATGGTCTGGAACTGCTTTTTCTGAATCTTCACATTCCTTTCTTTTTTCAGTTGAAATAACTTTCGTTGGTTATTTTTAGTTGTATTTATAGTTAACTTCAATAACTATTTTGTTTTGCAAGAATTCATGTCAACATAGGCATCCATGCTTACACAGGCTGTGCCTTGTCAGAAGTCCAGATGACAAAACATTAACATACTACCAAAAAAGATAATGTATACACCAAAAAGAATTTGCCTAAAATTACATTCAAACGACAAGCATTAACGTACTACCTATGTCAACTGCGGTTGCGGGTGCAGGTGTGGGATGCGGCAAATCCCAAGAAAAATTTACTGCGGGGGCAGATATATATGTATATATATACACATATAAAATACTCTATAGATAATACTTTTTAAGATCTAATCAATAAATATAATCATAAAAAGATGTCAAATACTCAAAATGCAGCCATGCATCGTCTTCCAACCTACCTAGTTTCCTAACATGTGAGACAACAACTCACGCTCTAATCAAGGATCTTTAGTTTGAATCTTACTCTTAACTTTCCCGTGCCCCCCAGTTTTGCTTTTTGTGAACAAGAAGAAAGGATATAGAGTCCTTTAGAATTGAATTGGATAAACGATATGCTTGATATGAGAAAAGGGCAGTTCATATGTTTCGGTGAATTGCATAGTTTTACCTTCAAAGTATGAATGAAAGATTTCCTCTCTCTATGACAGTCAGGATAGGCATCATCTATTTATTGTCTGGATTTGGAGGCAGTGTCCTATGTTCCCTCTTCAATCAAGGATATATCTCTGTGGGTGCTTCTGGTGCTGTATTTGGGCTTCTTGGAGCGATGCTTTCTGAGCTAATTACCAACTGGACTATTTATTCAAACAAGGTAAACCATCTATAATGTTGAGCCTGGTATTCTTCTTATTTGGACTTCCTTCAGTGATGGAAGTGAACTTGCTTACTCTTTTCACAGGCTGCAGCACTAGTTACACTGATGGTGATAATTGCTATCAACCTTGTTGTCGGGATAGTACCACATGTCGATAATTTTGCTCACATTGGAGGGTTTTTAACTGGGCTTCTCCTAGGTTTTATTTTGCTGGTCCGTCCTCAATATGGTTGGCTAGTACAGCCAAATCCCCCTCCAATGCAAAATGCCAGTTCCGTCAAGTCTAAATATATGGTATGCCAGTACATATTAATGGTGATCTCACTGGCTCTGTTGGTAACCGGGTAAGCTCCAAATGTCACTAAGCTTGTTTCATGTATATACTTCAAGTTTCACTTTCATTAGTTCCTAGTCAAGTTCTGAATTGTGCTGAGCCAAAAGGCAAAAATCTTTGTCTAAATCCTTGGTAATATATTGCAAGGAATCAAATTTTCCTTGAAAAATTAGATGGAACCTATTTCACATGTGACAGATGCTTTAGCACTATGTTTCTACTGTTCTTTCGTTTGAGAAACTATGAAGCTAACCTCTCTTCTGCTTTCTTTTGTTTCTCCTTTTGATGCAGTTGTTATTTTTCAAAGAAAATGCACTCGTCCTGAACTCTGATCCTCTGTTTAAAAACCAAAATATAGGTCAATTCATGTTTTTTTTTTTACAATTTGCAGATTTGCGATTGGTCTGGTGATGCTTTTTCGTGGGAAAAAGGGGAATGACAACTGCCACTGGTGCCGTTATGTGAGCTGTGTTCCAACATCAAGTTGGGATTGTGGAAGTTGAGAACATTTGAAGATGTATTACGTTTGGGGAAATATTCAGTTATGCGGTTGCTTCTTTCCCTGATTATCTCTGTTGTGATGAAATCGTGGGGATTCATATGGACTATTGTGATCGGCTTGGTTTGCTTTGTATAGAAACATCATGTTTTCTTCTACCATAGGTTGTATAGAGTTCTCCTTTGTGTAATGTATGTATTGCATTTGCCAAAAAATTACTCGCGGCTTTTCTGTTCATTGCGTGGGTGTTGCGGTCAAATTTTCCAGTGAAGGGCAGGGAAGAGTCCAAAATAGGCGAAAGAAAAAGAAACTGTTCAAACCAGCCGCATAAAAAAGAAAAGGGAAAATCGATGGCGTCGCCCGGACTCGAACCGGAGACCTTAGACTGACGTGATAACCAACTACACCACGACACCTGACATGTTGAATGGAGAATTAGTCTAGTTTTTTCTCTTTGCAGCGGAAGCCAAAATAAAATACCTGAAAATTTAAAGGTACTAACCGGCCTTTTAAACTATTTTTTGGGTACCACCATCACTCCACTGCGGATGATGAAAACTATCAAAAAGTTAAAAGTTGCTGCTGATGGCCCACCTACCATACAATTCTATCTTACGTTTATGAACACTGCCGTCTATGTGATTTGCAGGCTCCTTAAAAGTGTCAAGTCAAGTATCTTCAGTTATTTTCAAGGAAGTTGATGCAACAGCTAGGGTGAGAGTTGCTGGCATTTAGTTTTCATTTTAATTTATATTCCAACAGTGCATAGCAGAGGCAGCATTCCCTCGAGTAGTGGGATTAGCCGTGCACCCAAAAAAGTTATTTCAATTAATGGCTTAAAAAGAGAGAAAGGAAAAGGAACTAAGCTCACACCCGGTGGGACTCGAACCCACAATCGCCTGATTAGAAGTCAGACGCCTTATCCATTAGGCCACGGGTGCTTGTTGCCATCCAAGAAAAAAGTAAAAAAATAACAATGGTAAATACGGATTCATTCACTTCATTCAAGGGCATGTTTTTCACAATTTATTTATTTCAAATCGTCATATCTGGTCCATTGAGAAAGGAAAGGATTCGAGTTCATTAGTTTACATCCACACCCCATGAACCGATGCATACTGAATCAGGCCTCTTTCAACGTCAAGACTTTGTGAGCCGTCCTTCTCCAAATGAACAATGTCAACTGAATTCCCTTGCTTTTGTCAAGATCAGCAATTGGGCAACCCAGGCAAACAAAACGAACCTGGGCCTGCTTTTGTGGAGAGAGAGAGAGAGAGAGAGAGAGTATTAAAATAGAACAAAACTTAGACCCTCGAAATACTTGAAACCAAAGGTCCTTGCTGTTACTACACCCTGAAGTTGAGATTCAAGGATTTGTTTTGACATACGATTTCATCTTTCAAATGAGGAGATCTAAGACTCTATGAAGGATCACGTGTTCACCTTAAACCCATATCTCTGATAAATTGTGGACTTTAGAACTATGAATTTATGATTTTCATACCCCAAAACGATGGATCTCTCATCACAAGTTCATACATTAAAAATGCAAGGATTGCGTGACCATGCTTGATTCATGCACTTCTCAAATAAAGGATCATCAATCAGAAGTTCTGGGATCCAAGATTTTAGAATTTCTAGTTACCTTGAACATGGAATTGTGCATAACCAAACATTCTCCTAGAAGCTTCTAGTCATCCCGAATCTTAGATTGAAAAATCTGATTTAACACGAGGCCCACTTTAGATGTATGGTTTTAACAGAAATTGCAGACTTGATAACTGTAAATTTAGAAACCCCAAGACGCTTCAGGTCTACGGATCTCTACAAGTATACGGATAAAAAATGCAGGGTTACAAACTTATACTGTAATCCATGCATCTTTCAAAGGAACAAAGTTTTTTTCTTAATATATATATATATATATATATATATATATATATAGAGAGAGAGAGAGAGAGAGAGAGAGAGAGAGAGAGAGAGAGAGATAGAGATATACGATCTGAAGATCTTATGAATATGAAGAATAGTTCCACAATGACCAAACAGCGCCATAGTGTTTACAAGAAGGCAGAAGGTGATCTGGGTTGCCAAAAAAACTATTTTAAAAATGTTTTGCTTTTACCTTACGGTGTAGAGAACAATCTATTGATATTATCTTAATCAAATACCAGCTGCGTTTGGCGATTGAACAAATGCCAGCATGTTTTAAGAAAATTTCTTATCAGCTCCTGCTCGTCAGTGAGGAGCCAATACAATGGTTATTAACAGATACACATCAATGTTGGCAACACTGCTTAAAATAATATGAATTGACCACATAACATGAATGGCCATCATAATAATAGGATAAGCACCAACTTCATGCTGATTTTGACTGTATGTTTTTTATAGTGCAAGCTCATGATATCTGCATCTCTTTGCTCATAACACGAGTCATCTACAAGCTACCTGAATTCCCCATACAGAGATCGGATGCTCACAACTCTCCATGCGAAGATCAAATCCTCATACTTCAGTTCTCCATGCAGAAGTAGGAAGAGATTACAAGCCACGCCAAAACGGAAAAAACTTTTAAGAGCTAGGTTTTGGGCAACAGGAAGTACTGGATCTTGTGTAATACCAAGCGGTGATGTCAAAATTTTGATTCAGTAAAATTACTCAAATTGTTTCCACCAATAGATACAGATCAGTCGCCCTCTTTAGTTTGGTGATTCTTCACGAACCTGCTCTCACGAAAGGCTTCTTATAGAAAATTATGCCCTGTGATACATATGGGAGTCTGAAAGACAAGCTTCAGTTATCATTAAAGCTTGGAAAACTGAATCAAGCTTTGCATAATAATTTGCAAAGGACGTGCTTGGGCATTGGCACAGGGAAGGAATTAGGATGCTCCTGGCAGCTTCCAGAAAGTTTTGGTTGCCACAAGAATTTTCTCGTTTCCAGTAGATCCTGGTTCGGTTTTGTATATGCTTGAAGTCCATCTTATACCACCAGATAACCGAGCTACCTTCTTGATAATGTCTGGTGAATCACGCACAATAACAGTCCCTTCTGGCCGCAGAATTCGATCCATCTCCACCATGAGATCGACAAGATTGCATCTACAACATGGTTATATGCACCAATTTCCTCAACTTGATTGAAAAGAACTAATACAACAAATTTTAAAATGTTATAACTCGAGTAATTTCTTGTATAACTTTGAATACTTGAAAGGAAAGATTTCTGCACCAAAACTATGTATAAACTAACAATAACATTAAAGAAAAAGGCAACTACAAACAACACAGGAAATTAGTTATCTTCATCATACCTCAAAATTTTAATCTTTTTTCTTTTCAAATTTTCTCATTTATTTCTAGAACGGCAACATTTTTAAACTTTCTCCAGATAGAGCATCAAGCACATGTGACACTAAAACACATAACTAGATAAAGGGATAACTCAAGAGTTTCTCTAGGAGAACTGATAACCATTAGATTCACAGTATGGCAACAAAACGAAAGAAATTTGAAATAATACCTGTAATTTCCTGTTCTTTTATCTCTTATCAAAGAATCAATGTTCACCACATGAATGACATCATAGGTCCGTGGGTAGGTAGAAAATGCTTCACACCTATTGGCACAAAAGCATCAGTAAATTGTCATAACCATGGCTTATGGAACACAGCAGAGGCAAGTGCCCCTTGCAAGACGAATAGCATGACAAGTTGGCTAACATTAACCTACATGAAGGGAAGATATCGAGTCACAAAGTAAGGGCAGTGGTGAACAATGATTTAACCTCATAGTCGATAACATGAGCATTTTAGTGCACTTACCAATCATGATAGACACCAATAAGACCTCTGTCAAAAATTACACCCAGTGTGGAATGGCTATGGGAAGGAACAATATTCATGACCCAAACAGGATCTGAGATAATGGCAGCTGCAAAGCCCCCAAAAAATGCATTCATGTCCATAACATTGCGGACGTTTGAAGTTCCAAGCTTCAAGCCCAAAGACTTGTAGTATGCAACCCGCCTGACCCACCGCTTTGTGTCAGCCTCAAAGAGACCATCTCTACTCGTGAGCAAAACACGTGGAGATGGTTTATTTAATCTAAGGGGCCATGATGGAAGGGATTCAACTGCATATTCTCCTTCCATATTTGTCAATCTGCTGACACAATTTTCCAGTTCGATATACCTGCATTGAGAAAAGGATATCCCTTCCAAATGAGCTCAAGTTCATAAAAAAAGAAAAAGAAAAAGAAAATAAGTAATCTTAACAAACAGGCATGACAAAACTTACCAAGCATAACTTGGATTAGCAGCTTCACTGCATAAATCAAGCCCAAACTCATTTTGGTTAGGCAAACAGGAATCTCCCGCAGGCTTTTTCCATATTGCAGTGTTCCCTTCCACAACAATCAATTCATAACACAATGCACGCGCCACAGCCTGAAGGTCTGCCCATTCCTTATCCTGTTTAGCCCACTGTACAGGAGGACCAGAAATAACCAGATATCCTCCAGGTCGAAGCAGGCGATCCACCTCAACAAAGTATGTCCCATCTATAATCCAATTTCATTATCATCAGACGCGCCGAACAGCAATCTCAAAGACAAGGGGAGAGAGAGAGAAAGAAAGAGAGCAGTGGTGGAGAGACGCTGGGCTGATGTAGGCAGTTGCCCACATCAGTCCATATAAATTGCCTTATTTAGATGTTGATGATTCATAATTTTTTTTTACTTGATTCATATAGGGTGCCCCTTAGAGCTTAAAATTTAAAAAGTGCCCGTTAGACAGAAATTTCTTTCCCCACTGTTTTGAGAGAGAGAGAGAGAGCCAATCAAATGAAAAGATGCATTGAAACAAAATTGGGAGATAATCTGTCACAAATTTTACAAAATCTGGCTAGAAGAAGACAAAAAGTAGCAGAAGAGAGATAGAGAGAGACAGAGATCTTACTGTATGCAGTAAAGGGGATAAGGCATCGGGAACAGTGAACCAAGTCAAATGCATATGCAGGAAATGGCAAGCGACGAGTACCAAGCATTGCAACAAATGTCGGTATTCCTCTTTCCAAAGCAAATTGTATCTGAGACTTGTGAGAATCTCTTGGAGCAAATGAAAGAGTCAATATTTCTTTATTAAGCAAGAATCCTCCAAAACTAGCAACCTGGATCAAAATTCATGTTACACAATTCCAACGAAATAATAAGATAAGAGAAAGTGTATGATAAGTGTACAACAAAGTACATACCCCACAGCCCATATCCAGAGCTGTTCTAATTGTATGTTTATCAATAGGTATGTACTGGCCTAGTTTTTCAATATATGAAACAGCACCATCTGGGAACATTGTGCCTCCACCTGGAAAGACAAAATATGGTCCATCTTCTTTCATCCAGCCTTGATGGCCCTTTCTATCAGCAATTTTATTGTAAGGCATGTTACTGTGCCATATCTGGAAATACGTAGACATGCAATAAAATTTGAGCATGAGCATGACCAATAAATATTTTCTAATAAAAATCATAAAAACATTAAGTATGGGTCAGCGTCTTAGCATGTCCGTCATGCTGATGTAATCTGAGGAGGACAAAGAAAGTAGCTGGCCACAGTAATTCTTATTATAAGAATGATATGACAAAAAATTATTCATGTCAAAAACCATAAGCAATATAAAACATAAGTAACAGATATAACAGCCAAAAATTCCTTTTGATATTCTCTTGGGGTCAGACTTTTTGTTTTATTGAGGAAAACTAAGACTTACATCATGTTGAAGGAGTTTATTGAAAAACTGGTAAGAAGCATGAGCATAGACAAGATACAGTTCCACCAATTCAATTCTTTCCCCCAGGAGGCAGAAAACACTGCAAAAATGCAATGCATGTTTACTCTGTAGTCTTAACGATTTTTGCCTGAATACTTTGATACATTCAAACAGAGGGCTGCAGTACAGGGAATCTCTCTCTCTCTCTCTCTCTGATTCTTGACATCAGGGGAGGAGCCAGCAGGGGCCCTGCCCCCCCCTTAAAAAAAAAATCTTAAATCTACATATAAAATTTTAAAAATTTCATTTATTCTATATAAAAATTTTGAAAAATGATATTTCGGCCCTGTCAAAATTTTGAAATTGTAATTCGCCCCCCCCTCATGAAAAATCATGGCTCCACCCTTGCTTCCATGTTTGTAGCTTAAACGATGCAAGCAAGAAGATGCCACTTGAGATGGTCAATAGGCTGGCTAAATCAGCTCACTATTTACAAAAAAACACAATAAAAATTCAGAGACTACAACATCGAGGGTCCGAGACAATGTAGACCAAGAAGAAATCACCAGGACTATTGAAAGCATAAGTAAGGTAATTTTTAAGGAAACAGAAAAAAGGAACCATTAACCATCAGTACAAATATCTATCAGCAGAAATAATAGTTGACAAATGAAAAGAAAACTAAGGTAGCTTTCCAGTTTCAAAATCTTTATTACAAATTCTGCAAATTTTTGTATCCTTTTTTTTCCACAGCAATATATCAAATCCAACGAAACCTGTTCCCATCATGAATTTAATAAATTGCCATCCAATAAGTAAGAAGAGCAGCTATGTTATACTTGATTAAACATAGCCTCCCTGCATAAGCATACGAGTAGGAATTTTCCAATTAGACATCCACCTCTCTATTTTGGACAATAGGGGATCACACATCCTTTCACTCATATTGGCCGTGAAGAACGGGACACCAAGATAGGTGATCGAGGTCTCCACCCTAGATCAATCCACTTTCACATCTCCTTGAGGAAAAATTTTATGCCTCTTAAGAGATTTAACCATGCCCTTCCAACACAATAATACATCATCCGCAAAAAGAAGAGCGTAGATTTTGGGCAAAGCTGGTGCCATCTCTTGAACGGTGATCTCTCTAACCGAAATTCAACGAGATCTAATCCCATTGTATAATCCAGCCAACTACTTCTTGCCAATTAGCCACTTATTAAAGCACCTAGAAGTTAGCATATTGATACTACATTAGTATCCCCAGACTCGCAACTGATGCTCCTCTTTCTCAGTGAATCAGATAATTCGCCTATTATATCTTCAAGCCCATTTCCAGTCTATTGACATTTAATAGTTCAGCGAATTTTCTTATCCGCGTCACTAAAAGTACCCCGTTAATATACAACTCATCGTAAGTCCAGAAAGGGAAAAACAGAACTCAAAATCAGAGGAGGAAAAGGAGTAGGAAGAAGAAACAAGCATGAGAAAAGGAAATAAGCACGAGACCTGAATTATTCTTCGCTGCTACTACTCGTACTTCAAACAAGAACCCCCAAATAGAGGAACAGCGACGGCATTAACTTCCTCGATGGCCTGAGAGTTTCTTGACACCTCAACCATAAATTTGACGATAACAAAACCAGAAGCCAGAAAAAATTTCGATAAAAAGTTTCCTTAATCCTGAAACCTTTCACTAAACTAACGTGACTTGAATGTACAAAAACACTCTCCCCGTAATTTGGGAGAAAAGAAGTGAACCATAAAACGAAGGAGCAAAACACTAGAAGGATCGCCGCGCACGGCCGGGAAGGAGACAATGGGGAAGAATCAAAATTAATAAAAGGAAAAGGAGAAGAAAGAGAATGAATCACCTTATACAAACTATCCGGCCAGGGGACGGGGATCTGGTAGCCAGAAGGCGGAGGAATGAGGCAGAGCGGAGATTCCTCCGGCATGGGGCAGTGACGCTCGCGGTAGAAGTTGCGTTCGCGGCTGAGCTGGCTGTTCCTGCGGGGGTCCTCGCAGGGCATGTGGTCCACGGCGTCAGCCGGGCAGGCCTCCAACGGCTGCCCTTCCTCCACGAGCGCGACGAGCCTCGCCCTCTGCCGCGCATCCGTCGCGGAAAGCGCAAGCGCCTGCCGGCCGGACGCGGCGAGTGAGTCGCCGAGCCTAGTGAACACCAGGAGGAAGAACACCCCAACGGCCACGAAGAAGGCTAACGAGACGAGGTCGAGGAACTTCCACCGGCTCCCGTACTTCTTCGAGGTCGGATTCGTGTGTCCCATCTCGCCCTCCTCTCAATCCTCACTTGAGATCTCTCTCATCCGTCGGATCTAACCGGAATCTCGCCGGAAACCCGTGTACTTCGTAGTCGATGGCCGAGACAGAGCGTCCAGTTAAGCGTGCGGGCCTGCGGCGCACTGGGAGAGAGGAGAGATCGTCGTCGTTTTGCTCCTTTGATCTTCCTCCACTAATCGAGTGGAAAATCAATATCCTCCTAACGAACAGTTCAACTTGTAACTCAAGCCCCTGCATTGTTTTGCTGCCATTTGTAAGTTCGGTTGCGGGACTAGAGGAACCTATGCCTTTTTGAGGTACTTTTCATGGTATATAAATAAATATATCTTCTTCTTCCTTTTTAAAAGGGAAACTTTTTAGTGTAAGGGACCCCATCGTCAGGGATAAAAATTGGAATTTTTAAATTTTTGTTTAAAAATATTTTAAACAAAATAAACATCCTGATATATTTATAAAACTAATTTGGTAGACAACATTCTTGAGTTTAACTTGTTTTTATTAAAAATTGAGATTTGTCCATTATCAAAATTTTGATGTTATATGAGCAGCTCAGTTTTACTTACTACAAAAATATAATTAAATTAAAAAATGATTAACTTAATATATATATTTCTTCAGTTTAGTTTAAATATTATATTTTAAAATTAGATTGAAAAAACACCTTAATTATTGCATTTAAACTATGTGGTTTACTGTTTTCCTTTCAATAGTTTCTCTCTTTTGCATTTTCTTTTCATTGGAAAGTCTCTTCTGATGGTAATATGCATCAGTTGATAGCTTTTCTTTTTTCCTTTTTTTTATTAAATTATAAGAGACATGTACTTATTATTAGTTCAATAATAGTCAAAACCCATTATTTTAGGAAATAAAAGAAATCATTAAAAAACTAGCAAAAGCTGTCTCAGCATGATCTAACTTGAGTGTTGGGTCTCCTATTTTATAGCTGCCAGCAAAAATAAAAACCTATGTTAGAAAAAAAAAAATTTATATAATCTTATTTTTGAAGCTCATATCCTCAAAACCTATGTTAGAAAAAAATAAGTGTAAATAATCTTATTTTTGAAGCTCATATCCTCACGCTTCATGTGCGGCCCTTTAAAGCCCGAATGTTAAAAGAGCACATCTAGGCGTGGGGTTGTTTCGTAATAGTAATAATATTTTATTATTCTATGTACAAAAATAGGGTAAATTCATGGAACAATTAAAATGTATCTCTGAATCCACCTCAATTTTTGAGGTACATCAATGGATAGTAACGCGCATTCCAAACAACCCCCTATAAGATTGGAGTAAATTCTACTTGGATTTGAATTTGGACTCAGATATTCTTCTCAAACTGAATTCAGGTTTGACCAACATCAAATATTTATATTCAAACAGGTTGGATCTCTGCGGAATTTGCAGTCAAATTCAATCTTAGATCAGAACTGGATAAAGAATCTTGGTCCAATGTCCTTAATAAGAACCTATTTTCTCTGCTAAAACTTATTTAATGGATCTAAATTTGGGTTGATGGAAGGTAGGCATGATTCCAAGTTTGCGTCGTCCTTTGAGGCAAACCTGGTTATATATGCTCTACTAGTGCACCAAAATTGTATGCCAGTACAGTTAATGACAAAAATGCCATTATTTTGGAAACAAAAAAGATTTTTTTGTACCAAAAAAAAAAGAAATTGGAAAAAGTAAAAAAAAAAAAACTCAAAAGATTTTTTTTTATAATTTTAAAAATACCTCTTTTTTTCTGTTGGCATATGATTGTTGTGTGCATCGACCGGCGCATGCTAACTCAAACTCCCTTCGAGGAGGTTTGGGTAGCATATGGACCCATGAGAGACACTATAATTATAAATTAGATTAGAATATATATATATATATATATATATATATATATATATATATATATATATATATATATATATATATATATATATATATATAAAAGATCAGACATAAACACGGCATATATGCAAAAGAGATAAATTTGTATCTACAAGATAAGTGCAATAGTCAGGCATAAGTATGTTAGTGGTGAGAAGTCTAGGTCACAGACATTCGCACAGAAATTTATCAAGAATATCTTACATTGTTAGTGTTAGCACTTGTTACCATATGCATTTCTTGTAAGTCATTAATGTACCGTTGCTGATTGTACGCCTTCCTTGTTACCATTTTATTTCCTCAACAATTACACATATTCTTTGTAACCTGTAAATGATGCAATGAATGTGTGATGTTTTCAACCACGTAAATCTGGTCTATTCTCCTTCTCCACTCTTCTAAATCTCATCATGGTATCAAAGCGGTGAAAGACTTCAAAGCTTCAAGTCCCATATTTTTTTCTTTGCTTATCAATGGCATCGTATGGCAATGAAAGAACCAGTGATTCTCAGGGACAGAACTAGACAAGTGGGTCTGCAAAGCAGCAACATATTATCGTGCAGATAAGTACTACCATTATCAAAATTACAAATGTTCTATTAAATGCCTTAAATTACATGTCATGGTCCAAAGCTGCTACTCTTTTTTGGAGTGGAAAATCCAAACTAGGGTTTATCAATGGAAAAAATCAAAACCAGCTATTGACGACTCTAACTTTGACGAGTAGGAATCTGGGAATCATATGGTCATGTCTTGGTTATTGAATTCTACTGATGCTAAAATTGCTGAAAGTTTTTATTATTTCAAAACTGTCGAAGAAATAAGGAATGACGCCAAAGAATTATATAGTACATACCAACTCTCGCATGAAATTTATGATTTGAAGAAAGGTCTTATGTCATTGAGTGATTATACAGCTATGCTAAAAAAGAAGTAGAATGAGATGGACTCTTATTGTTCGCTTTCAACAGATCTTGTTCACATTAAGAGGCAGCAAGATCAAGAACAAACATTCAAACTCTTGGCTGGCTTAGGTGAGGACTATGGGCAAACAAGAAGCCAAATATTGATGACATCTTATTTCCCCTTTTTTGATATGGTGTGTAATACCCTCTTAAGAGAAGAAAAATAAGGAATGTTGTGACAGGTGACATTATTGATATTAAAACTAATGTTGAAAATATTAAAAAGGTTGCTTTTAATGCCTCGGTCATTAAGAAACATGAATAAAAAATAGAGGCTCAACTGTTTGAAAATAAAGGCAAACGACTAGTGGGCACGTACTGCAAAAAAGAGGGACATGTCCAAGAAAAATACTAGAATTTACATGGGAGGTCGAACAAGAAGGGAGATCTTCTAAAGCAGCAGGATAAACCGTAGACCCAGTTGGTCCAATCCGACTTGAAAGAACGTGAGGTTACTCTTGCTACCATTGCAAAGATAACTAAAAATCATAATGGCCATAAAAATACCAACACTGTAACTGCTGCATTAGTGCTCACTTCACCTAGGAATTTGCCAAGTATGAATTTGAACACCTCTCTTATTAGAAAATATTCTTGGATCGTTGATTCGGGTGCGTTGAACGTATGTTATGTTTGCATGATGACTTGAAAGGTAAAAAAAATGAAGCTAAAAATAGAACTGTCAGTATAGCTAATGGCACTTCCATTAAAATTGTTCGAGTTGAAAAAACAAGTTTTTTTGAAAAAGATTTGAAGACTCTTTTGTGTCTAACCTAGCATCTAATATTTTCTCCGTCTCTAAGATTACACATGATCTAAACTGCAATGTTATTTTGTCTCCTACCAATGTAATCTTTCAAGACGGTTGACGAAGATGATAATAGTGAAAGAGAGAAGATAATGGAGTGTACTTGATCAGTCAAAATAATAATGCTGCTGTGATTGCTAGCTCGAGATTTGATTCTAAGTTATGACATTACAGACTTAGCCACCCGTTCAGTAGAGTTTTTTCTTTACTATATCCTTATAAACCATTTGATTCACAAGTGTGTGTAATTTGTCAATATGGTAAAAATGACTTGTCCTTCTTTTGGTTTGTAACCGTTTGAATTGGTGCATGCTGATATTTGGGGTTCTATTCCAATAGCCTCATATAATGGTTTTAAATATTATTTATCATTTATTCAATATTTCTTCAAAGTAACTTGGTTATATCTTCTTAATTCTTATGGTCAAGGTTTTAAAAATTTTGTGATTTTTTATAGTATGGTGAGAACTCAATACAATGTTTGTATTAAAACCCTAAGAAATGACAATGGGACCGAGTTTAAAAACAACTTTTTTGAAATTTTGATAATATGAATGGCATGATGCATCAATACTCTTGTGTAAAAACTCCATAACATTAGTCAAGAGGAAAAATCATCATATTCTTAAAAATATCTGTTCTTTACTTTTTCAATTTGTGTACCTAAACAGTTTTGGAATAGGACGATTATGACTGCTTGTTTCCTGATTTAAGAAGAAAATCACATCTTCACATCCTTACAAGACGCAAAATCGGCATCAATCATTAGAAATTATTCGTGTACGTTATGATCAACAAAACTGAACATGACAACTCAGTCAACAAAAAAGGCTATAGATGACCAAAGCACGTATATCTCTAGAGACATCAAATTTGATGAGTTAGCTATATTTCAAAAACCACCATAATAAGGAAAGTCGACACGAGAAGACTACTTAGGGTTTTAATACAAACATTGTATTGAGTTCTCACCATACTATAAAAAATCACAAAATTTTTAAAAACTTGACCATAAGAATTAAGAAGATATACCTAGATCAAACCAGTAATTTTTTAACAGGTATTAACTCTAAAACCAAAATTGTTATTTGGTTATTTTGAGCACCATTTATGGCAGATTTATTTTTTTCAATTATTGAGCTATATGTGAAAGTCCGCTTTGCCCTTTTCAGATCATGAGTTCAGGTTCTTAATCTATTTCATTAGCCCCTCCCCGGTGTTGTCCATCTTGAATGAAGTACATAAATTTAAATCCTTCTATTTTTTTCTTAGATACAGAGAATGCACGTCATACAATATATGGTATGAGGCTCTCGAACCTTCTTCCTCTTAAAATATATGGGCGGGCGAGGGTTCATCCTCATCGTGACAAAACGAACTGCAGGACAATTAAAAAGGAAATCTAAAACACGGACTTAATTTCTTTTTCGAGTTGCTTGTTTAGTATCACAATCCCATGGTTAATGGTTTCATTGAAAGAGAATGTTGATCCCTAAACTATTTCTTAAACGGCCTTCTCGAGTTGAAGCTTAAATTTTGAGGCAAACTCATTTGATTTCATAAATGAATCAAACTAGTCGAAACTTAATTGAACTTGTTATGCACCTAGAAAAGTGTTTTTTTTTTTCCAAAAGTTAGGCAAAACTTACAATATTTACATGGGGTTTTCCCCTTTATCACCAGTAGTTAACAAGACCTTCCATCACGTGCTCCTTTGTCTGGAATGCAAATTCTAAGACCATTTTTAACTACATAAAAAAAAAAACCCCATCCAACTATTATATATATATATATATATATATATATGATCACAAGTCAATTTTAAAATGTACTGCGTTGGCAGAACGAGGTCAAGGTGCAGAGTAACAGAAGATGCGTTCACATTGGTCAAAGTGGTCATGTTCACATTGGTCAAAACCCGTCTAAACCATGTGCATGTGTTCTCATGTGTCCCTGATCCTTTTTTTTTTTCCCCTTGCTTTTCTGTCTCTGTGTCAACTCTCATAAAATAAATGAAATAAATTCCTCCTCATTTGAATATCCATCCACCATGATGTTTTGCCATAAATTTCTCCCTCTTTTTTTTTTCTTTTTTTTTTCCTTGTGCCCATTAATAATAAGAGGCCCAGAATTGATTCCCAAGGAACCAAAGTTTGAAATTTAGGCAATGATTCTAACGCATTCACATTTTCGGTCATTGAATGAGTGAACGGCCTTCGCCAAGCAATTAAAACGAGTTGGTCGCTGGCTCGTTTCTAATTAAAGCTACCCAACACAGTCCTGAGGTATGGCTGCAATAAAGGGTTCAAACTGGGCTCGGACCATGTTTTTAGTTTTGATGCATTATTTAACTCTGAATTGGATGCAGAATAAGTAATACCAACTGCTTATCCAGTTACTATTTGAGATCTGCACGTAAAAATGAACTGATCATTGGTCGGATCTAAATTTGGTTCATTTAGATCATGGTTTGGAAAGAATTGGTCCACTGGAAACCACTGTTGGACATTAACTAAAATACAAGAGGCTGGAAATTACCTTCCACTGGATTCGGAGACTACACTCGTGAGATATAACAACCGGACCCGATCCAGATTGCTGAAAATGCCTGAAACTGGGCCTTAAATACAGAGCCAGTTACAGTCAGAGTCAGGAAACTGACATGTATAGTGGCGCTAACCTGGGCAGGGAAAGCGCCAGGGTTAGTGTCAGTGGTGCCCGCAGTATGATAGCGTGGTTGACCTGTGGTCTGAAATCTGTCCCGCTCATGAACAAGGCCCTGACACACGAACCCACAAGAAGGCTAGACGTGTGGACCCAGTGAATCGGGTCCAGTAGGATCTTTCCACTGGATCCGAAGATGTAATTGAAACTTGATCCAAGTCTTGGACACCCTTTACATTAGCCTGAAATGGATTATATTTGAGTTACAATGAGTTTACACTATGTGAACTCGAGACATTGATTTGCATCATTAGGTTTATTTTAGGTCACATTTTAATTCTTCCAAGAAAAGTAAAGCCATGCAAATCTTGGCAATTTCTCGATGCAACGTGGAAAGGGAGATGTCGGCTCTACCAATCATTCTATAGGCCATGAACGTCCCCACACGGGACAAGGCCTCTAAATATATTAAGCACAAACAAGTGATTAACATTAGTTTATGTGCATAATTGAGGAGAACGTTTGCAATATGGACACTGGTAGGTGGAACAGTAGAACCAAGGCATTGTGGATAGTTCTTTCTCTCTCTCTCTCTCTCTCTATATATATATATATATATATATATATATATATATATATATATATATATATATATATATATATATATATATATATATATATTATGGATGGATCTCGAGCAATTATAAAATAAGTATGCGCCCTCAATGAGTGCCCCGTCTATTTGACTAGCTAGGAGGTTGCAATTAGGAACTTAGAATGGAGGAAATTCAATATTTGGTTCAATAATTAAACTATGAGTTGCTTAAGGCTATGAACTGGGTCAAGTCCTCATTTGTCAAGCTCGAGCTACTATATTCTTGTGCAGACCAAATATTCGTTTTCGTTTCCTTGGTTGAACTTCACAAACTTTGTCATACGTGAAAAGTAGATATAAGATTATTAAGTTCAACATCAACTCTCTTTCTGTCCTCTTATTTCGGTGAGCAAGAGAAGAATTTCATCATACGAAACTTAAAGTCACGATTTAATAATTCAACTTATGCTGTAATCCATTACTTTTAGTGACTCAACTTATGTTGTTAATTTATATTAGTATGTATTCAACCATGCGGGTCATATTGTCCAATGGAGGCCTTGTGTGAGCCAATGAACGTCTCATTTCACCGTGATCCGAAACACATCGGCCGGTACGATAAGAGCCCATACCAACCGATACTAATAATGTTGTAGCTATCATATGATGATGGGGTTTCTCTGCATATAAATTTTCTTAATGTGTTCCAGACTTTTTTTGGAGTTTTGGGATATTTGATAATGACTTCTATATATATATATATGGTGGGTGTCCATTTCATACAAGAGAAAAGATTTTCCCTTTCTTCACAGTTACCCCAACATTAGTATTTCTTCATATGCACATGACTTGAGAGAATCGATTTTAACTGCTTATGGTCTCTGACAGAAGGACCCATATAACTGAATCATTTCGCTTTAATGGATTCAGTGACATCATATCTGCAGCCCTATCATTTTTCATCATTTAAGCTCTTTATTTGCTTCAAAGCCTGAACTGGAAGGGGTTCCCTACGCATGTAGGGGTACCCTGCGATAGTCATCGAGTTAGATAGGAACCGAAGCATTTATTGCTTAGCAGTTGGACATTCATCTTCTCGAGGAGAAACTGCAATGCTTCCTGGTTTACGGCCAGTAGGTGCATGAGTTTATGACCGTTAACGCCTCTTGCGGCCTTCGACGAAACTGTCACTATTTCTAAAACAGGAACTTACTGTTGAAACTCTATTGTAAAGGACAGATTCATCTTATAGTTTATTATAACACTAACTTTTTCTGTGATTTTTGTTCCCTCTAGTTTTGGATGTATCTCACAGACTATAAGATCTCGGCCTAGTGTACCTTTTTCCATGATCGTGCAAAAGATTAGCTTCTTATTGGCGAATGCAACTTTGCATCAAGAACATGTTGGCTGTGACATTATAGATGGACGCATCTGATAGTAACGTTTTTCTCCTTCTTCTTTGCTAAAAAACTGAAAACAAAGAGCAAGAGGAATGCTTGAATAAAAAGATAAAAGTAGTAGGGAAAAAACAAAATGAATGTCTTTCCCTAGATGTTTTGCAGACGACTATGCATGCGTTATTGTGAAAGATTGAAATCCAAAATGTCGTTTACAGAACTCGAGAGGGTCGTCTCGAGGGTCGTAGCATTGCTGGTCAGTGTAAGAATACGCCAAACAAGACGCCATGAATGTGATTCTGTAGGTGCTACTGTTCTGAACTGCGAATATTAACATGCATGATGCATTCAAATTGAAAAGTGTATAGTCACCTAGCAAACATTGACATGCATTCAAATTGAAAAGTGTATAGTCACCTAAGTACTAAGGAAGGTCAGTATACTTATAAAAATGCAGTCATAGTAAGGAAGAGAGAGATTTAAAGACGACAGTTTGCCTATCGGATCCGGTTTGGGAACTTGCACCAAATCTAACCTGGCATTCACAATCGATGGATCTGAAATCCATAAAGATAAAACAAACCCACCGTTTTCTGGCCCGGTTTGATGGGACGGGAGGAGTGGGTCCAGAAAATGAAGGCTCCTGGATCTCAAACTTCCACCGCATGGACATTTTTTCATAGGTGAGCACTGACAAGCTTCTTCTTATACTTTTTAATCGTTTAATAACTTACTTGTTCCATAATGGATAAAAAAAAGTTTACTTTTTTCATCGTTAAGCACAAAAAACTTAAAGTTGTTTTTTCTCGTGTTTTACTTTTCAATATTATCAAGATAAAAGAGAGAAAATATTTATTATAAGACATTGGCAGCACATTTTTGTGAAGTTTAAAATTTTGAAATTAAAAAGTTTTAGGGTTCCCTCCAAGTAAAGGTAATATTGTACAAGACTAATATAATATAATAAGAGGATGTTTGATTGCTCGTGCAATTGGGGCAAGTTGGTACAAACATAACATAAGAAGTGCATCAATAGTTTGAAGGCTATGTTTCATGTTCGACACTCAAGTTGAAGGGTGCTTTGGTTAATAAGATGGTTTCACATCTACTTGCATTTCATGAGGGTCGGCGTTTGATTATTGTGGATTATACGAGCTTAATTTAAAGTACAAACTACCCATTTCCGGTTTTAGCAAACTACAAATTTGTGAATCATCATCTTAAAGATCTCCATATGCCTCAAATCATAATTTCCAGATTAGTGAAGAAATAAAGACAATATCTAAAAAAAAAATGTAGTTTCATTATCAACTAGATAAGTATCGAAAGAAATAAAAAAGGTCACAGTGCAAAATAATTGAGATCTAAAATTGAAAATAAAACAGAATGTCACGCTTAAGTGGGGACCGATACCTATTAATCGATAAGCTGAAAGAAATCCCACAAACCCGAAAAAGAACAAACTTCCTGTGCTTCTCATGATTCCCAATATAGATTTTCTCCAATCACGGATGGGAAACCAAGACAGAAGAATAAAAGAAACAAGCACATTTCTGCTTCAAAAGGAAAAAAGAAGGAGATTAAACCGAGGCAGTTGGTGACCTTCTGGAACCAAATTCGCAGAGCTGCTATTTTTTGGGATGAGATACGAGATCGTGATCTTTTTTTGTACAAGGGGTGGACCCCCTTTGGGAGAAAAAACGTAGGAAAAGAGTAGCCTAGGAAAATATTATGATCAATGCGAAGATAATCTGGCCGGTCGCCATCCCACAGTGAAAAATTGGGAAAAGAAGAAGTGGAAAAGAGTGCAGCACAGCAATGGACATGGTAAAGAAAGGGAAAAATTTTCTCAAGAAATTAAACTCTTCAGGCCTACACATTTCACTGGCGTGGAATGTTTGGATGTCAGAAAAGTTATAGCGGAAGAGGAAAATAATTACTCATTTTCCCGATTGGTGCTATTTTTTTTTTTTGCATGTTTATCCAATAAACTTAATTTTTTTTTCTTTTTGCGTGCGGTTTCTTCGTTACTCTTTTTTTATGAAGATCATGACATTGTAAGTAAGTGTAATTCGGTACTCTTGCCATCCCTTTTGCTTGCTCATCGTATTTATATTATGACATAACAGGGAAAAGTTTCTTCTTGTGAAAGTTCTCTGTAAACTTTTGCCACATACCTAGGACCCATCTTATTTTAGGGATTTCTTTTCCTGGAGAAAATTTTCTAGGCATTGGCCAGCGGAACCAAACACCAAAACGAGAGGCGTACGGCTTTCCCCACCCACAATTTCTTGAGAATGGCACCTGGGAAAGAGTTTCTATACAAACCGCCATTGACGATCTCTCACCTCCAAACAAGAGCAAGAGGGAAAATTCTACAGGCGTCAGAAAATCATTCCAAGAGAGAATGTAACCCGTTTCAAAGGAGCAATCATGCGAGAGACAGATAACGCTTTCAGACAATACTGAACATTGACCTGACTTCTGATTTTTCTCAGATCGAGGCATTCATTATTCTCCCTTCTTTGACTGTTTGAAAATGATCAATGAGACGCGTTTATGATCAAAAGGAGTCGTGTCACAGATTTAATTAGTATGAGGCCGACACCTCCATCGTCAGCAACTTGTCACATCAAAATACTGTATATTAATTAAACTGAGAAATTTGTCGTAATATATTTTTAACAGAACTTCTAACAAATAATGGCATGAAATTGATTGAAGAGACACGATAGGCAACGGCCAAATATGCTTTAAAAGGTATTATGTTAATTACCTTAGGAAGAGGAAACCTTTTGACAGGGAGGGAAACGAAAGGACCGAGGGAGCACCAAAATCCGGGAAATGGAATTCCCTTGGAATTGTAAGAAACCAAGGGCAGTTTCGTCCATATGCGTAAAAGTACCGCAGTTACGTCCCCGAGACCAACCAAAGGAAAATCGAGATTCGTCCTCCGTCTCATTCAAGTTTTTAAGCCAATAACCAATAGCGAAGGGCATTATTGGTATTTGAAAATAATAATTGCGTTGCATTTTTATCTCCGCGCCAGGCAGAGCACCGGGTCAGGCTGTACGGGCCCCATCTCTCTCTCACATCGGCGATCTTTTCCCGATTTTCTCACTTATTTATCTGACAGACAACTCTTTCTTTCTTCCCTTCCCCTTCCGAGTTCCAACCATCAACGCTCTCACGCTCTATTTCTTGTCAGTTTATTTTCCGTCGTGTTTCATGGTGGCTGTGGGCTGACCAGATGGGAAAGGCCGGGAGGTGGCTGAAGAGCCTGCTGGGCGGGAAGAAGCCGGCGGCCGAAGAGAGACCAACGAAGGAGAAAAGGCGATGGGGCTTCGGCCGGTCAGGCCGCGACCGCGAGCGGGGCCACTTGGCGGAGGAGAGGCGGGGGTCGCATAGGGAAGACAGTGGCTGCGTCGCCACCGGTACCGCGGTTATGGATGCCGACAAGCGAGCGATAGCGGTGGCCACGGCCACGGCCGCTGTAGCGGAGGCCGCGGTGGCCGCCGCCCAGGCAGCCGCCGCAGTAGTTCGGCTGACAGGCAGCGGCCGTGGTTCCATGGCGGGTGGCAAGAGGGTGGAGTGGGCGGCGACCCGGATTCAAGCTGCCTTCAGAGGATACCTGGTTTTCCTCTATCACTCTCTCTCTCTCTCTCTCTCTCTCTACGCTAGACTCTTCCCACGGCGGGGAACAGGGCATTCGTTCCAAGGAAGTCTGTTACACTGGGAAGCTTCCGATGGTTGAGGTTCCGGAACTCCCTGGTCTTACTATAACCCATTTTCGTCATTCGGTTTGATTATGCTTCTAGCCCGTCTTCGACCAAACGTCGCCGGAACGTGAAGATTTCCGGTCGATTTCCCGGGCGACGGTGGCCAGTTTCGCGCCCTGCGCACTTTTCTAGGTCCAAAATTCGTCCACCTTTCTTGCGAAAATAGCGCCACCGTCCCCTCCTTCTTCGTATGAGAAACTCAAACGTTTAGGAGTCGGGACGTTTCTGTTTCATACGATCCGAGTTTGACGGCTCGAAGAGACTGCGAGCTTCTCTCTGAGCGGGTTTTCCGTGAGTTTTTGATGCTGGACAACAGAGCTCGGTCGAGTCCTTCAGGTCCGAGTTATGGGTGCTCTCTCTCTCTCTCTGATCGCTCGGCACGATGGTCCATGGAAGTTTTCCGGGTCCTTTCGGAACTCGGTAATTCCGATTCGCGCTAGTCGTTTTTGACAAGTCTTGACCTATCTGCTTCGGATGGTTTGTACTGGGGAAGACAGCCCCCTGTCATTCATATCCGGTTTCATATTTTACTATTTTACCCTCACAAAACAACAGAAACCGCCTACTCCATGTAACCCTTTGACCGATGTGTATGTGTGTGTGTGTGCAGGCAAGAAGGGCACTGCGTGCGCTCAAGGGGCTGGTGAAGCTGCAGGCTCTGGTGAGAGGGCACATAGTGAGGAAGCAGACAACGGCAACCTTCCGCTACATGCAAGCGGTGGTCAGGGCCCAGGCTCGCGCCCGAGCCCACCGAGCCCACTACACCGAGCTCACTATCGCCCAACACCATAACCTGGCTCGCACTCCCCACCCCAAGCCAGCATCTGCCGTAAGTGAAGCTCTTTCCTTTCTTTCCTTGTGCATTTTTTCGGTTTTGTGGGCAAACTGGGTATTCTGAAGGTCAACATTCGTCTCTGATGTGCAGGGTCCACCGACGCCGGAGAAAAACGAACCCAGGGTCCGAGCCAACAGAACCAAACACCACCGGTCTCCTTCTGCTAAGGTACATTCAGGGAGGTGTTGTGTCTCCTTGCGTGCGTGCGTGCGTGTGTGAACGATCTGCAATGTTGAAAGATGTGTGTTGTTGACAAAAAGCAGAGCACGGTGAAGTCCAACTTTGTGGAAGCAGAAGCTGATCGGACGCACGTCGGTAGGTCCTGGCTGGACCGGTGGATGGACGGCCGTGGTGTGACGGCCGACGACGAGAACGCTAAAATCCTGGAGGTAGACCCCGGTAAACCACTCAATTCGAAGCGCAGGGCCATCCTCCGTCCTTCCCACTCTGTTCACGCCACCTCCGACCGCAACAGCTACAGCTACAGCCAGAGCTTCGGTACCACAGCAATGCCCGATTCTCCGTCCAGGGACTCCACCGCTGCTCACTTGTCGACCCCTTCGCCGTCCTCCGTCGAAATGCCGGTCGACATGCTGAATCCACTCCGGCTCCCTCAAGAAGACAGCGGCTGCATCTTCGCCACCGCCGAGAACAGCCCCCAGTTCTTCTCGGCGTCGTCACGGCAGCGGAGCGGAAAACACGGCCCTTTCACCCCGTCCAAGGGCGAGTACGCAAGGAGCTTCTTCAGCGGGTATGCGGACTACCCCAACTACATGGCCAACACCGAATCGTGGAGAGCCAAAGCGCGGTCTCAGAGTGCGCCGAAGCAGAGGCCGGAACTCGACAAGTCCAGCTCCGTGAAGCGCCTCTCGGCGTACGGTTTCGCCGACGTGCGTTCGAGCTCGAGCAGCATGCACTCTCAGAGGTCGTCATTGCATACGAAGTTCACCTCCAAGGCTTATCCGGGTTCAGGGCGGCTCGATAGATTGGGCATGCCGCTGCGCACTGGCAGTGAAGTTGGCTACAGGAATTAGCAACTGCTTGGTCCGCTCTGTTCTTCACGCTCTTCTTCTTCTTGTCTGTGATCTGCGAGATATATAAGTAGGCGATCCGAATAACAGGTTTCTGTGTTTCAATGGGAGACACCAATTGCTTGGATGCTTTTGAAAAGGCCCAAGACATCGACTCTTTCTGGGCATGCAACTCCTTTGCCGACCCTGTTGTATCCAAACGCGTGGTTTTGTAAGGGGAGGTTAAATTTCGTGTGAAGTTTGGTTAGTCGTTAACCCACCGAGTCCGATACTCTTTGACATGCTTTTACAGTGTAAAAACTTGTTCTGTATTTGAATGAAAGTTTTTTGTTTCTCTGGACTTGTAGTCAGCCCCAGGCGTTTGTCTCTTTCAACTTTTCATGGGTAGTGTCTCAACTTCTGGGCTGAGTAGAGCCTGAACAGAAAAGTTGCTGAGTTAAATTAATTCTTTCATTAGACTGCTACTACTACAATTGCACATGAAGCTGAGGGAATGAAATGCACAGTGTCAGGGCGATGATCGATTGGTTTTCCTACACACATTCATTCAATGGCTCATGTAGGCAGTATCTGAGCCATGAATAGAGTGTCCACTCTTCTTGGAATAAAATTCAAATGCATCTGATGTTGATGCATGTAATCATATGGAATCTACATTAGATCTTAGATATTAAATCTGAATCAAGTTACAATCGATCCAAATTTTATGTCAATATATCATATTTACTGATGATCTGCGTCCTTAGCTATTCCGTTTAGAGAACTCCGTGGGACCTGTAAATCTGGAACACATGGCCATGTTTCACAAGAAAGCGACTACTCACTGAACTCGAGCTCTGTCGCCCGTCACCATGTGCCGCTGCCGCTCCAACCGAAAAGTTGGAGACGGTGATAAAATTATGCTTTTTCCGGGCGCCTGGTTCTAGGTTTTCCTGAATTTTAACCTCCACTTGGTGCATTGACTGCGAGGAAAAATATTTTGGCACGGTGGAGACGAAGGAAGGAAGAGGATGGTGAACTCCCACTTCTTGGCCTGATCACGGTGGAGACGAAGGAAGGAAGAGGATGGTGAACTCCCACTTCTTGGCCTGATCACGGTGGAGACGAAGGAAGGAAGAGGATGGTGAACTCCCACTTGTCATCCCCCCTGCATGTGTCCTGCGCGCCACTTGCATGTTGTTGTGTCCTTTTCCTCCGGGAAACATAAACCAACAAGAGGTCCCGACACGGCCTATTATCTTCCGTACGCTGGCCTTCAAATTGAAAGAGTTCACGAGTTCCATATCAAATATAAAAGCGGCTCATAATTTTTATTTTTTTTTTTATATCAAGTACCTTTTTATGGAATCTATATGATCAAATGCATGTAAATAAAGAATATATTTATTTTTTAATTCAGGGGCATTTGGAAGACTTCTCAAAACCTTTTCTTTTCAGATATAAAAAATGGTTTTGCTTTTAAAGTGGCATTTTAGGAGTGTTGGGATATTACAAAAATGAGCTTTTAAAAAACTTCATTTTTGCAAAACTTGTTTTTGTTGAAGGTAAAGTATAACTGACATTTACAAAAGATATGTTTTCGTCCTATTATCGACCACACAACCAGTTTTTCAAAACAAATTAAGATACCAACTTTCACGAAAACTAGTTTTCATAAAACCAATTTTTTTAGGTGTGCCAACTAAAAGCTACTCGAAATTTTCTTGTTGCTCCATATTTATTTATGTGTGCCCTTAATCCAAGATTTTTTCTTTTATAAAACTTGGAATAAGCAACCCTGTCGGCACTCATGTTCCTACCCATGTAACATAGACTGACATGCAGTTGTAGACTTACAAAAATTGATAAAAAAGAAGTAATAATAAAAATTTGTTTAAATTCTTGATAATATAACAAAAACACAATTTCAGCTTCTTTGTTTTTTAAATTTTAAGAGAAGATAAAAGCTATATCTCGTAAAAAATTTATTCGTGCTGATTTTTCCCTTACTCAAAAAAGAGCCTCCCACTCTGAATATTCTTAATTAGGTCTTCCAGGAGCTTTTTGTTTCCGTTCAGCACGGAGCTAAAGCTTGGACTAAATCAAGCAACAACACTAACGTTAACCTTCAAATAAATTTTCAATTTCCACAGAAACAGAAACAGAAAAAGAAGATGTGAAGTAATATTTTTCAATAATCTATGTCGCGTGCGGGGAAACTCGGAAAATGTGGACAGCTATTCTGTAATGTGGCAAAAAAAAAGGGTTTAGACAAGGAAATCATTTTTTTCTTTTGTTTCTTCTTTTGTCTACCATGGTCGATCAGATGATCGTGATTACATAGCTAGGTTACTTTGAAAAGCTAGAGTTATGGTTGGATTTTCCTATATATAACTAATGCACCATAAAAAGTTTTTTTTAGATAATAAAAAATAAGTTACCATTTACCTTTTCAAACATTAAGTTCAAATGTGATATTTTATAAATCATCAATCATATTGATAGTACATTTATAATTTTTTTACATATAGTTTTCAATCGAATTCAATTTTTTCGTACCATGTAAAACACATAAAATACTTAGATGCACATATGTCAAAGTTTTGGGTGAGAGGTTTGAAAGCATTCTCATTCTTCCTTTCTTCAGGGTTTGGGTAGGGGTGGACCTATGAATTTTTGGATGCCTACCTTCGGGTGGTCAGGATGGCCAACGACTGCCCGTGTCTTCGTCGGCAGATAGCAGGGATTGACCCCCGATCGCCCAAACTGAGCGTGATTCTGGGTAGCGCCCGCGTGTCTTCGTCGGCAGATAGCAGGGATTGACCCCCAATCGCCCAAGCTGAGCGTGATTCTGGGTAGCGCCCGCGTCGGACGCGTCTTCGGCAGACCCACCGATTGATTTCCGGACCTACCACGTCCCTAGCTTTAGTTAGGGTAAGATTCAGTACAAAATGAAGACGTTTACCAACCTCCAAAGTTTGATAAGTTTCTAGGTGCTAAGTTTAACGACTAATATATGGAGCACATATCTAACGCTGTATGAAAATTGTGAAAGTTTTCTATACACGAGAAATTTATAAATCAAGGCGATGGAAGATGCTTCATGTCCCGTACAGGATTCTTCCTCTGCAGGGGAGTGGTTTTACGATGTGTTCTCGAGTATCTTAACTTTTTTTTTCTTTATTCTTCTTCGTTTTCTTTTGTTTCAATGGAAAAAGCGGTCTCTTTACATGGCATTGCTCCCGATTGCATCGTCGTCGCTAAAAGTATTGACAAGACCATTCGAAACTGGCACTCCAAGTCTCTTTAGAAGTTTCCATCATTCAGAATTCAGACCCCCAAATGGGTCATCGTAAGATTCTAAGGTGCATATATCTTTTCATTATAAAAAAGTTCAAAATCCCAGTTTATGTAAATTGAACATTAATATACAAACATACGGCCACATAGTTTTTGAATATCTCAAGGAAGACAAATTATTTTTGAAAGTCGAAATGCAGGTTATTAACTGTTTTTGGTAAAATTAACTTTACTGGCGTCGCTTTGAGATTTATCAAACGATACATTATTGAATCTACATGGCTCATGAACAATATATATATATATATATATATATATATATATATTGCCGTTTGAATTTTCAACTTGTACCCATCCTTATCATTAGAGGACAACCTCGATTTCATGGATATCGTGCTTACTAATAAAGAATTCTTTAATAAGAAAAATATTGCGTTTTTAGAACTTATACTTCTAAAATACATGTTTCAAAGGCACCATGTTCTTATATTAAAAAACAATATAATTATGTTTAGCAATTAATTCATTAACAAAAGTAATTTTGTTTGAATTCGGCACCTAAATGATCAACTTGCCAAACTCGATTTCTTGGGTTCATGAAAATCGAATATCACCTCAAGCAAAAAAAAAAGACAACTTTTCTTTTCCCCGCAAGTTAAAAGCTGTGCGGAAGTACCTTGATAGGTAAATTGTCCTGAAATGTTTTAACTAAAGTAGTATGAGATTCAAGTACAATGCTTCGCCCTTCCTTGCTGTTTACTACTGTAAAAGAGACCTTGCCATTCGCCTGATCAGGCATGAGTATATATATATATATATACATTAAGCTAAATAAATTGACTTTTTTTAGTTAAAATAAGAAAAGAGAATAGCATCATAGAATGATATGTGTCGACCGATGCGTTGATATGATGCTGACACTGATATTTATAACACTGCTCTCATATATGTTAATTTAAATTGATACAGCCCCAATAAAATGTTGTGATCAACCTGAATCTTGTTTTGCCTCTTGCATGCATCAAAAAGTAAATTGTATCAAAGCAGCATATAAGAGTTTTTTAACTCTTGGGGAACAACTTTAATCTTATGGCATGTGTTGGATGTTGCCAGATGATTACAAATTTAAAGTTTTTTCATTGATAGGACCATAAATACCGTTAAAAATATCATGAACTCTTGTTGCATTATAAAATCATTATCTTTTAATTCTTAATCATCTAACAACACGTAGACGGAAGCATATATACAATTATCCGGAAACTTTACAAAATATATATTGGAGTTTTTTTTAGTTGGTTTTTGAACATTTAATACATTTGCTAGCGCTCAAAATCACAGAAAGGAGAAAGGAAAAATTTTTGCTACCCTCACGTCACTTTGCCAGCCAAATTCGTTCTTCTCAAAAGTTGTACCTACCCAGTTCCTACCAGCCGCTTGCTAGGCCTGTAGGGCTTAGTCTTTTCAGAGCCCGAATTGTCTTCTCACTTCTGTCTCCAAGACACGTCTGCAAACGGTCCTCATTGTCCCTCTACGTTACAGCCACACGCGAATTGTCCCCTGCGTATGGGAGTCCAATCGTCCAGGACGGGCTCCAAGCTGTCCCTACTGCCTATTAATTAAAAGGGATGCTTCCGACTATGAAGCGAACACGTTCTTCGGTCTCTGGTTAAGGGATGGGATGATGTACGAGAAGATTCTCAGTGTCAGTCAGGGAATCGAAATCCACTTAATTTTTGTCCTCTGATGCATGAAGAGAACGCGAACACATGCTGGCGCAGAGTGTTTGCTTGGACGTGGACGTGGACGTGGACGTGGACGTGAAAGGGAGGGTCTCATTCTATTGAGCTGTGACATCAGCCCTTCTGCAAATTCCCTTTGACTTGGGCAACTTACATCTCCATTGCTACAGGGATGCCAGCGGACAGGGCAATTGATGGCAGGATTTGAATGATTTAATTACATGCTGCGAGAAGTGACATAGTCTTCACATTAGGTCCGATAATCTCTGATGCTATACTTTTATGCATTGAATAAAAGGGCCTGTTTGATTACTGATTTAAGAGGCATTAGGATTCCACATCTTCCAGGTGAGCTTGAGGGAATCCCAAACACTGTTTGAGTCAGATGACTCTCTTTTCCTTTGGACTTTAGATACCTGAACAGTCTTAATACACCATTTCAACTCAAATATGTAAGTGTCATTGTTTGCAGTATAGAAAAAAAGTAGCATACACGGGAATCATACTGAAGATATGTTTTCAAACGTCCCACTCACGAACCAAAATCTATGAATCTAAAAGTAGACTCGTTATCCAAATTTGAGTTACAATGGTGATCCTGAATTTAGTTTGTCAAACACCAAGATTTCAACAGAGCCCCCATTGTTAAATCAGACTCCTGTAGCTAAGATATGATTGGAGGCATCACCTCCAAAGAGTTGGAGGACTTAGCTAGGACTCCCAGTTTGCACACACACACACACACACACACACACACACACATATATATATATATATATATATATATGACAGGAATTATGAACAACTTACGCATCCATAGTAGGCATCATGAACCACTTACAATTGATCGGAATAGTTAGGTAAACCTAATCCTCCACATTAACTATTCAAAAGCCATCAAAGCAGTCATCAAATTCGTTTTCCTATTAAAAAAGCACCCAAACCAACAAAATGTGTGTATGATTTACTCATGCACATGTATACAGAATGCAGGGCCATGCATGTAGATGCACAAAAAAAGGCAGGCGCAGAAAGAAGATACAAATAAAAGTTAAATAACATGAGATTTGAAATGTGTATCGATGCTAATGAGTCTTTATGTTTTCTTCAAAGTTTGTCTAAACCATCTATTTGGAGGCTTCGTCCAAATAGCCATTGGTAATTTGGTCACACTCTACCTGTTTCCACAGGAAACAACAGGAGGAAGGGGCTTCGTGACGATTCACGGTAGAAAAGAAAGAAAAAGAAAAAGCATATAATTTCGAATGTCTAAAAAGGGAGAAAACTTAGTGAAATTTCATGACATAAAACAGAGAAATGACGCGCTAGAATGATGCACACATGCTTTCCAAAATAACAAAAAAGTGAAAGCATGAAGCGCAGACTGACCTGCTCTTCTCTGGCGACAATGGAGATGTGAACAGAAGCGAATTTCCTGGCAGCCGTTGTCGGCAAGTCATATCGCCGGTCAGTGGGAGTCGATGGCATCAAGACTCAAGAAATAAAGTCGTCTGTTGTCTCAGATTTCTGGATATACAAGAGGCGAAGCTAGAAAATATGCCATGTATTATACGATGTTTTCAAGAGATAAATGTGCGCAAGAGACGAAGCTAGAAAACTTTGGTTAAGAAAAATTAAATATAAAATTTTAAATTTCAAGGGCCACAACATATAAACTAAAAAAAACTCAAAAAGTATCAATACAAAACTAAAAAAATTTTAGGTTTCGTGTAGGCAACTGCCCACATGTAGGTCACACCTCCCTCCCGCCCCTAGCGAGCGCAAAAACCACTAAACCGGCCTTCAAAATTTTTACCGCTAAATAATTGCGGCCCCAAACCTGAACACCTTTCTGTTTTTTTCAGTTTTCAGTCTTTTGACTTGGAGGTGTGAACTAAGGTACGGTGGTCATCACCAACTAAAGACAGACGGATGAGGCGTTGGTTGCCGACAATGGAGTTGGTGCGGTCAAAGATGGAGCAAATCTCCTCCCCTCTCCCAGTCAAGCCGTTGCTTTCATATTCCTTTCTCATCATTTCAACCAAACAATTCACATGTGGCCTTCTTGCTTTTATCAACTTGACGACACTACAATGACAGGCAAATTAGCAGTTATATATATTGAGTGGCGCATTGCATTGACCAATTGTGATTATACCATAAATTTCAACTATGGTTTGTATTGGTATGGGTAGAGCTAAAAATTTTAATTCAAATTATATTTTTAAATTTTTGATCAGAAATGAAATATTATTTTCTAACCTTTTATATAAAATAAATATATATTTTTTAATATAAAATTATAAAAATTGAGAGAAGGGTGGGGGGTGGTAGAGCTCGCGCTTACGTATTGTGTGGCTATGACCTTCATGCGATGCATTGAATAGTGTGGTGTGCCCGTGCGTGGTTGGAAGATTTTTTTATCTAAACCTTATTTGAACTTAAAATTCCAACAAATCCATCCTATAAAAGGAAAACCAGGCCAATGATAAATTCTGTCATGCAAATAGTTTTCACATGATTTCTTTCCAATGTAGTTGAAGTTTTAAATCCTTTATGTTGCTACGTTCTTTATGTTGCTACGTTCAGATTGCTTTGACGGTTTTAATTAGGTTTGGGCATCCGGCCGGGTTACCGGCGAGTACCTGGTACTCGGTCAGACTTGGGCCCGAACCTGAGCCCAAAAAAAAAAAAGGCATTGGACCGGCTCGGATGGGCCCGATAATATTTTTAATATATATTTTATTAATTGTTATGACATATATAATTATAATATGTTATTACGATTAACTATATTTATATATTATTTTATACTAACAAATATATAATGAAGTGAGGCTTGGGATCGGGTTTTAAAAGTCGAACTGAGCTTGTCAGGACATATCGGTGCTTATTTTCCCTCTCTCGTTCTCTCTCTAAAGGATGATGAAAAAGACGGCCGGTTGTAAGATCACGCTGTCAAGAGGAACAAGACTCAAGAGAGAAGGATAGACAGAGGAATGGTAAATGGTGAAGGTAAAATGATTCTCGCGGTTGCTTCAACGAGCCGACGAACCTGTAATCTCGCAACCAGCCGATGCATTGAGTGAGTGTTGGGGAAAATAACCCCGTCGGTTCAAAGTTGAGACTCGGGCTCAGGTCTGTGTTCCACAACAGGCTGTTTCGCTTGTACAAGTAAAGTAGTTTGAAGTTGATCTTAGCTCTGCCACAATTTTTCATATATATCTTCCACTTTGCTAAACATACTGAGGGAAACCCCAACGTTTATATGTGTTAGATCGTTAGAAAACCGATTTGATTTCCATGGGTTTTTTCCCTTACAAGAACCAGTTATCTTGAAGAGTTGAGTGGTTTAGACGCAACTTCGTAGGCTTCTGTATATAAGCACTGCTTCCGCTTGTATGTCAAGAAACATCAAGACATTAATTTGACATAAAGCTTTGGTCTCTTTCAAAGAAAGTTCATGTTGTGGGCCGGCGCTGGCCTCCTACATCAGCGTATGGCGTGAAGACACTTGCATATATACGTGAGTACTCCAAGCATTCTCTTGTTCAAAATTTACTAGAAAATATAAACCAATTTTGGTTTGCTATCATTTGAATGAACAAACATGCATGTGATCAGGGACGGAACCAGGATTTTCTTTAAGGGCGAGCCGACAGTTCAACCTCTGAATCCGGGTAAGGCCAACTGAATTCAAATATAAAAAATACATGGTGCAATTCAAAAATTTTATTTTTTTCAATATATTTGTTTTTTCATTGGCCGGGGTAGGGCCATGGCCTAAGCGGCCCCCCTCCCTCTGCCCCTGCATGTGATCTATGAAACAAGTTTGTGCACCTACATGAAACAATTGGATGAGTTCTGCGCGGACCCATGGATTTTGATTGGGGATGATTCCTTTTTTCTAGGTAGACAAGCTGCAGTCATAGATATCCATACCTAAATATCCAAACTTAAATGCATCCAAGTCTTGATGGGGGTTGACACAAAGGCTTGAGGCAAAGGCCACCCCCCCCCCCACCCCATAAGCTCAGTACCTTAGGAGAGCAAGAGTTTTATAAGAATTTCGTCTCTCTACCAGGCCGTGGATCTCTCCCGCCCACCTGTAAATATAATCATAGCCTTAGGTGGTCATAATTTTTGGATTTGGTGATCTACTAGCTCATGAACAGTGCTCACTCCGTCTTTCTGCGGGCGAATACTAGCAATCTCTCTCGATTTTGTTAAACTTTCTTGGAAAGCACTTTAAATAAGGAGAAAGCGGTTCAGGTTCCGGCAATTGGAATGCATTGAAGTTCATATTCTATTCAAATTGACAAAACCAAGAAAACCAACATTCCTAGACCATGCACTAAGTGTTTACATCCCCCAGAAACAGTGGTTCCACCATCATGTATGTTTGCTGGATCAGTATTGCTTGCTTTTCCTTGCAGATTCTTCTGCTTCCAGGCTTCCGAACATCTAGTTGGGAGGAATTGAATGATCTGAAACTTTTCCCTTCCTTTCATGGAGCTGAATGTGGAAACCATTCGGAAATGCCAAGCCAGGCGTTCGGACTGTCTCTCCTCCCTTGACAACCTTCCAGCTGACAATCCCAACATTCAAAACTAATAATGATCACACGATAACTTTACAAGACACACTTAGGAAAACAATAAGATTAATAATCCATTCAAGCTTAGAAGGTCCAAGTCTTTGTAAGTTGTCCCGAGAGGTGTGGGACGCCCTGCTCGGGTCAGTGGTTAGTACGCAGCTGATAGGTAAGGGTTGACGGCGATACACAAGTTAAAGTTAAAGTGCAGCGCAAAAGCACATACTCGGCACTGACACAGTTCTGGACCCCAAGGGTAGGGAAGGAGGGGGTCTTTCACCCTTTTAAGGCAATAGGATTAGCCTCTTGCTCACCCAAAGTTTTCATAAGTCGGAAAGGAATTCGATGGGTTCAAGTTCAACTACTTAAGATTGAGGTGCTTGAGTGGATCAAAGAAGGGTACCAAAGACTTGCATCGGTACCCATCAAGGCTCTCTATATTTAAAATCTTATTAAAGATGAAATTATTAAATATCTCATAACCTGAAATTCACTCCATGGTCTTGACATCTTGGATATATATACAAGTACCTGAATCTGGTAACCAGACAATGTAGGAATACTGCCATCTGAATTCTAGCGAAGTCTGCCCCCACACAGAGTCTCATGCCACCACCAAAAGCCATAAAATTCTTGGAGCCGAGATCCGAACTCTGCCTTAGAACTCCAAGGCAATTGTAGAGTAAGTGTTAATAATTGTGGAAATTGGTGAAAAGAAGATCAAGCTCAGTCAAACCATAGTCAACTCAAGCACAGGGAAACCTCGAAAGGTCTAACTTTTCAAACAGTGTTAAAATGTTTGAGAATCAAATCTGTAAGCTGACAACTTGTGAATCAGCAAAAAATAACAAAACGTTATTTTTTTAATAAATAAAGATAAAATTAAGTTAAAAAAAAAACACCTTTGAAAATTGAAGTAAAAATTGGATTGGCCACCGAATTGAATCTGTTTGCCACCAATTTGATTGGAATCGGCCCGATTCCATGCCAACTCCGATAGAGTTGATTTAATACGTTAATTAAACAAGTTGGCAGCCAAAATCCTGCAAAAAGTCAGAAACAAATTAATAATTTTCTCCTTTATTTTTATTGGACGAAACTGTCATGGCCGGCGTTTGGATGACCGGATTTGGCATAAGAAGAAGACCTTTTAAAGTCTAATTTTGATGTTAAAATCAGGTGTCTAACACGGTTGTATCGTCACCCCAAAAAGATCTGAAAGTTCAGATAAAAAGAAACAAACAAGTAAAATATCTGGTAACAATCTATTTTAATCGGCAGGCGGGATAATAATTCCTTCTTTTGTTCGTCTCGTCTACTTGAAAGAAAAAAAGATCAGTAGTCTCTGTCAGAATGAAAGCTTCTACATACACTGATATAAATGTATTTGCTGAATTAAAAAGCTTTTGAAGGGAAGGAACCAGATTACCTCCCAGCGGGATGGATTGAAGGAGAGTGGGTCGGGAAATATAGAAGGATTCAAGTGCACTGCAGGAGGACATGCCACAACCCCCCAGCCCTTTGGAATGGTGTACCCTGCAACCAAACCAAGCTGTTACTTTACCCATGAAGCAGGCGAGGAGAAGCTGCCAAGACCAAAATGAGTGGGCATCACATGCCAAGTTGCTGGAGGAGAAACAACAGAGAGAGTTTTGCCTTGGGCATCTCAAAGAGCTCTCTCGACTATAGCAGTGTCAAGACATTGTTAAGGTAGCGTTTGAATGCCTGGAGCTAGATTCCCGGGTTTGTGGTAAAATTTTTGGTCCCATTTGTTTGATTTCATGGAACTTTTTGTTTTGAGTGGTGAGAAGGTTAACAGGTAGAAATTTTCTTCCACCATTAAAGTTTCACCTATTCAGGTGAAACTTTAATGCCAGTACAGAAGTTCCTTAAGGGTTCCAAGCCTCTCAGGCCTAAAGTACTTTGTCTGCATGAACTTACCACAGAATTTGAACTAAAGTTTCAACTATGCAGTAAAGTTCTGTGCATTCAAAAGGGCCATAATGAAAACTTTCTCGAAATGGGGCGAAAAAAATGCCTGTGTCATGCCATCAGGTGCACGCAAGCAGCGGTAAGAGAACTGATACTTCATTTTCCAGAAGTCATGTTCCTTGTAATTGAATAAATTCAACGCATCTTGGTTTACCTTTTACTTTGATATCCTGTAGTGCCTTTCTGAAAACGCCAGGGACGATGTTTGCCAGCCTGACCATTTCATTGATAACCTGCAAAAAAGTTACACGCAGAAAGCAGCGTATTGAGCGTTTCTAATCGCGCAGTTCTTGAAATCGCGCCATTCATGTGGAAATGTAATATCAGCTAAGTGTGGAGATTGTTGATGGCTGGCAGACCTGATACGTGTAACCCATGGATTTGTACTCTTTCCAAGTAATTCCACAGGCCTTGGTTTCCCTGTTCCTTAGAATTGCATCGTGTTCCTCCTGACAAAGCACCAAAAAAGCAGAAGACATGAAACTTCTTGTTTGGCACCGCCGCATACAATATTCCGGTTTTAGTAAGCAAGAGTGTTTCTTAATACATTTAGCGGCGGAAAATTCTCATCGATGGTTTCTAAAATATTTATATCACCTACAAGTAAAATCCTGCACATTTTGCTTCAGAATAAAACTTTCACTTATTAATGTTCCACAGGTCCAGGAAGAGAATGCTTTGCAGAAATTCTGAACCAAGAGTAACGTTTATCCAAAAGAAAAAGGACTAAAATTTCAAAAAAAAAAAAAAAAAAAAAAAGGGATCCGTCTGACCTTCCCTTTTTTATTGATGGGGTAAAGAGTTTAAAGGAAAAGAAGGGTGTCTGATGATGTCACTGACCCTCAGTTTCTCCACCACTTCCGGGTTCTCCGTCAACAGCCTCACGCCCAGAGTGAGAGCCAAGGAGGTCGTCTCAAAGCTAGCAAAGAGCAAGACAAACATCAGGTCTAACGCCATGGCTTCTGTCACGACCGGCTTTTCCTTCTTCACTTCCTCCACAAGAATGTCAAAGAAATCTCCATGAACTCTTTTTGGCTCTGCAAGTCTCTCATGCATCATATTCTTCAACATTTTCATAACCTTCCTCCTCCCCTGAAAGTCCAAATTCGAATGGAGAAGAAAGAGGAAACAAAGAATTCAGAAACCACCGTATTCCTTTCTTACTGTATAAAATGAAAACGAGAAAAGCAAATATAAAACCTAAAAAGATTGCACACACCTGCAAGCATTTGTAGTAAGCGGTACCAGGAATACGAAGTGGGAAGGAAATCAAGCCAGCAATAAAAGCAGAAAAATTCTTCCTTAGGGTCTTTAGATCCTCTGATGGGCTATAACTTATCAGCTTCTCAGCGGCCAGTTCAAAAATCAACTTCAGAAAACCAAAACACTCAAAAAGAATTAGTTGGTCTTCTTAAAAACACCAAATTAAACAAAGTAATTTCAAAAGGGAACTTTTGACCTACATCAGCAGTTGCATCCTTGAGTTCTACACTGGGAAGCGCAGACCACGACTCTAAGCTTTTGTGAGCGACCCTTTCTATCTCTGGGAGTAGATTTTCCTTGAGGTTCTCGGGACCAAAGAGATTCAAAACCAAATTCTTTAAATACCTATACATAGAACCATGGAGTGATCCCACGTTCTGCCTACCAAAAATCTCAGTGAATGTATCAGGGTACCAGCTCTCAAACAGCTTGCCTTCTTGCTGGAACAGAAGGCAATTGAAATCTGCATCTGCTGAGACCACTATAGGCCTGCCCACCAAGCTGGTTTTGAAAATGGGGCCACACCTGAAACGTTTGAAGTCAGGTTACTGAGATCCACCGGAAGAAGAAAAATGGTAACTCAGAATTGGTGCAAGAGGGCCTGGAATTGTGGGTGTACCTTTCAACTCTTTCTTTCACAAAAGGAGAAACATCCAAAGTGACATTAGGAGCAAAGAAATGATGGGTCTCCCCAAAAAGAGGAAGCCCCATTGAACCCGGCGGCAGTTTCCCAGTACTGCACTTTGGGTTGCACCATCTGTAGATCCAGTGAGTGACCCAAATAAACAGTAGCGCCCATACGTATGGTCCAGGAAGCCACATATCTCCACCCTTCGAAATCCCTCAAGTTCCAGAGAGAGAAGAGGGAGGGAGAGATGTTCGCTAACGAGAGTTCTGTGGAGTAGGATGTCTTATATAGACGACGGGGCCTCCAACAGTTGGTCGTTATGTGAAGCCCAAGAATCATCACCCTCCGAATTACATAATTACCCTTTTCAGCTTCGTTTATAAGGATCATGCCTCTCCATTATATATATATATATATATATATATATATATATATATATATATATATATATATATATATATATATATATATATATATATATATATATATATATATATATGAGAGAGAGAGAGAGAGAGGGAGAGAGAGAGAGAGAGAGAGAGTATATGAGTTCGTGAGAAGGCCAATGGTTGAAATAAGAACAGAGAATACCCATAAGTCAATAAAGGGCTTTGCAAAAAATTGGATGAGTTTAACGTCAGGACAAAGAAGTTCAATGCTTTCTCCGCTCCCCTGCCTGACTTTGCTGACTTAAGCTTAAACTGTGCCGTCGAAATGCATGCATCTTCGTCTGTCTGATATAAGCACGGCGGTTGTTTTCCTGCAAATGCATGCATCTATCTCTACGTATCTCTCTCTCATAGCACAACTCACGGTCTTATTCTTTATGATCATGGTTGAAATAAAAAAGAAAAGAAAATACGTAAATTAGTATTAGATAATAAAAATGACCATCATTTTTTTTTCTTTGTTTTTCTTTCAACCTAGATCGGGCCACCCTTGTAAGTGAACTAAGTGACTTTATACAGCCACAAAATCATGTGTCTATGCTTTATTGGTGATTCAGAAATCAATGGTGGAAGATATGAGCTTGTCTAATGCCTAAACTCAGAAAACGTATTTCACAACAAATGAGTGTCGGTGCGTGTGTTTTCAGGGTTTAGGGTTTAGGGAGAAAAAAAAAAAAAACTAACAAGCTTAACATCTACGCTCGTTGTTAAACTGTTTGTTATTTTTATACTTACAGTACAAAAAATAGTGGAACGTTTTATAGATTCTGATGCATGAAATAGAACTTTATGATCTTAGACTCGACAAACCAGGAGGATTGAAGAAGAGGAAGAAACTGAGCAACGCAGAAAACTTGGATGAAAAGAATGGGGCAAAGGAATTATAAACCATAGGGAACTCAAAATAATCTCAATGTGTGTGTCTATGTGAAAGCTAAAATCAGCAGATTGTAATCTAACGATATAGATTTAAATAAAACTAGAACAATAGATATCTAAATAAGCTTAAAAACAAATCGAATTGTGCACTGCATGCGTGCCTCTTTTGGCCCTTCATCGACCTGAAAGACCCATGTGGAGATGCCCTGCTTTCCCTGCCAGTCTTAGAGTTGAATTTGTACCATTACAGCTTAAACGTAGAATTTTAATTGCTGAAACAGGACCCCAAATATGACACAAACTTGGGTCCAGTTCGGGAAGATCCTTGACTCATTAGCAGTTTTATCTTTGATCGTAAGACCCCATCTGAGTGTATGAGTAGCAATATACTCTGAGGGGCGCAGTATAGCTGGTTGGAAGGATGATTGCATAAAATTCACGTGGACATGAGCTACCAACGTAGAAATGAACATGAGGTACCAACGTAGAAATAAGCAAAGTTCATGTCTAAGTCACAGTGGTACGCCACTTTGGTGGCGTACCACGTACCGGTACGGGGGTACGGGTACCGGTACGGTGGTATGGTACCGGTACGGCCCAGATCTGGATCCGGGTCGGATCCAGATCCAAACATTATTTTAACAAAAAAACTCAAAAAAATACTTGTTTTTTATTTTTTTTTTGATTTTTTTTACTTTAACATAAGAAGTGTCATTATAACTTAAAAAAATCATGATTTTAAGTTACTTGTGGTTTAATTATATATAATAATTATGGTTTAATTATATATAATAATTATGGTTTAATTATATATAATAACTATTTTTTATATATAATAGTCGCCGTACCCGTACCATGATTTTAAAAAATGCCGTACCCGTACCCGTACCCCCGTACCCGAACCCGTACCCATACCCATACCCATACCCGTACCATTGTGACATAAGCTCATGTGTGCTTGAGTGGGCAACTGCCCACACCGGCTCCAAGTGCTGAGCCAGATTTTCTTTTTCATGGGGACTTTGAATACTGACCTGGGTCTTGTGGGCTGCTCCATATAACTGGACCCTGATCCTTCCAAATCCAGCTATTGAATTAAGGTTTCAGTGGTGGGCTTCGTGGAGTATGCGCCTCCACCACTGGTACATAATAAAATAGTGGTTACGTTATAATGTGGCACATTGAATTTGGGAATGTTGAATGCAGGAACATCGTAAGCAAACCTGATTAATCAGCCGCTCTTCTAAACCTGCATAATTTGGTGTTTCACAATTAGACACAGAACCAACTTTAGAGTTCCTGCAGAAAGCTGCACATGCAGACGTAGAGTCATGGATTTCAATAAGAAAATGGGAGTGTTGCATTGTATCATTTGGCCAAAAAAAAGTCCACAATGTATAGCCTGCTCAATGGGAATTGACCTACCTATTCCGACCGGGAGGGAGATTCAGAAATTGCGGAGGCTTGGTTCGATCAAGCTGCTGAGTATTGGAAACATGCCATAGCGCTTACTCCAGGTATTTATATTGAAGCTCAGAATTGGTTGATGATCATAGGGCCGTTCGAATAAGAACACTTTCTTTTTGAATTGAATTCACTTAAATTGTTTGTTGGATTCATCAAATAGATTGTAGTTCTAGGCAATTGATAGAGGAATTTCATTATATCCCTTGATCATTCTTTTTATTTCATTTGGCACCTTATAGGGGTAGATGATTGGAACCTTATAGGGGTAGACGATATATGCATATGACACAAAATCTCTTCCTTTCTCTCAACCATTGCTAACTAATCAAAAAGACGTCTAAAATCGGCATCTGGATATTTATTTTCTTAGTAATTAGTAATGACTAATGAGAGATCTTGTGACTTGTAATGGTGTAATATGTTGCATGTAAGGTAGCCATACAAGTTGACCCATCTAAGCACTCATACATCGGAATATGAGTAGAATAGGTTGGGCTAAAAAGTCGTTCGTGGCTCGCGTCCTGAAGGGATTTACAGAAAAACGGTCCATTGACCACCTCATAAATGTCATAATAGATCCGAACATTTGCTCTCTAATTGATTTTGCATAATGTATACGTGAGAGAGAGAAGGAGAGATCTTGAAGAAGCATTTGTTGCAGGTTTCTCATTTGTCCAATTTTTAAAAAAAAAACTCGATTATCTAATCATGTCCACATAAACAAACCTTGTTGGGAGATCCGTCAAATATGAACCAAGTCAATGCTACTCAAGACATCCAGTTGAAGCAGCAACACTGGAATACCTTTGTTCGGTAAATGCCTTGGATGCGTTGAACTTTTGTGAACTTCTGCATGCCTCGGATGGTGCTATACGTTTGGAGAAAGGAGCTGCATGAGGGCGGAAGTCTCCCTCGAAAGAAGCAACTTCTCGTCCTTGATTACTAGAAACAAGACATGGTTTATAGTGCAGCCCATATGACAGTTGCATTACAGTATTCTTGCTTCATTGGTCCATCCAACAGTAGATGCAAGTTCGACAGTTGCATTACAGTATTCTTGCTCCATTGGTCCATTCAACAGTAGATGCGACTTCAGGGTAGATAACCCGACCAAAAAGAAACACAAGCAATGCCCTCTTTCTCTTTCTCTCAATCTCTTTCACCAAGTAATCCTCCCATCTCCTCTCTCTCTCTCTCTCTCTCTCTGTGTGTTTCTTTTGTGTGTGTGCCTGCACGCACACAAGCACGTTCGGTGTTTTGGTGGGCATCACGTGAAACTTCTATGGCGTCGAGCTTAATATTTCGTTAGCTAGTTGTTTGGATAGTTGAATTGATGCAAAACTGAAGTTATTTGCTTACCACCATTTATGTGTTGCGACAATTCTCATGATACAATGTTATTACTTTGTTCTTTCTGAAAGGCAATTCTCATAGTAACATTATAATAAGAGACTAATCTGTTGCAAGTTTCAATCTCAAAAAGTAGTTATACGCCTCGGACGAACAACCACAGTTTAATCCCTTGTGCCCAACGCATCACCCTTCCTCAAAATTTATTCAATTAATCGGCACGAACAAAAAAAAAGGGGTCTCTCATGCGAGAAAAACATCAAGGAAAAATGCACTTAATGAAATCAACTTTTACTGACGCCAAAGGCGAAACGTTCCTGAAAATCAGTTCTGTCGTTTTATGTTTTTCCATTTACACTCGCATCACCAAAGTTTTGACACTTTTTACTGACATAATAAACTTGTGCCGTCGACACCGCTATAGGTTTCTTAAGTAATTAATAGAAAGGGAACTTGCATGCAGAGTCATTCTTCTGGATCTTCGGTTGCTTAGCTTGCGTCTTAGGTAGGCAAGAAAAAAAAAAAAAAACAAAAAGTTACCAAGAGTAAGAAAAATGAGAAATAAAAACAACCAAAAAAAAGAGAGAAGATAAAGTATTAAGAACTCACAGCAAATAGGAGCATCCATAGTTGGAGTGATAATCAGCATCATCTTTTCTGCAACATAATCTACAAGAACATGGAAAAAGGTCAAAGACTAGTAATATGAAATACACAATATATATATATATATATATATATACACACATTATCTTGTGTATTTCATATGCCTATAGCAAAAAATGCTCTTGAAGGTCAACGGAAAATAAGGTCTCCATTGACACTTTTTAAAGTTGAAACACCGCTGTAATTGATTTTTACCAGTGATAGTTTTACGTGTAGAATTTCTCAAATTGGAACTTTCACACAAATCCACTACACGCCAGTAGAGATTGGCCACCTTTACTAATGCTTAAAACAAAACGTCAGAGCAGATCAATATTTACTGACGCTTTTTTCACACGACTCTTTTGTAGTGCCATATATAAAAGTAGAGCGCATATTTTGATATTTTGACTTGAGTTCAACTTTTTTCAGTTCTTGGGTCGAGTACTCTGCACCGGGTTGGTGCCATTCATGATGCTGCACGAACCACAAGACGTTTTACTTTCTCTGCAACTCTTCTTATTGTTAATGTTTCTAGTTTTTTTAATTCCCATACATAGTTGCCCGTAATACTTTTCATTTGATACCCGTTCTTCCTAGCCTTTAAGTTGGTCAACAATTCCTTGGCAGTGTCTCTGTGCACTTCCATTGGGTGGTGAGCAACAAATGAGTGGTGCACCGTGCACGAGTAGCTTGTTACCATCTTACATTACATGATTCCACAGTTGTTCCAACTACTTTCTGAACTAAAATCTTTATGTTCCTTTTTGTTTCCTGAAAAGTTATAATTGGATCCATTTGATTTGCGTGATTATGTCAAGAGTTCAAAATCGGAGCATGTTCAGAATCAAGAAATGACATCCGATTGAATCTGAGTTTGGAATTAAGGAACTATTGGGACATATTTGAATTGGGATGCAAATTCGTTTTTAATTTATTTTTTGAATAAATATCCTATATTCAATGCCTATACATTTCAACAGTTGTCAATTGTTAACATATTGCGATATGATTTGAACTCAGATTAGACTGCTAATCTAAAAATTAGATACAAATCAGATTCGATACATTATAGACTTTTTTATTTATATTTAAATAATAATTCAAATCCGAATACATGAACATCTATCTATTCATCTGACAAACCAGGTATGGTAAAGAATATATCTGATTTCAATCCGATCTGTTAATATCCCTAGTTGTTGAGAAAAAAAAAAGGATTTTGGCAAGTTGACAAGACATGAAAACCGAGTTATATTGTGCTCCGGCCCTATGGCCATGTGCCCCCGTTCAGCCACTAGTCTTGTTGTTTGGAATCAGTTCTCCGGCAGCCGAATTGATGGGGCTTCCGATTCAGAGAATTCTCCGATTCACTGATGCCGATTCAACTGCATCAGTTGTGAACCGGCAAAAAGCACGTAAAAGAATTTAGCCGACTCGGTGGCTTCTGATTCAATTCAAACGGGCCGATTCGATCAAATTCCGGCCGATTCTATGGAGTACGTTTGGGAAGTTTGAACTCCTCTATCCAATAAAGTGTACAGAAGTAATGAATCGGAAACAAGAGAAGAGTCAAGACCAACATGTTATATGCATAGGCAAGCGTGTTGGCCAATGTCCCGGTGTCCGATAATGGAGCCTCTCATCAAACACGGCCATGTGTCTCGGGACAGATGTGCTCCACCAGTCCCTAAGCCGCTTTGTGTTCCGCAGGGAGAGAGTGCCAGTTCCTTGCTCAATTGCTCAAATTCAAGCAGTGAAACTTGTTTCAAAGAACTTGACTGTTTAGCAAGACTTCTGTCAGAGGGAAAGCATTTCCTCAATCCTCAAGAAGTCGCAGAATTCCCGTAAAAAAGTCGCGTTCTTTGAAGTGTTCTCCTCTTGAGGCTAAGTTAAATGAAGAACAGGAGGACCATGCATCCTTCTCAATCTCTCTCTTCATGATCAACGCGTGAATAGAGGAGCTTGTCTACCGTCTCTCCCAATTACCTTTCTCTTCAATGAGGTTGATACTTGGCCACGTTCAGCCCTTGGAAAAGGATTGCTAAAATAATACTCGATATCAGGAAGTCAAACAACATTTTCATGCCTTCCATTTCATTATATACCAAGCACATCTCATTCATTCGATGCCGTGAGAGTGGCAACTATTTAACTATCAACAGTGTGCCGGATACTGGTATTATAACTAAAGAAAAAAAGAGGAAGAGAAAGTGAGAGAGAAAGATGAAAGTAGACAACAAGAGTTCTTTTTTCCCTTTTTTGGTTGGAGTGTCTTGTAAACCTTGTCCCGTTCTATGAGATAGATTCATGGAATGTTCACATAGTGCTGAACCTGGTTGGTTGTACCCCAGTAGGCGGACGCAGGTGTGGTGACGACACCAACCCATAAAAATTTTTGATACATATAACTTTACTTATTTATATATAGGTGTACTTTAAAGTTTAAAATTAAACTATTAGTACCCCTTAGGAAGAAATGTCTACCACCTCACTAGGTAATACTCCGCTGGCCACAGTACTATTTCATATCAATTTTTGACAAGATCAACATTTGTAACCGTTCAGCTGGATAATGCCTCTTGAAATAGTATTTAGCACAATGAGAGGACCCAATTCACAAGGTTTAAGGATGAAGGAGACCTGAAAGTACAATTAATTGTATATATAGTGAGGCAGGGTATGCCCAGAATAAATATGTAACCAATAGACATTAATGGTGGTGAAGTTAGAGCATACCTAAACTAAGAGGGGCACAAATATGAACCAGGAAACATAAACAATTAGTGAATAAATCTGCTACCAATGTAATAGAAAATGTTCTGAAATAACTTGCTGCAAATTGACATGGTCTCTTGAAAGTTAAACGGCTAGGAGGAGGCAAATATGTAGCAGAAAAAAAAGCAAATTATTGAAATTTTTGCCTTAGTCAAGATTATCAATATCAACAGCAGAGCAACAAAATATTTGGGTGTGTGTGTGTGTGTGCGTGCATGTGGGTGATAGTCCAATGAGGTACGTGCAAAGAAACTTTCCCACAGCTCACAAAAGGGTTCAAATTCGATCTCAAAAGAAGGCTTCCAAAAGCTTATCAACACTTTTTGTAATCTCCACATTATATATTAAATTCATAGATTTCAAGTCAAAATGTAGGGAGTTCTAACTTGAGTTCTATAGGTTTCAGGAGGCAAGATCTTTGAAATCCTTGCGTCTGTCAAACATGAGATTTCCTATTCCTTCTTCCAAATTAGAAGTTTGAAATCTTAGATGGTAATCAAACACCTCCAAAGGTTTTACAACCTTTTCTACTTACACCACATGTATGGGCACGTAAATGCGCACATGAAGAAGTATTTCATTCTGCAGACAAGAAGTTGAGAGAGCGAGTTGAACCAAATTAAGCACAGGGACTCTTGTTTCTTTTCCCCCCTTTTAATCAAAATTATTGTCCTGACCGATACATATCCTTATGAGGAAGCGTTTGCTTTATTGTCGTCAGCATACCACTACCTATATACTCATATGAGAGCTGCCGTTCCAGAACACTGTGGAGTACTCCCAACTTCTCGAGTACTTGATTGGTCGTCCACTCCTTTTATTAGAGTCCTGCGAGCAACAAAGTTCAGAGCGCAAGCATAAGTGAATTTGGATCCAGAAATTCTATGATGTATATCTTCGAACCCGATAAAAGTATCGGAAAAAAAATCCGATCTGATACAAAGTAGTAGTGACAGAAAAACACGCATTTTTATGCGGAAAAAATGACATTAATATGAGACTGTAATCCAGCTCTAAACCTAACATGGCTTTTTTTAATATGATACAAATCCAAAGTCTATTTGGGTTCTGTTTCAATGATCCAAACATGAGAATGATAAAAGCATAAGCAGGTATGCAAAGGCCACACATATGTGTGTATGTATGTATGTATGTTTGTTCACCTGGGCAGGAGATGGCCGAAAGGCCACATTGGTTGGGCAATTGGGCTACGATGAGAAGAGTGCTGCAGAGGCAGTCTCTGTCCATGTCGCTGAGAGCTGAGCAGCACTGGGTGCTGGGTCTGCCCTCGTTCGCGCCTGGTACAACATATGATGCACATGTGGTGAGGTTGGTGAGCTTGGCCGAGCAGCTCTGCGATTGGACTCCCCGTGCCATATGCAACCAAACAGCCAAGAAGAGGACACCAGAGATGAAAGCAGAGATGGATCCGTGCCTCCCTGCTACAGCCATTGCTCCCTTGCTCCACCTTTCTTGATCTTCGCTTCATTTATAGGATTAGTTCTATCATTTCTCGGCCAATTTTTGCATGATCTACCTACTCACATGTTTAATGTCCCACAAAAGCGACACCTCTCATATAACCCTTGTGTAACCTCTCATATAACCTTCGTGTTATTACATCTAGACACACTGTCCTGAATTTGTGTAACCATTGATGTCAATTTTATAAGTGTTGCTGACGCTTCATTGTTGTTGTCATATCAGTCACCCCTGGTTTTAACTTGCTCAATGTAAAGCGTCACAAAAAGTGCTCATTCTAAGTTGTTGTTAAAGTTGTATGAAACAACCCTAGTGATTTGTCTCACCTTCTACAGCGAATTAGTGACTTATTGTCTCACCTTCTACAGCGAATTAGTGACTTATTGTCTCACCTTCTACAGCGAATTAGTGACTTGTTGTCTCACCTTCATGGCCATTAAATTGGTCCCCAGTGAACAACGTATTCTTTCCTTTCACTTCGCTAAAATTAATTATAAAATCCAAATATGAGAGAAAGAAGGAGAGGACACTACGTGAAAGGATGAAACCCAGCCCACCCCATCCAGAATGAACCGAACAAGGCATTGGCGGGAAACAGAGGCGGGGATGGGAAACGAAATAAAAAACAAATAAAACAATAAAAAATCGGTGCGAAGCCTTCACTCTTTCTCTCTCTCTCTGTCTCTTGTTGAGCCGGGAGGAAAGGCGCGCGTTGCTCCGGCGGGAGCATGTTCCCTGAGCTCGAGAGGTATTTTCTTCTTCGTGCTCTTTCTGGTTCCTTTTCTTTTCTCCGGCGTTGGTTTCTATGGTTTCGGGGGGACGCGACGGCCGCGCGGCCAAGTCTCAGATGGAGGATCCCTGGGAGAGGGGCGCGGGCGCGGTCCAGTATGTCTTTCGGGCGATGAGGAGCTTCTCTCGGAGGAGGGGTCCGTCCTCGTGATCCACGATCTGGCTCTCCCACTGCATTCCGTCCACCGCCGACTTCACCTTTACGATGACGTCCACGTCGTCCCTCAAAATAACTGCCCCCTCCGGCCGCAGGATCCGATCCATCTCCAGCAGTATGTCCTCCATTCCGCACCTGCGATTCATCAGAGAGAGAGAGAGATGTTCATGAGTCCCAGAAATGGGGAAAATCGTATAGGATGATAGGGTAAAATGCCAAATCGTCCGATCGTTTGGTATTGCGGCATCGAGGCCGTCAATTTGGTCGTCGATGACCGGCTGATGTAATGAACCGCTCGATCACCGGTGTGCAGGCGTCGAAACTGTCCATTCCTTTTTTACGAAGGGGAGGGTAATTCCTGGGCTACTGTCACCACGTGCGACGTTATTTCTACGTTCATCTCTTGAATGCATGATGATGATGATGTAAAAAGTCCACACGGCTGGTGATTCTACATAATCACCTTCTTTTTTCGACGACTAGCTTAGATTCCCCATGGAAGACGAATGGCTATAAAAGCTTAGGACCTATGTCGAGGCAACAAGGAAATGACTAATGGCGTTTTGTTAGAGGGAATTCTGGTGAGAATAAAGCAGCTGTTCGCCTTTAAGCTCGATGCAAGCTTAGAACTCTGGAACACTTACGAGTCTCTGTACGTTGCAGTTAAGATTGAGAGAGAAATACAGAGAGGCCTGGTTTGAACACAGGGATCTAAGGAGCTGAGTGGGAGGTAGACTGGAGACATGAATTATGGCGCAGTTAACTGACATTCACAACATCAGCAGTCCTCATGCATAAGAAGATTGGAAAGGTTGCTAGGAATTTCCAATTTCTGAGGAATTTTTGGAGACAGGAATGAGCAGCGGATGGTGAAAGACTTCAAAGGTCAGTAATTGGACCAGATATGAGGAATCAACAGGTCTGGTTTCTGTAGAGCCTACGTTTTTTAATTGATAGGAGCCCGAATCAGATGATAGTTCAAACCCTTTGGGGCTCTGCATCTCCTCAAGCGGGAGAGGTAGTTGAAGAAATTGAGAAACATGAGGTGATTTGCTTGGTTTTTCAGGTATCGCTTAATGCGTTCCGAACGCAGTAAGCTTGCTTTACTTGGGAGAAAGGAGAAGCAAACAACTTCTTTTGTACCTGTCTTTGTATAAAGAAAACACTGAATCTGCATGTATGAAATCATACGTCCTGGGATATGTAGACATTGCTTCACACCTGAAACGTTTCAACCAAAAAGAAGATAGAGAAACTCATGTTGGTATATAATTTTGAGAATTCAAGAGAAAACATGCAGTTATGACAAAATTCTTTAGTGTGAGCTCGAGAACTTGATGAGCTGCTTAGCTACATAACTTACCAGCTCATGTAAGTCCCAATCAACCCTCTCTCGTAGATCACTCCCAATGTATCAACTTTAGCCTCCACGGGGACAACATTCATAACCCATAGAGGATCTTGAATCAGAGCAGCTGCGAATCCACCAAGGTGAGCATTCATATCCAATATATTCCTGTATCTCCCCTTCTCTTCGAGCTGGTTTATCACTGCTCTATAGTGACCAATTCTCTTCTTCCACAGGGCTGTATCTGCTCTGTAAACATCCTCTGTAATCCCCTGCACGCTGCCACTGCTGATCCTGGGTGGCAATGCTGTTAACCTATCCGGCCATTTCTTCAGCTCTCCTCCAGCAACCTCCTGTATCCCGCTGACGTTGGGAAGTGGCGTTATGCATGTCTCCATATTTTTGTACCTACAAGGGTGATAGCGCTGCCAGCTTAAGCCGGAGGTACAAATAAATTTCCTGCATCAGTCTTGGAACATTAGGGGAAAAAATTCCTCACCATGCAGAGTCAGGATCCTTCCCTTCACAAAAGACTGGTCTCTTGAAGACTTTCCTGTTGAGGTTGCAGTGGACGTGGTTGGTAGGTTTCTGCCAGATCGCGATGTCGTTCCTCTCCTTTATCTTCTTCCAGCAGAGACTCCTGGCGACTGCTTCGATTGCAGACTGTTCTGCACTCAAGTCCTGCTCAGTCCTCTCCCATCCTTTCCAATGGTTCTTCCAGTTGATGGGAGGGCCAGAAAGAATCCAGTAACCACCAGGCCGAAGAATTCGGTCCACTTCGATCAAATACTGGCCATCTGCACCAAGAATTACAATCAGAACACTCGTCAACAGGTTGATAACCTTTGGTTTCTTACAGTAAATAAACATCTGAATGGTATTATTCATAATGAGATTCCTCTTATTTGCCTTATGGTAGTGAGATTTCTCTTTTCCTTACCATACTGGTGCCAGGGAATCAAGCAACGGGAGCAATGTGCCATGTCAAAAGCTCGAGCTGGGTAAGGGAGCCTCTTGGACGCCATGACTCCGATCATCGCCGGAACGCCGCGTTCTAGTGCGAACTGAACCTGAGCTTCGTGGGTGTCTCGCGGAGCAAACGACATAGCCAGAATATCTCTGGACAGGAGGTACGCTCCCCAACTAGCTACCTGGGTTTGAGAAATTTGGAATCAGCAAATGCACCCAACTTAGTTAACTGCCAATCTTCCAAATCGCTAGCCTAAATGGAAATGCATCACCTTGATTTTCCATTTCAGGAAAGTAGGAAATGGAAAGGAACAAGGACAACGCCAACCATTTTTTTGCATGAATATTCGGGCTTAGGTAGTCCAGTTAGGAAAGAAGAAGACAGCGAAATCCTGTTTTCTCGGCAAAAAATTCAGCCCAAAATCTAGCGATTTAAAAAGCACTACTTTACAAAATCGAAACAACGAAGGGCATGCGAGCATGACACTGAAAATGAATACCATAGTTATTCAGATTCATTGTCAAATTGGCAAATTCGTGTACCTAAAACTGCCAAATGCAAAGAACAAAGTTTTGCTGCCACCGTCATTATATTTAACAGTAACACAAGGAAGGTAAAGAGAAACTAAATGAGAGAAAAGAGGTTACCCCACAACCGGTGTCAATGGCGGTTCTGATAGATCCATCGCGAAGAGGAATCAGTCTCTCTATGTCATTGATGTATGCGTCTGCTCCATGGGGAAACATGGTGCCGCCGCCAGGAAACCGGAACCGATCGTCCTCCACACGTATCCAGTTCTGAACGGCCTTCTCGACGGTCAACTCCCGGTGGGGCACGTTGGCGAACCAGGCCCAGTCCCTACTCTCCGGCCACCGGAACGGCATCCTGTACCCGTAGGGCGCCGGTATCCGGCACTTGAGGAGCTCGTTCGGCTCGGGGCAGTGGCGCTCCCGGTAGATGAGGCGGTCGCGGTCGAAGCGCAGAGAGCGATCGCGGTCCTCGCATGGAGTGTATTCGCTGTAGCGAGCGTCGCAGGGAGGGACGGAATGGGGTCGATCGCCGGCGCCATGGGGACTAGCTGAATGCTTCGGTTGGTGGTGAGCGGCAAAGTCGAGCTCCACGGACCGGTGCCCTGAAATGTTGAAGCTTGCTGGGAGAGTTGTGCAGGAGATGTCGGAGACGATGGAGGCGCCGCCGGTTCCGTGCTGGTAGAGGCCCAGGAGATAAAACAGGGAGCAGAGGCCGGCGACGAGCACGATGGAAAGGAGGTTGGCCTTTTTCTTCCAGTATGGCTGGAAGATTCTGGAGACAGGTGACGACGCCATCTTCCTGGCCGCTGAAAGAAACGAAAAATTTTCCGCTATATTGGCTTGAAGAAAGATGAAGAGATTTTTCGGTATTGACGAAATCGATTCAGAGAGGATGTCACCCGTCAACGAGGAGCCGTTTGATTTCTCTATACAGTGGTTGGCTGTCGACTCCCTCCCACACGATGATTATGCGAGGGAGGATGGGATAGGGCGGCTAGAGTGGAGAAGCCTGAACCCACCCCACCCTCCATGGAGCCTTCACGTATTTATAATTCTCTCATTCGTTTCCTTCACATGATGGCCATGCGAGAGGGGAGCGAGTAACAAGCTACGCTAGTCATTGTCTAGCGTAGTAATGTCTATGAGTAAGAGGGAAAGGGAGAGGCAAAAGCAGAGGAAGAATCGGTAGCGGCAGAGTCATTTGATGCTGCATTAACGGCGGGTGAGCCTTGCTTGTTATGGGGTGGACAAGATAACTATGCTAATTAATATGCGCCAGCTATTGCTCGGATGTTTCCTTACAGGGCAGAAGTTGCCTGACCTGGAAAACTTCCTCTTTGCTAATGGACCAAAAGTGACTCGAGTCGATTAACGCTATTCTCCAATTCCTGGTCGGGTCCACCGTTCCGGCCTTTTCATCTAATCTAGGAAAAATGTTCTGCGGCATTCATCCTATCGGATCCTATTTCAACTTGGACTTCTTGTATTCTTTGAAAAATTTTAGGAGGCGGTGTAAATCTCTTATAAGAAAAGATGCCAATCCAACGAGTTCGAGTATGGACATAATTAATATGGTTAAATGGATCTTGTGCTCAGTTAGACTCGGAGTCCTACGAAATATAAAATTATGAAATCATATTCTAGATCTTACACCGGATCTGATTTCGATGCCTATTAAAATTGGATATCCGTCCAACTAAAAAAGAGGGATATCTACTAACTAATTCCAAATCAGACTATTAATTATTGGATGAGTAAATTCTCTATCCAATCTAGATGAATTCAATTTTGAATACAGTAAAGAATTATATTCGAGCCGTTTGGCATTCCTGCTATTTGTGGTGCACCTCCTTGATTTCTGGTTTTGCGCGTATTTCATCCGCCACTGCCACCGGTCAGCTAATAAATGTAAGCTTTATGTGTAGACACATTGTAATTGTCTGCGTCGGTAGTGGGGGCCGAGACTGTTGTTGAGGATTGGTAGGACTTGCTCGGACTTGTTTGCTTGGATGGCCATCCAGACCATCTTGTTGGATTGGCGTGGTGATGACTGCTAGACTAAATTGATCTTGGATAATGCTCAGTTGCTCGCAAACAAATGCCCATTACTCATATTTCAAGTTACTTCTTAATGGGGCTTGGCATTTAAGTAGGACCCTTTTACTGTGTACTTGTGTCCAACGATGTCCCAGGTCCTGCCTGGTTTCCACTGTTTGTTAATATGGAGATTAGGAAGAAAAGAGAATGAGAGCAATCTGGTGCGCTGTGGAGGCAGATTGCTTGCCTGCCCGGTTACTCCGCGTCAGGGCTTAGGTTCCTTTCTTTCTCTTGCGTCGGAATCGATCAAGGGGTGAGGCCAATCATTCTGGCTCAGAAATGTGTTTATTTTCCACTCTCCTTTTGGATCTTTTTCTATATTTTTATAGTAGTCTTTTTCCTTTTCCTCTTTTCTCCCACCCAACTTTAGGTATATTTTAAAGATGAATACCTTGCTGCTCTCGCAAGGTTACGGCGTCTAACTGCGTGTTCACGACTCTTCCCTTGTCCCAATAGTCTATCCTGAGGGCCTGCAATAAAATGCTCGTTATCTGCTTTCCCTTCCTCCGCCCCATTTAATGTCAAACGATCATTATAAACTGCAATACTGTGCTTGTTGGTGGTCGGGCTTCACCCTCAATTAAAAAATATAGTAACATGTTTGTTCGTGAGATCCAAGTCCGCTTGGGGTCAAGGACACCCCCTCCCCATGGATTTTGGAAAATTAATTTTGCTTTTTAATTTTTTAAAAAAATTATTTTGATGGAGTAAATATTTTGAAAAAAACAGTAGACTCATGTGATGGTTGGCTCCTGAAGCATTTGTCTCCTCTATGAAAAAAACTCCTGGTTCCATCCTTCTATTACTTGTTTGACGTTGAAAAAGGATGCCACAGGATTTTGTTAGCGTGCTGATTCTTTACGTTTTCAAGTAGATTTTTTTGAAACGCACTCAATATTCTTCTCATTCATTTTTGTATTGCAGTAACATCCGGAAAACCTGCCATCAATAGAACTATAGTCAAATCTGTTTCCACTTCAACCACCCAAACTCTTTGGTGCCTTGAAGTTGTACGTATCAAAGAACATTACACTAGTTTCAAATAAAAAATAAATATCCAAAAAGCACTTAGTCAATTGGTACATGCTTTTGTGCACTTCAACCCTCAGCTCATTCACTTGCTCAATAAAATACTCTTCACACATGTGAACATTGGCCGTGTTTTCGTGAACTCGTAGTTAGATGATGGAAGCTTACTTTCATTTTGCAGTTGCGGCAACTATTCGTACTTTTTTTACAATAGTTTTTTGCGTATTCAATGGGGATCTGGTTTTCAGTGGCAGGAAGGAAATCCACCGTTCAAGTGAGAAGCCAAAGCCCCCTTGCTCCCCTGCCTCTCATGTCTATAACTGTTTTGACACCTCCAAGTAGTTCTACGATATACCTTTCCATTTGAGTGTTGTGGAAATAATCGCACCTATGAGAATCTAACTAAGGACACATTGACAGCACACCTGGTTTCAGCATGGTCAATTGTTTTCTTTTGATCCAAACGTATATGCAGAAAACTTAAATGGATGCTTTCTGCAATTGGCACCTGGCTTTAGGTGCGACAAGTAGCAAAATTCTCATTGCTTCAGGCATGAAATGCCAAACTTGGGGGAACAAACATGCCATTATGGGGCATAAGTGAAACTCTTTGCCGTCCCATGACAACACTCGGAATCTCAATTGTTAGCGCGACGAGGATGTCAGTATGAGCTTTCCGTCTTGAGTAGGGATTGGAGAATACATGAAATGGAATGAAGGGAAAGATCCAACATTGCGTCTTCAACTTGGTGATACGGAAATAGTTCTTGTTTTAGTGCATTATCCTTGCAACAGGCAAGGATTCTCTAAAAGCCTCTTATGGCTCGCAACCGGTTGGCTTCTCTTGATGCTAAAAATTGATAGCAATCGTGCTTCTGATTCCACCTCTGTAACTATTTGTTCTTCGTCACGGTCACCCTGGATTCAGATATCGATGGTATTCTTAGATGCAGGAGCTCATACACCGCCGTCTAGAGGTCGTCGGCACCATAAATGGCACATGGTAAACCCTTCTGAATTGGTTGAGGCATAAGTTACTCTTGTCCCCCTTCTCCATTATTATTTGGCATAGTGGCAGATAGCCTGGCTATTCCTATTAAGAGGGAGATGAAAGTGGCAACCTAAATCTCTTTCTTTTCACCGAGTTCCAAATCATAAGAGTCAATTTGCAAATGATTTATTAACTATTGGAGAGGCTTATTTATACGTATTCATCATCCTAAAGTTTCGAATGATGTCAGGATTTCACGTCATTGTGGGCAGAGAGTGCTGTTTACGTTTTAAGTGTTGGAAAGGAAACAATATTGGCCGGCCAATCCATTTTTTGTTGCCGTGTAGATGACCGCTATCAAGTATATGTCTGGTCTTCCATTGTATTTTGAAAGGCCCACAACCTCGGCATGAAGTCCAATCCAAGAATCACTCTATTAGAGTTCTTCACTCTAATGGTTGCGGCAAGTAGAAATCGAACAAGAACAGGAAGCAAATGAAAATACAATAAAGGAAGAGAAAGCATGGAAATTAGGGCTAAACTTAATTGTCCATTTCGCTCTAATCACACAGGAGTCACACATGCCCTTGAAACAAATTTGGATATAGGATCCAAACTACAAATAACAAGGTCTGAACCCTAACTAATAAACGAAAACACACAAGCAATCCAATAAAATTGAAATAAAATGGATTTATTCTCCTCTGTCAGAAATCCAATAAAAAAATCAACCTTTTCTACATTGGCATCATGAAAGATGAAATATCTTTTCCAAGCTAGCCGGAAATATGATGGATTAGCAATTTGGCTGCCAAGATGACGAACTAGGCCAGGAGTACGCCGATCGAAGACAACAATATCAGGTGGCATAAGATGCGACCATAACTACGCATGGTATCGCAATGATTGACAAGCGAATGTTGAACGACGAAACTGTGCATTGATTGTCAAGCTTTGAGTAGAAGCCTTAGCCTTCAATTGGTTGGCAGTTTGGTGGCAACAATAATGTGGAAGCACATTGCATGAGCCTTGGCGGGGTGGTAAAGTGAATGCCTGTTGGTGCCAATGGTTCAGCATAGAACTTAGTAAGAAACTCGAGATCAGTGGCTAAGTATTGGAAAACTTGTTAGACAGGCAATGATAATTTGTCTTGAGCTCTTATTGTCCATTGATGGTGGCAATGTGGCACGATGTAAATGACTCGGGATGGCCTTCAGTTAGAAATGGGATGTGGTACGCTTTGTAATACGATGTTAGCTGGTGTGGACAAGTACGTCATTGTGCAAATTGGTAGGATTCAGTTGGCAATGAAAGAGAAATTTGATGGGTACATAATATGGTTTTTGTTTTCTGTTTGTTGTAGATGCTGACAGCATGCCGGTCGGAAAGTCCAGAAAAATTTGATGGGTACATGAAAATCAAATCAAGTAATTGTAGTCGGATGGAGGAACTGGTAAAACTTTTACCAGTAAAACAATCACGAGACATCTACCTACTTTTGATAGGCTGACACCACAGGAAGAGACCAGGGAGAGGTAAAAAACAGAACCGGTGAGATGCATGTGTCTGTAAGAAATCTCGGCATATTTAAACTTTGAAAGGGTGCAGCTTTGTAATGGTCTCGGCAATAAAGACAAGGCCATAAGGGCAGAAAACGTTGTATGTTTATAAAAATCATAAATTAATTAATCGAATCAACCAAACTATATGTTCATTCAATGAGCCAGCTGCTGAGTAAGCTATATGTAGCTGATCAATCAATTATGAATCGGTAAAAGAACATTATTGTATTATTTTAAAAAATAAACAGAAAAAAATACAATTAAATATGTAAAAACTTTTAAAATCTTTCAAAATAAAGACAATAAGCAGTGAATGGCATGTAATGCTCTTCTGCCAGCTTGTTAATTGCAAATGGATTTTCCGTTGACCGTTTGATTCAGATAAGCCGATTTAGCTCTATTTTGCAAAACTCATGTAAATGGCGTCTACAAATGTATCGAGTTTGTGACATTCCAACGTCTTTAAATTAAAAAAAATCAATTAACAAAATGGATTGATTGTGCAGCTTAAGGCATCACAACTGCCACCTTCTCTTCTATTTACAATCACCTAAAAAGGAAAATTGGGGGTGAGGATTTTTAGTACAACGTCAACCCTTCGCTTACCATATTTTAATGATCATATATAAAATCAAACTTACAATTCCATTAAATAAAAATGAGCAATCAATACATGATACCAATATCAACTATGCACATACCATAAAACATTTGATCATAACAAGCAGTTCATGAATATACACACATATAATTCATAGTGAGCAATCATCTGTAAATATTTTTTGCAGCAATATCTATACATATATTCATATGCATGCAATTGTTATTATCTGCTACCATGCTTTCAAACATTATTAATTTTCTCTCGTCAATTAATCATGGGACTATGTGGGTGATGTCTCTATTGCCACAGGTATTTTCACACAACATTTTTGTTACATTATCCAAGAGACTAATCAATAACAACCATAAGGTATCAACCACGATGCGTGCTAGTACTAGACTTGCAGATCAGCTGTTCTATTTAATTGACCTCTTAAAACGAACTAGTTGGTGGGCTGTTTCCCAAATTGCATGGTGGGGGAATAGGTCACCCCATAATGGATATGCCCAGAATACAAGCAGACTCAACTGTAGAGAACAAAAAAAACGACTTTGATAGCATAGAACTCTTTCCTCATGCCCGAGATATCACTCTGCTCCATAAGCAGTTCAGTCCATACATGGTCAGGCCAGATAATGCACTAATTATTATAAACATTCATGATTTGGTCTAGATACTTGAGCATGTTTTTAAGACATATACATTGATTGCTCATGTAATTCATTCATTGCATATGCTCAGTATTAAAATACCATATCTAAACTGAAGTAAATGGCAATATATTACCAAGTTTCTAGTCATTAGACTCATTAGTCATTACCTCATCTACATTTTCACGAACACATGGGTCCATGCATTAGCAAAAAAGTTTACAACTCCCATATGGTTTTAAGCATAGCTTGACTTTCACAACACACACACACACATACATACATATATATATATAAAATGGAACTTTTTTTTTTTCGAACTTTGAAATCCTCCTCTCGAAATTTTAAAACACATAACACTATTAAAATTTCAAAGTAAGGCCGTGAGCCTCTTTCTGAAATTACTTTTATAAGGCTTTCTAAACACAAAACGGTTATAACAGTATTTTCGAAATTTTTGCGAGATTGTGTGCAGCTTTAAAAATTCTTTGTGAAAATGCAAGTAAACCTCTTCTCAAAACCCGATCCATCATTTTCAATTTTTTTTTAAGAACTTCCCATTGCTTAGTGTTTTAAGGGTTTTGGGTTCGGGAAGAAAATGCAGCGGCCAATTCCAGCGACCAATAAGGCCGCCGGCGGTATTATGCCGGCCGGAGCCAGGTGGCTTTATCCTCTGCTTGTTCACTCACTTTTGTTTTAAAGACCCACTAAGAGAATGAGAAACCAAAGCAAACAGGCAAAGGAGTTAGAAGTGAAAATTGTAAAGAGGGTTTCGGCTTCTCTTTTTCTTAATATTCGTCTGTGTTTAATTTGTATATGCCATTTTGATTTCAGAGCGGAGATATTTTCTGCACTCGGGGACCAAACAAGGCAGTTTTGCATGCAGATATGTTTTTCCTCTTATGGTTTAAATATTTTCACTTAAAGGTTCCTATTGACACCACCAAATCATATAGGCAGAGAAATGTCATATCCATCATTCACAGCATGCATCGCATAATTCGGTCACGTAATTCAACACACACATAGATATACCATCTGCATGTACAGTAAATTAAATTAACCCTTCATGCATATTGTCATCAAAGTATTGCTCATAAAAATGAGAAGCATAACATTATAGCATAGCAATCATGTTGATGGTTCAATTAAAATCATGCATATTTATGCACGTGATGTAGAACCATTAAAGGTACGCAACGTACCTTCTAACATAGGAGAAAACATTCTAACACGGAAAAAAAAAATCCACTCAACTCATATGAAAGTGAGGGGAGTGAATAAACAAGAAAAGCTAAATAAAGAGATAAACAGACTCTCCCTATCAGGTGGGAGTGGGACCTCTTATTAAAGTGTTGAGGCTGTTTTTCCTCACTACCCAGAAAAAGTCCCTTGACCAAAAGGTGGAGCTGAAAAACAAGGAAATAGTAACTTTCCACTAACAAAATAAAATAAATTTTAAATAGCAAAAATTGTTATCAAATATATTCACAACATACCAAGTCTGAGTGAGAATCACCATTCAATCCTATTTACAAATTTTTTTTTTTTGAAAAGGGTAATTTGGTACTTAAATATATATTTTATTATTTTCAATGAAAGAGCGGTTTGTGGATTATGCCGAAACGATTAAGCGACTAGTTATTGACATCTAAAAGTTAAGCGGCTTGATGCTATCACCGCATTAGTTAGGTGTAATTATGCGTAATTTTTTAAGACACATGTTTACGGGGAGCATCATCATCGCAACTACGGCCCTTTCTTCTCCCTCAGGCTCGGCACCCAGAGCATCGTCATCGCTTCCTCGCCCTCTGCTGCTGCCCTCGTCCTCAAGACCCATGATGACCGCACCATTTCTTATCGCTCCATGACTCAAGTAAGCCGATTTGATGAGTATTCCCCTTATTCCTCAGTTTGGTCCGACTGCACCGACTCGTGGAAGCAGTTGAGAGCCATGTGCCGGAGTCAGTTCTTCTCCAGCAAGATGCTCAGCAGCAACGCGAGTCTCAGGCAGCTGAAGGTGGAGGAGATGGCAAGACGCCTACGCACCAGCGAGGGCAAGGAATTCCAGTGGTAGTTTTCGGCACTATCTTTACTATGTTGGTTGCCAGCATCTTTTCAGATGACGCAGAAACGGAAACCGGCGCCAACACTGACAGGATGGAGCGGTTGACGGGCCGGATGCTTGAGTTGTCGACTGCAGCAAACATTACCGACTAGTTTCCGGCGATCGAAGGCCTTGATGTTCAAGGCCTGCGACGGGAGACGAGGGCTTGCTGCAAGGAGGTCCATGATGCGTTGGGAAGGTGTTATTGTGGAGAGGAAGAAGAAGCAGATGGATGTCGGAGCGCAGCTTCATGATGATTTTCTTGACGTCTTGCTTAACGATGGACTCTCTGACCTCCAAATCAAAACATGGCTTTTGGTAGGTGGTACTTTCTTTATCTCATTTTCTTTTCCCCTTCAGGTGGTCGTAAAGAAGTCGATCTTGCCGCCTTTATAGAAGTTGATGTTTTTATGCAGCCAAGCCACAATGGTTCATCTGTTGTCTGTCTCTCACCCTTACGATCTCTCCATTCTTCTCCCTTTTTCTCTCTTTACATTTTATTAAAAGGGCGTTTGGTATGGTCGATTAATTATCTCAAAGATTAGGATAAACTGATAACGTTAGTACAAATTCTTTTGAATTTACCAAGACAAAATTCACTAAACACAAAGGAGCCCTGTGTTCTGCTTCAAAATTAGACCCTGCCTTTTGACTCAGTTTTTGTTCGTAAACAATCAACGGTGGCCACCCCGACATATGTTGCAACGTCTCCTATAGCATGCTCTTATTTCGTGTTTCCCTTGTTAAGTTATCAAGTTTGGTGCTTTTTGATCCCCAGTTGCTATAATTTATTTCAAATGCTGAGGTAATGAAATAGTGGCCCCAGACATCTCAATCGGTCAAATTCAGATTAATTACATGTTCATTTGGTCTTTTTTTAGTAAATTTATGACTTACGCCAATTTTGAGTCAAATTCATGAGACACTTACATAATGTCAAACAACATGTAAGGTGTAAACAACATGTAAGGTGTCTAAGTTGAATGATGCACCACTACCATTATTAACAAAGATATAGCTAGAACCCCAACTTGATGAGAAACCTTGACAACATAAGAAATGGAGCGAAATTGGTTATATACTTGAGTTATGTATGAATTTTTTGTAGGTAATTTTAATCATGACAAAAAAATGGTCATGATTAATACAAAAAAAATTGTATGGATAAAAAGAAAATAACAAAATGAAGGCTTTGAGATTCAATAAAGTTAAAAGTTGTTAGTTCTTATATACATATTATAACGACCAATATACCCTTTTGAGCGGCAAAAAAGTATCTTTGGCTTTTTGTCTCACTTATAGTATTATTACATAACATTGTGATGATCTCATACCCAACATGATCTCATGACAAATTACTTTTGTCGTTATATCATACCCAACATTATCTCATACTTTTTCATTATTTCATACCCATTATGTCATATCGTCGTTATTATTGCATATTCTTGTCGTTATTTTATACCCATCATTATTTCATACCACTCCATGTCATTATCTTAGACGTTACAGGTATGAGATAAGGCAGACGCCACAAATATGAGATTACGACACGAATGATGATAGGAGTATGAGATAATGAGTATGAAACATCATGAGTTATCAATATGACAAAGCCATGAGATAATGGTTATAAGATAACGACATGGGTATGATAATGATATAGGTATGAAATAACAACATGGATGTATGATAATGACATGAGGTATGCTATAACGTGTATTAGATAATGATAAGGATATGAAATAATAAAAGAGGCATGAGATAATGATAAAGACATAAAATAACAACATGATTAAAAATATTTATTGTGCACATATTTGAGCATTAAAGTAAATATATATAGTCGTATTAAAGTAAATATGTATATGAAGCGGTGTACTGAACTCAGTATGGAGAGCCTTGGGGCCTCTACTAATTTACATGGAATCCTAAAGTAATATGTCCGTTTCTGGTGCTTCCATGCTTCCAAATGAAAAGTCAAGGGGACCAGAAAGGATTTGATGCGGCTGGGGGGATTTCCGATCTCATCGGATCTGGTTTGAAAAGAGTTCGATTCCTGAACTAAGGAAAAAGTTTGGTGCATTATAAGTCATTATTGTACTAGTTGTGACATTTTTTTAGTGACTTCATTGAGATTGTGGCTGTTGTTGGTAATCGGCTTCAATTTTGGAGACTGTCGTTATGATTTGAAACAATTGTTTGTACATTAAGCACTTTCAAACCACTTATCTGGAGATTCTGTTTGGTGGTAACACCGGCATTCATATTTATCGTTTCTTCCCTTAAGTCGTTTAAGTAGCCACAATTAATTTTCTTCCTTGTTCAAAATAATTTGATTTTGCAGTTAGTTAGTGCCTGCTACATTGAATGGTCGTCTTCAAGATGTTTTTGTATAATATTTGATCTCTTTGGTGCTGAGACGATTAGGATCCAAACGTATACGAAGTACACTACATGCACTTGTGGATGGCTTTCATGCAGTAGTGGATGTAGCCGGCTTTCTGCTTAAATGCATAGAATTCGAAACTCATACGGCATTAAGCACCAGGAAATTGCGTCTCTGGATTTATCGTGGAGCGTTTTCAAGGAAGAAAACCGAGCTAAATTCTGCCCAAAGTTGGATCAAGTCACAGAGTTGGATGTGTGATTCAAGTGGGAGATTATTTATACTGTGATTGCTCCAAAAACTGAAGAGTACAAATCCAGCCATCTCGGGATAACAAAATACTCTAATTTGTTCGGTTTTGGATTATATCATAGGGAGGTACCTTTCTAAAAAGTGGACAAGAGACACCAGCCAATCCAGTGGCAATGGCATGAAGGATTGGATTGGATTCAGGCTTTTGAGGCGGATTTGACGCCCGTTTTGGCAATGCCGTTTCATTTATTTTGACTTCAAAATAACAGCACCGATAGATTGAAACCTAACTGTTGCCCTCTTGTTTTCCTTCTGCGTTCGGATTCGTTGATATTTTAAAGTTTTTTTGAAAGATATTTTGGTGGATCCCATGAAAACTATCTGACCCGACCCATCCATGTTCGCGCAGGACCTGAGTCCGGTAAGTTCGGACCCTCTCGCACGGCTCCTTTGGCGTGGCAGGGCGCAGTAATTCTTTTGTCTACCGGGGGGCAATTGTAGTCCTACCCATGTATTTTCTCCCCACAGACCGGCGCCCCTCTTACGGGACGCCGCCGGAGCGATGGGCGGGAGTTGTGCGTAAGTTACGAAAACACCCTCAAGATACAGATTTCAACCAACGTGCGTTGTGACAATTCAGGCAGGACTTGTATACCATACTTAAAGCCTGGGCATCCCGGCGGCCACACATCTAAAATTCGGGTTCCAGTCCAGCTCGACCCGAAAACCCCGAGCTCGAGCTGGGCACCGGTTCAATTCGATTAAATTTAAAAACATATTTTTAAGATAAAAAATATATAAATATAATAAATTACAATAAATTATTGCAAATAAATATATAAATTAAAAAAAAATTTAAAAAATAACTTATTAGACCCGAATCAAGCTTATCGGGCCCACTCAGGCCAGCCTGAGTCGCTTTTTCTCGAGCCAAGTCTACCAAGTACCGAATTCATGACGGCAGCCCACCTAACCTTAACTATGTTAGTCAGTATTAACAACATTGGTTGCCCTGCCCCACAAATCCCTTCACCTCTTATTTGTCAAAAGAAGTGAAGTGGTAGTGCAATGCAATGCATCACAGCAAATGATGCCTTGTGATAAAATCGCCTGAAAAAAATCAAGCTTTCTTCCGACAATTGGGCTTGTCGTGGCAGATGCGACCTCCCCATCCCCATTGAATAAGTCTTGTGTTTAGTTGTTGCCACTGATTAGACATGAGCATTAGTCGAGGCAGTTTGTGAGTGGGCAGAAATTACCACATATTATTCATGCATCCTTAAGACACCTGGAGCGAGGGCTGCGGGAGGTCAAAAGGGCACCAATATTTCTTTTGCCTCGTTTATAGCATGCTTGTCTACTTTGAATGTGAGATTCAATTCAAGGTGCATGATATGAGATCACCGAAGGTCTGAGATTGCAAGATACATGGTTGGTCAGAGATATAAGATATTCCCCCCTGCTTCCCAAAAGGAATCTCAGATTTGAACTTCACAGCTCTTAAAGAGTTGGCTGTAATTTACAGAATTAGTGGGTCCTGCAAAACTGCAGAGTTGTGATAAGGCTGAGTGTCACTACCAAACACGCCCTCAGAAGTTCTTTTGTTTGTTTGTCTTTCGATCGCTAGCTCAACAATAAAATGCTGTCAAGTCCATGAGGCTATCATTCCCCCTTGCGTTTTTCTTCAATCCAGTTACGGCCGCAAGTATGGGCACCTACGTCTCCTTGCTACAGCAGTTCTACTTTTGCAGTCGATAATCACAAAAGGCCAAAGCATTACGGCAGTCCAAGCTACATTATCAATTGGCCGGAGATCTTGTCGGCAAGGGCCAGCCTACTTTTTGGAGAACTTATCAATATTAGCATTAAATTATATGCGAATATGATAAAAATGATGGCAGGAATAGCATCATTTTCGTCTCCAGTGGCATAGTTGATGATGGGTGCGTTGTATAAATTCCTTCCAACTTCTGACTGGAAGTGATTAGTTTTTGGCAAAGTTGATGAAAGCAGTCAGTTGTGTCTCCCTAAATTTCTTTCCCAACATCAAATTCATTCCTATATATCAATGTTCTTTTCTTTTACAAAAGTTCAAGAAGTTATTGACTTACTGCCCTAGACACACCATATGGGCAGGGCCAATGACTGCCAGAAGAAATTGCTTGGTGATATGAAACCGGATCAGCCTGATGATACATTAGTTTAAAAAATTAACTAATTGTTAATTTAGTATTTTAATTAAAGTTGTCAGTTACGCGCATTAGTTTTTTCAAAGTTTTTATTTAATAGGAAAGAGAAACTTAAATTTATCAATTTGCTTCCAAATTTATCTCAGAAAATATCTAAACAGACTGTGAGTAGTTCACCTGCAAATTAGACGACTTCTTACAAAGAAATTGCCATTCAACAACTGATCTGATGATTATCATGAACAATCCAAACAAAATAATGTGCGAACAGTTTAAATTTGTCCCCCCTTATCTCTTCTTAAGCTACGGAATGGTTGAGTGCATGTCAAATAGAAAATAATTGAGTACACGTCAAATAAGTGGAAAGAAAATGCATGGTCGGCGGCTTTTCGTTCTTTTTTTATGCCGACATATACTGAACCGAACGTTCAGATTCAGAAAATTTTCTATATACAATGACCAGCCTGCCTAACTCGCCGGACATCAGGCGTAGACAGCCATGGATTCCATGCTGTGGCTTGCCTGTCCACTGTTTGTGTCACTTATTCTCTGTCTCTTCTCCACCCTCCGGCAAGGGAAAGACAACCTCCCACCCGGACCAAGGGGGTGGCCTATCGTGGGAAACCTCTTCCAACTGGGCTCGAAGCCTCATGCCACCCTTGCGACCCTAGCTCGCACCTACGGCCCTCTCTTCTCCCTCAGGCTCGGCACTAAGCGCGTCATCGTCGCCTCCTCGCCCTCTGCTGCTGCCCTCGTCCTCAAGACCCACGACGGCACCACGTCTTCTCGCCCCATCCCTCAAGTAACCCAATTCGATCTGTACTCCCCCTATTCCTTCATTTGGTCTGACTGCACCGAATCCTGGAAGCAGCTGAAGGCCATATGCCGGACTCATCTATTCTCCGGCAAGATGATCAACGACGGTGAGGGCTTAAGGCGACAGAAGGTGGAGGAGATGGTGAGACGCCTTCGCTCCAGTGAGGGCAAGGAGGTCCACATTCCAGAGCTACTGTTCGCCACCATCTTCGGAATGTTGGCTGCTAACATTTTTTCGGACGACGCGGAGAGAGCCACCGGGAAGACCGGCAAGATAAAGCGTCTTTCACGCAGGATGGTTGAGCTGTCGACTGCACCAAACATTTCCGACTACTTTCCGGCGATTGCTGACCTTGACCTTCAAGGGCTGCGCCGGGAGGCGATGGCTTGCGGCAAGGAGATGTATGACATCTGGGAAGGCGTTATCGTGGAGAGAAAGAAGCAGAGGATGGAGGGAAGAGTGAAGCTTCACGACGACTTTCTTGACGTCTTGCTCTCTACTGGGTTACCAGACATCCAAATCAAATCATGGCTTCTGGTAAATCTACTTTCTTCTCCCTCCCATTCGATGAATGCTTTTCTAATGTATTTGTGCAAAAAGAAAAGGACTTCACCTCCATTTCAGATCGATCTACAAACCCTGCAACGAAAAGTTGCTGTTAGGTGAAATCATGCATGAACCAAACAGTCCCTGACACTTTTGCACATGACCCAGGACATGTTTGTGGCTGGTACAGACTCTACGACCACTACAGTAGAATGGGCAATGGCGGAGTTCATCAGGCACCCTGAAATCATGGCCAAGCTTCGCAATGAACTCTCTGATGCCTTGAGTAGCAGCGGCACGGACGTCCTTTCCATGGAGCAAAAGCTGAAGCAACTGCCTTACTTCCAGGCCTGCATAAAGGAGACACTGAGACTGCACCCACCGGCACCGCTTCTCCCGCACCGCGCTGCCGATAAGTGTGAAGGTCTCGGCCACACGATCCCCAAGGGTTACTTAGTCTGGGTGAATGTGTGGGCAATAGGAAGGGACCCAGAGTCCTGGGCTGACCCTTTAACCTTCCTCCCACAGCGCTTCATTGACTCCCCAAACTTGGATTTCAAGGGAGGTGATTACCAATTCATTCCTTTCGGCTCGGGAAGGCGGATGTGTCCCGGGTTTCCGCTCGGGACTCGGTTTGTGGAGTCGATACTGGCAGCCTTGGTGCACAATTTTGAGTGGTCGCTACCTCAGGGAATGGAGATTAGCCAGCTTAGCATGGAAGAGAAGTTCGGCCTTACAATCCCAAGAAAACAACCACTGCAAATCATAGCCAAGTTTATTGGACAATAATAATTGTAAGCTGCAACTGAACGTAAGTTTGTGCGGTGCAGTTTCCTTAGTACTACTTCACGCTTTCTTTGCATCGTATATGTTGCTAGGTTTTTTTTCTTCTTCTTCTTCTTTTGCATCATTTAAAATCTAAGCCGAAGGATGACCTATCTTATATATTATGGATTTTCAATCTGGGGATGTGAAAAAGCACTGGCCAGATTATTGCACAAAGACTGTGGTATGATCTTAAGTTCAGTTCGACTAGTAGGGGACTATGCGCATAACAAAAGTGCGGAAAGAGCGTCCCCTGTTACCGGTGCAGCACTAGATCTTAGTGGGTAAGGGAAAGGATAGCGGTTTCAACTAGTTCTTGCTGAGGTGAGCTAGAGGTGGTGAGATTAATTCTTTTGCTCACCCGAGTTGGTAGATATAACAGGTACTGACACATGTCAATAAATGTGAATGATTTTCTGAATATTCTTAAGATTTTTTCTTACTTCAAGTATCCTTTTAAATATGCTTCTCATTTTCAAAAAATAAATTTTTATTTATTTATTTAGCTGATTCACAACGTTCAAGTGTTCGCCTCTAAGTTTTCTCAGCAATAATAGCTTCATGGGGGTGGGGGATGCACTTCCTACCTTTATTGAACACAAAATTATCTGTGTAAAAAGAAAAAACATTCAAAGATGTGCTATCCTTCATATACCGTAGATCCAAAGGTTGACTCAACACTTCAAGAATACATATACCATATCACAAAAAAAGGAAAAAAACATCAAAGATCAACGTTAACCTGCACACAAAATTAAGTCTCTCCATTGATGTGGGAGGTGATGAACCGTATGATAAACTTTTCAACTTTGACATTCTAATGAAAATCTTTAACGAGCCTGCATAATTCTGACCATAGCTTTTTACCTTTATAATGTTGTTGTATCCTCTGGTCGAGGGTTTCCACCCTAATGTAAATATATATCAAACCACCATATATTCCTTATGATACTGGAACATCTTTTCAAGCACCTCCAAGTCACCTCCAAGCACAATGCCCCTTGAATTCAACGAAATCGACATACCATTGGCTCCATCACTAAAATAAGAGTCACTTACAACCCTCAACTGCCCTGCGATTTTAACCTGTGTGATGTTAAAGAAGAGCATGTTTGAAGGTTTTCTACGCTTGTCAGAGCACATTAGGTTAGAGTAGCCCAAATGCACACAATGTCTTCTACCTTTTTTGGCCATTTGATATCCTAAAAAGTGTTCAGTCATGTAGTTCAAATGTCTTCTTTAATGTGTCTAGCTGCACCTAGATTTTCTTCATGAGTCATCTTGTTTCAATGCCACCAGATTCGTTAGCAAACATACAACAAGAAAGGTGATTCTCCAATACCCTCCTCCATGTTTTCCCCTTTATTTTTTTAAACCGTAGAGTGGATTTAAAAATTTGTTGATGTTTCATTTTCTCCGCTTCATGCAACTGGACAGGATGATTGACTATTTATCTGCAAGAATTTCCATCGTTCATTTTATGGTAGAGAACTTTCCTCAAAAAAATCACTTCAAGTCACTTGTTTATAGCATAAAAAGTTTGTTTATTTATCTTCCATATTGATGGGAAAATCAGTTTACAAGTTTTCATTCATGGGCTTCGGACCCAGCTCGACCTCCAGTGAGGCCCATGATTTCAGTACCGAGCAGGGTTTTTTTTTTCATTTGTTTGTTGATTTTTTCATCATTAAGATTTGCAGTGCACCTAACTTAACTACTATCTTCCTTGTTGGCATTTTGGGACCCTCTTTTTCTTCTGTTTCTTTAATTAAAAAGTTAAATAAATGCAATGGAAGGATCCATATTAGAAATGTTTTTTAGCATACCTCCAATGGTACCTCTCACTCGCTTTTTTTTCTTTCAATTAAGAATTTTAAAGCTTTTGGAATGATGCCTACCCTGCCTTTTAAAAATGATTCTTTTTTTAGGATAACTCCTTTTGTATCTCTCATCTACTCAGGAATGTAATAATATCCAAAGAAGCTGAGTTGTTTGGATATGATAATTGTTCTCGTTGCATAGTATGACGTATACAACACATTGGCAGCCCATAACCTGCCACAAATCCCTTCACCTTTTATTCAAAAAAGTGAAGTGGTAGTGCAATGCATCTCAGCAAATGATGCCTCGTTATAAAATTGCCTGCTGCAAAATGAAGCTTTCTGACTTGTCGGGGCAGATGCAATGCAACCTCCCCATTCGATGTACAAGTCGTGCGTTTAGCTGTTGCCACTGCCACCTTCCAGTTTCAAATGGACATGATCAGTGGTCGCGGCAGTTTGTCTGTGGCAGAAATCACCACATGTTATTCATGCATCCGATTGTGGCAGCTAAGAAGTGGCCCTGAGGGAGGCCAAAAAGGTACCAAGATCTCTTTTGCTTCGTCAATTGGCCCTGAGGGAGGCCAATTGACGCTTGAATTTAGTTATAAGAAAATGAACTTGGGTTTTGTAATATGTGCTTCTTCAATCCACAATGAAACCTGGCATATGATCTGATTAGCGGATGCCTCAACTGTTGCTCGGTTGATGTCTTGATGAGCAGTGCAGTGGTGGAGCCATATGTGGGTAGATGTTGATAGTTGCCATGCCAGCTTTAAAATTTCATTATTTTCACATTGGTAACTTTAATATTCACTTTTATACATATAAAGCTGCCCCTCTACATATGTTTATTTATACACGAGTGCTCCTCCAACCAACTTTTTTACTTACACTATTATCAATGAGGTCATGCATGCTATATATATATATATATATATATATATATATAACTAATACATTATAGTGAGGCATTACTAGTGACAATAATTAATGTTGGTAATGCAGTCTTTGTTGCAGTGAGAGAAGAGAGAGTAAATTAACCTTTTTTTTTTTCCTTTTTTGGTCTTTGGAAAACCAGACCGTGCTGAAAGGGTTTATCATTAGCGGATCATAAAACCCTCAAAACCATTCTCTCATCCTTTGATCTTGACACAGTGATCAACTGCTTATCAGCCACTACTAGCTAGGCCTGGCCAGATAAGGAGTCCGGCTCTAGTCAACTTGATACCCAAGAACTCAGGCCCGGCTAACACTTGAAACCCGAGCGCAGGCCCGGCAATTTATTTAACATAAAATAATGTATAATACAATTAATCTTAATAAAATATTATAATTATTATTAAAATAAATAAAACGAATAATGTGCCTCTTTGCTTGCTAGGCTTAGCTACGGCAACCACAGTGAAATTAATAAGCTCTAGGCATAGCTACGGCAACTTTCTCTGATTTTCAATTTCATGGAAGAGATGCCTGTCTTTTTTTGGTATCCGGTTTCCTACATCACACGTATTGTTTGTATGGTAGAAATCTAGAAAGAATAGTTAATAACTCAAGTCTTCCTGTGTTCTGGAGGCGTTTGTCTTACTAAATTTTGATCAACTCGCATTTTGTGTTCTTGATCGTTGCCTTCTTTGTTCTTCACGCATGCGTTCTCCTATTTACCACAGATCAGTTTCTATTCGTGTTGGTAATTGGAGTTCGTGTACGCTATGCTTCTTCATCCTGTTGCTCCACTTTGTAAACCAGTTTGCACAATTATACTTGTTATCAATTAGGTTGCAAACTGGCTTTCAATCTGACGCTGTTTGGATCACTAGTTTGGCACCCTAGCATTCTTTAACTAAAACCTGGCAATAAATAACATGAATATGAGGTTTAGAGATGCAGGTCAGCTTCATATATTTACTATTGACTCTGTTGTGATGTTTTCATGACATCGATTTGGTTTCCTCGTTGGAGGATTTTTCCTTTTAGCTGCCTTCTTGGTGGGAAAAAATTTTACTTACAAAATTTAGTGGACTTTAAAGTTCTTACTTATATTGTTGATTTTTGAATAACGTTTTTCTTTTCTGGGGTTTGTCTCGGTTAGAATATGCATCTTCTATTTGTGAAATGCATGAATGGATTGAGTTGCTTTGATAACTGACTGGAACATGGATTATAGGGATATTTTGTGGGCCTTACTATTTACTTATAACTGAATTAGACGTAATCATGCTCCTCATACCCATATCAGGAGTAAAGAACTCTGTAACCACTAACCAGATCCACTTAAGCCTGCCTGAGCAGCTTAAGGCCCCTATTTCTTGTATTTTGATGTGCAATAACTTCAGTTGTTTGCCATCTCCAGCACTGATTTGCTTCAAGTTTCTCTATTTTCTAATTTCCTATTTGGCAATGTGCTAACAAACTGTCAAATTGCTTTCTTCTATCTGCTTTCATGTTGCCATGCAGAATGATTTGATTTTTAATTTATTTGGCAGATGGCAACTGCAATATCAGTTGTAGATGTCCGCAGGGAGGTGAAAATATTAAAAGCGTTATCTGGGCATAAGCATTTGTTCAAATTCTATGATGCTTGTGACGATTCCAATAATGTCTACATTATTATGGAATAATGCTCTCATCTTTTGCCTAAAAATTTAATAAAAGAAATATCCTCCTTGATCGTTTATTTCAAATAGCTCTTCTAATTTCTCTTTCTCTTAGAAACCATTTTTTCCTGTTCTGCAGTTTGTTCTAATATGTTTATGAATTTACTCTCTGCATTTTTAATTGTAGAGCATATACTGATGATCAACAATGTCCAGACTAATTTTGTCTTCTTTTTTTTTTTCGCTGGTCTTATCCTAAAGATCGTCTTGATGGATGAAGATGTCTAACTAGGAAAGTATAACACTCATGTCATAATCAGATTTTACTTGAGATCGATACGAGTAGTAATTGTTCTTCAACATAGCCTTGTTTTTTGAAGTTCATAGGTGAAGGATCTCTTGAAACTTTCTGTTATGTGCTGAATTAGGTTATTGAATGTTGATCGAGTCTTTGCTTGCGGTCTCATGTTTAGTAGTCCTAGTAATGGTTAAGCAGTTATCTAAGTTGGATCTAGCTATGTTTCTTTGTATACATTGTGTGGTCAATGTATGCATAGTTGCCGTTCTCTGTATCAAATGTAGAAATGTTCTTTTGGTTCTTTTGGTGAATCTCTACTTTCTTTCTCATATTTTTTGCTTTCATACTTGCCATGTGTTTTTTTATAATTGAGTATGTCAAATAATTTATGTTTTTTGCATATAAGTAACTTAGTAGTTCATTAGATTCTTACAAAAAAAACAAGTGTAGTAGATTGTGCAGTTGAACTATCCTAAGACTAGATTTATTTGAGCATAGAAGGTACTGATGTTGGGGAAGATTGATATGACAAGTGATTTTTTTGCGTGTAGAAGGTATTGCTAGACAGTTCAATTTGGGCATGACCGCATATCTATTTGTATTGTTTTCAATATGATTTTTTTTATCATGGATATAAATTGTTTTGTCTTGCAGTATGACTGCAACTTGTTTGCGGTTTGCATGTGCGCTTGTGTATAAATTATTATTAAGAAAAGTTTATTTTATTTCTTTATATTGTTGTTTACTTGTTATTTCAGAGTCGATTGGTTCCCTCTTCCGTCGAGGCACAGCATCTCTTCTTTGCAGGGCTTCCTACGAGGCTGGAATCGCTCCTATGGCTTCGTGTCATACAGTGGCCAGCAGGGAGGTTGCTGGGCGAGGCTCCTATGTCTTCTTCAACCGGTTCATCCACAAGGTTAGAGTTCTTATTCCCATTTTCGTCGCTCCTTTCAGTCTTTTCTGTCATGGAAACACAATTTGTGCTCTTTGCTATTTTTCGAACTAGTCTGCACAGCAATCTTCCTCTGGATTTTGAGTTGTCCCTTTGTAGAACATTGTTGTTTTTCTTTCTTCCGCTAGGTGATTGTTGTTTCATTCCCTTGGTATCTGATGAATTTTCTCTTGTTGAAGTTTACTTCATTTCTTCAGTTGTTGAAGCAGTGGTAGTTTTAATGTATACTGTTAGCCCTTTGAATTAGCCCACTTATTTTTCTCCTGTTATTCCGTTCTTCTAGGTTTGAAAATTTTTCCTTGTATTCTTTTTTAGCTTTTCCTAAGTTTGAGTTGGCGATTAGAACCATCAATTAGCAAAAATTAATTACTTAGTCACGGGTTTGATTCATTCTGGAAGTGGCATGTTCTTTTGAGGTTTATACGCAAGTTGAAGCTTGGGGCTTTGCGACTAATTTTTTTAGTTTTTTTTTTTTTTCAAACCATTTTGAATTAAAACCCAAAGTGCACAAAAGTCGATTTTAAAACAAATATACTTTTCAAAACCATCTGGCGTTGTCACTGACTAATTTTCAACGATGAAAACTTAAACAATATAATAGGTTGTACCTTCAACGACAATATTTCATGAAAGTTAGAGTGCAAAAGTCTTTGTTATATCAAAATTTATAAATTTAGAGAAATCCAATTTATAAAATAGATTGATTGAGCAACATTAGATCATCACGACAGCACTACAACATTGTCCCCGTCTCCTTCATTCACAATCATTAAAATGGAAATTGAAGAAAAGTTTCAAGCACGATGTCTATCAATAGTTTACCAGTTTGGATACATCAAACAGTACAAAATAAAACTTACTTTATTACTACATCAAATATTTGTAGAGGCAAAAACATTTAAGAATGAATAATAAATATATTACAATAACAATGTTACGAATATAAGTATATATGCAAGCAATAGTTATCATTTACTGGCAAGCTTTCAAACATAATTAAGTTTCTCTTGTCTATTCATTGCAATCCCTTTGTGGGTGTTGTCTCAATTGGTATTGGTAATTTTCACACAAAATTTTTATTACAACTCTCAAGAGAACAACCAATAACAACTACAACATGTGCTAATACTTGACTCACAGATCAAATGATGTCTTTCTTCATCAAACATGATATTCAAAAGTTTAAAGTGAAGGGCTGTTTCCCTACTCTCGTGGTAGGGGAATGGGTGACACCATAATGGCCTTGCCTAAAACTAAGGGTGGAGTCAGAATTTTTTTTGGAAAGTGTGGGGTAGTGGGGGTGAATTAAAGTTTATAGATTTTGACTTGGGGATGAAATATTATTTTTTAAAATTTTTATATAGGACAAGTAAAATTTTTAAAATTTACATATAATTTTTTTTAGATAAGCTCTGCCCCTGCTTAAAACACAGCTAAATTTGTTGGAAAACAACAAAATAGCTGAGACGACGTAACACTGGTCCGTCAACCCCCTGCACCTTTCTTTTACTACAAGAGCTTATTTATATCATCATGCTTGGTGAGTGGTTCAAACCATATATAACAGACCAGATTATGCATTAATCATTATGAACAGTTATGTTTAATTCAAATGTTTTAGTATGCTTTCCACATATATATTGTTTTGCTCATATGATTCATCTACTACATGTTAAAAATTAGTGATTGATTACATGTAGTAATCATTAAAGTTAACATCGTGAACTTCAATTTCAAGTTTAAATAAACTTGTGATATAGCAAGATCACGATGACATCCACATGTAAGTGAGTCTCGATCAGAGATGGATCCATATCCAAATCTTTCTGTGCCACTATTCATACATAAATCTATACGCAAAACCAAAGCAAATTGATGTCAACAAATAACTCATATTCTTTTTATGATACAATGGTCCAGATGCCCATCATGTTATCAGGTTGTGACACAGACAGATATATATGTACAAGCATATGCATATATTAAAATAAGTTAGATCGATATCTATATGTGTTAAACTACATTTTCAAGTTTACATAAAACAGGTGAGCAGCAGAGAGATCAGATTCCTGAAACTCAAATTGAGGCAAAACAGACTTTCCAAGTTTAAAAGAAGGTAACGTCTCCATTTCTGCAAAAGGAACAAGCCAGAACCCCATTTTTTTTCGCAAATTTTAAAACTCAAGAAGCGGGCGAACTGAAATATCTTCTAAATCTTGAAAGCCATTTCAAAAATTTGTAAACCTGTAAACTTATGGGAATTTAAGGAAGAAGGATTCGAATCGTCTTTCAAGAAATAAAGTCTTCCAAAGTGGGGTGGAATGGTCATGTTTTACTTGTACCAGTATTATGAAACAGGACAGAAAATTTTGCGGCGACCTTGAAATATCTCTAGCAAAGCCCCCTCTCTCCTGATTCCTCTCATTTTTCTCTAGATTGAGTTGTGTGCGCCCTACACGCTCTAAGAATAGAGAGATATTATAGTAATATTTATAAAATGACATATATTTCCTAGTTTTTTTGTTTTAGTTTTTATGTTTGTCTTTTCAAAAAAGTCTCCTTTTCTGTGAGAAGGTATTTATGGTGCACGAAAATTTGGTGCACATTTTCTCTCTCATTTCCTTGATTTCTCTTCAAAACCGCGAGGCCCACGACCATTTTTGGTTTCCGGCGATGCACCTGAGTGACGGTGATGCTGCCGGCAGCCACGAGAGCACCGGTGACAGGACCCAAGGTGCGTCCTCTTATCTCCCACTCTCCGCGTCATCCAAGGACCTATGGCCGATTCCGGACACCTCCAGCATCCGTGCCGGCCCAACAACCCATCACCTTTCCATTCAATTTCATTTTTTTTAAAAGAGTCATGCTCACTACAGTACAGATGCTCAATATCAGTTGCATTTAATCGTGCATGCATAATAATGGGAGCTGGATTTTTTTTGAATTTAATCGTGCACGCATAATGGGAGCTAGAAATTTTTTTGAAGGGGATAAATTATAGCTTCAAGATTTTAGCAGGACTTGAAATGTATTTTTTCAAAATTTTGATATAAGATAAATATATATATATATTTTTTTTACCGAAGGCCAAGACCCTAGCGGCCCCTTGAGTTTGCCCCTGCATACAGACATTGCCTATGATTACAGACATAACGCATGTATAGGGGTGGAGCTAGAATTTTTTCTAGGGTCGGGCCAAGACGATTCGTGGGTCGGGCTAAGAAAAACGACAAGGAGTGACGAGTAGGACCAAACCAAAAAAAATTAATTGACAGTTTGAATTTTTTAATTCCCTAAAAAAGAAAACTTGGGTTTACAGGGAAATCTTACCGTTTACTACTAATGCAACTTGAAGACAAGGGAAAGAAAGAGTTGTGCTCTTGCTCGAACGGTAGGATCGATCATCCTGCTCACCCAACTCGGTAGATCTAAGGGTACTGCCACACATGTGTTTGAATTTATAAATATTCTTAAGATTTTTCGTTATTTCAAGTATTTCCTTAATATATTTTTCATTTCTCAAAGATTTGTTTTTTTAAATTTATTTTACCGATTCATGAATTTGCTACCATGTCAACTCGGTAGCTTCCTAAGGCATAAAGTGAATTCAAAAATTCGTAGATGTTTCACTTCCTCGGCTTCATGCAATGATGCAACTGGACCACAAGATTGATCAGTGGGGGAGACAAGATCCCTTCCTGTCATCAGAAAAGAAAGCAAAGAAACAAAGAATACTATAAAATGATGTTGGCCATTCACGGTCCACCATAGAAAAAGGAAGGTTCTGCTCACAATAAAACACAGGTAATTTTTTTTCCCTTTTATATGGTGAAAACACAGGCACCGACACTCATTTACATTTTTTTTCCCTTTTATATGGTGAAAACACAGGCACCGACACTCATTTACATTTTTTTTCCCTTTTATATGGTGAAAACTCAGGCACCGACACTCATTTACATTTTTTCCCCCCCTTTTATATGGTGAAAACTCAGGCACCGACACTTTATTCGTTGTGAAATACGTTTATGAGCTTCCAACATTGATTTCTGAATCACCAATAAACCATAGACAGATATGATTTTGTGGCTGTAAAAAGTCAGTCAGTTCACTTACAAGGGTGGTCTCATCTATTGTAATGAACGGTTGAAAGGCAAACAAAAAAAAAAATATAGTTATTTTCATTTTCTAACATTAATTTATGTTTTTTTTATTCTTTTTTCAACCATAATCATAAAAAATAAGACCGCCCTCATGAGTGAGTTGTGCTCCTGTATATGTAAGAGAGAGATACGTAGAGATGAAGATGCATGCATTTCGACGGCACACTTAAGTCAGCAAAGTGAAACAGGGGAGCAGAGAAAGCATTGAACTTCTTTGTCCTCACGTTAGCCTCATCCAATTTTTTGCAAAGGCCTTTGACCTATCGGTATTCTCTGTTCTTATTTCAGCCATTGGCCTTCTCACGCACTCATATTATCTCTCTCTCTCTTTCTCTATATATATATATATATATATATATATATATATATATTAAGGGGCATGATCCAGTGATCCTTATAAATATAAACGAGGCTGAAAAGGGTAATTATGTAATTCAGAACGTGATGATTCATGGCCTTCACATAACGACCAACTGTTGGAGGCCCCGTCGTCTATATAAGACATCTTTGTCCACAGATCTCTCGTTAGCGAACATCTCTCCCTCCCTCTTCTCTCTCTGGTACTTGAGGGATTTCGAAGGGTGGAGAAATGTGGCTTCCTGGACCCTACGTATGGGCGCTATTCTTTATTTGGGTCACTCACTGGATCTACAGATGGTGCAACCCAAAGTGCAGTACTGGGAAACTGCCACCGGGTTCAATGGGGCTTCCTCTTTTGGGAGAGACCCATCATTTCTTTGCTCCTAATGTCACTTTCGATGTTTCTCCTTTTGTGAAAGAAAGAGTTGAAAGGTACACCCACAATCACAGGCCCTCTTGCTCCAATTCTGAGTTACCATTTTTTTTTCTTTCAGTGGATCTCAGTAACCTGACTTGAAACGTTTCAGATGTGGCCGCATTTTCAAAACCAGCTTGGTGGGCTGGCCTATAGTGGTCTCAGCAGATGCAGATTTCAATTGCCTTCTGTTCCAGCAAGAAGGCAAGCTGTTTGAGAGTTGGTACCCTGATACATTCACTGAGATTTTTGGTAGGCAGAACATGGGATTACTCCATGGTTCTACGTATAGGTATTTAAAGAACTTGGTTTTGAATCTCTTTGGCCCCGAGAACCTCAAGGAAAAGCTACTCCCAGAGATAGAAAGGGTCGCTCACAGAAGCTTAGAGTCGTGGTCTGCGCTTCCCAGTGTAGAACTCAAGGATGCGATTGCTGATGTAGGTCAAAAGTTCCCCCTTGAAATTACTTTGTTTAATTTGGTGTTTTTGAGAAGACCAACTAATTCTTTTTTGAGTGTTTTGTTTTTCTGAAGTTGATATTTGAACTGGCCGCTGAGAAGCTGATAAGTTATAGCCCATCAGAGGATCTAAAGACCCTAAGGAAGAATTTTTCTGCTTTCATTGCTGGCTTGATTTCCTTCCCACTTCGCATTCCTGGTACCGCTTACTATAAATGCTTGCAGGTGTGTGCAATCTTTTTAGGTTTTATATTTGCTTTCCTCGTTTTCACTTTATACAGTAAGAAAGGAATACGGTGGTTTCTGAACTGTTTCTTCTCCATTCGAATTTGGACTTTCAGGGGAGGAAGAAGATCATGAAAATGTTGACAAACATGCTGCATGAGAGACTTGCAGAGCCAAAAAGAGTTCACGGAGATTTCTTTGACGTTCTTGTGGAGGAAGTGAAGAAGGAAAAGCCGGTCGTGACAGAAGCCATGGCGTTAGACCTGATGTTTGTCTTGCTCTTTGCTAGCTTCGAGACGACCTCCTTGGCTCTCACTCTGGGCGTGAGGCTGTTGACGGAGAACCCGGAAGTGGTGGAAAAACTGAGGGTCAGTGACATCATCAGACGCCTTCTTTTCCTTTAAACTCTTTACCCCATCAATAAAAAAAGGGAAGGTCAGACGGATCCCTTTTCTTTTTAATTTTAGTCCGTTTGCATTTGCATAACCGTTATTTCTGGCTCAGAATTTCAGCAAAACATTCTCTTCCTGGACCTGTGGAACATTAATAAGTGAAAGTTTTATTCTGAAGCACAAGGGTGTACAGGATTTTACCTGTAGGTGATTTAAATATTTTAGAAACCACCGATGAGAACTTTCCGCCGCTAAATGTATTAAGAAACACGCTATTAATTTTCAAAATATTGCTTACTAAAGCCGGAAAATTGTATGCGGCAGTGCCAAACAAGAAGTTTCATGTCTTCTCTTTTTGGTGCTTTGTCAGGAGGAACATGATGCAATTCTAAGGAACAGGGAAACCAAGGCCTGTGGAATTACTTGGAAAGAGTACAAATCCATGGCTTACACGTATCAGGTCCGCCAGCCAACACCAATCTCCACACTTGGCTGATATTTACATTTCCACATGAATGGCGCTATTTCAAGAACTGCGTGATTAGAATTTAGAAACACCAACACGCTGCTTTCTGCGTGTAACCTTTTTTGCAGGTTATCAATGAGATGGTCAGGCTGGCAAACATCGTCCCAGGCGTTTTCAGAAAGGCGCTACAGGATATCAAAGTAAAAGGTAATCCAAGAAGCGCTGAATATTCTATTACAAAGAACTTTTGGTAAGTGGGAGAGAATCCTACCACTGGAGCGAAATGAAGCCCACCTTCTTTCCCTTCCCTTGTCTCAAAGGTTTAGAATTGTGTCAAGATTTAGGTGACCTTATAGTTACTCCCTTAAATTGAACAAATTGAACTGACAACCGCGCTCGCATTGGCCCGCCAACCGGACCACCTACGTTACACTCCTTGAAATACAAAAGACATGACTTAGGTAGCTCTGCAACAGAAAGTGCGCTCATCCTTATCTAATGAGGGGATCGGCAGGCCCTTGGGTTATACTGTCATATCAAAGGCTTTCCCAAACATCGTGTTAGATTGTGTAAGGGGAGTGTTTACGGGTCAAGGGTAATTTCCCCAGCCAATAAATGATGAGCATCGAATGAGACGATTTTCGGCTACCTTGTCTACGAGACTTTGTCGACAACTTACTTCTGGTGGGAACTTACTTCCCAAGAATCTTCTTCCACTCAGAATTCCTTCCAAGAAGCCTTCTTTGAGACAGAGGTACTTCCAAGTTCAGGGAACATCACCTATCTTTGAATAACAATCTCCTGCATACTCATGTGTGCCAGTAGCACAAGGTCAAAACATTTCCCGGTGGAGCTTAAGTGAAAATGAAGTATCAGTTCTCTTACAGCTGCTTGCGTGCGCCTGATGGCATGACAGGCATTTTTTCGGCCCATTTCTAGAAAGTTTTCATTATGGCCCGTTTGAATGTATAGAACTTTACTGCAGAGTTGAAACTTCAGTTAAAATTCTGTGGTAAGTTCATGCAGACAAGTACTTCAGGGCTGAGTGTTTTGGAGCCATTAAGGAGCTTTAGTACTGGCATTAAAGTTTCACCAGAGCAGGTGAAACTTTAATGGTGGAAGAAAAATTTTACCTGTTTACCTTCCAATACAAAAAGTAAATGGAAGCTCGACCAAAAATTTTACCACCAACAATTTCAAGCCCGGGAATCTAGCTCCAGGTATTCAAATGCTACTTTAATAATGTATTGAGAGTGCTATAGTCGAAAGAGCTCTTTGAGATGCCCAAGGCAGCACTCTCTCTGTTGTTGCTCCTTCAGCAACTTGGCATGTGATGCCCACTCATTTTGGTCTTGGCAGCTCCCCCTCGCCTGCTTCATGGGTAAAGTAACAGCTGGGTTTGGTTGCAGGGTACACCATTCCAAAGGGCTGGGGGGTTGTGGCATGTCCTCCTGCAGTGCACTTGAATCCTTCTATGTTTCCTGACCCCCTCTCCTTCAATCCATCCCGCTGGGAGGTAAGATGGCTCCTTCCTTTCAAAAGCTTTCTCATTGAGCTAATACATCTATATCAGTATGTAGAAGCCTTCATTCTCACTGAGACTACTGATATTTTTTTTTCCAAGTAGACGAGACGAAAGAAAGCAGAAATTGTTATCTCGCCTGCCGATTAAACTAGATTGTTGCCGGATATTTTACTTGTTTGTTTGTTCGTTTCTTTTTTGTATCTGAACTTTCATATCTTTTTGGGGTGACGATACAACCGTGTTAGACTTCTGATTTTAACATCAAAATTAAACTTTAAAAGGTCTTCTTCTGATTCCAAATCCGGTCATCCAAACGCCGGCCATGACAACTTCGTCCGTTTAAAAAGAAACGAGGAAATTATTAATTTTTTTCTGACTTTTTGCAGGATTTTGGCTACCAAGATGTTTAATTAAGGTTTAAATCAACACCATCAGAGTTGGCCTGGAATTGGGCCGATTCGAATCAAATTGGTGGCAAAAAGATTCAATACGGTGGCCAATCCAATTTTTACTTCAATTTTCAAAGGTGTTTTTTTTTTTACTTAATTTTATCTTTATTTATTCAAAAAATAACGTTTTGATATTTTTGCTTGCTCACAAGTTGTCAGCTTACAGATTTGATTCTCAAACATTTTAACAACAGTGTTTGAAAAGTTAGACCTTTCGAGCTTTCTCTGTGCTTGAGTTGACTATGTTATGAGCTTGATCTTCTTTTCATCTATTTCCACATTTATTAACACTTACTCTATAATTGCCTTGGAGTTCTAAGGCAGAGTTCGGATCTCGGCTCCAAGAATTTTATGGCTTTTGGCGGTGGCATAAGACTCTGTGTCGGGGCAGACTTCGCTAGAATTCAGATGGCAGTATTCCTACATTGTCTGGTTACCAGATTCAGGTATTTGTATATATATCCAAATAGATGTCAAGACCAGGTCATGTGATATCTAACAATTTCATCTTTAATAAGATTTTAAATGTAGAGATCCTTGATAGATGCGAGTCCTTGATGACCTTCTTTGGTCCACTGAAGCACCTCAATCTTGAGCAGCTGAACTTGGAGTCTTGGACACATCGTATTCCTTTTCGACTTATAATGACTTTGGGTGTACACGAGGCTAATCCTACTGCTTGAGAGAGGGCCGAAGGCCTCCTCCTTTCCTATCGAGGTCTAAACTATGTTAGTGCCAAGGGTGTGCTTATGCGCTGCACTTCAACTTGTATATCCCTGTCAACCCTTGACTTTGGTTGAACAGGAGGCTAATCCTACTGATCAAGAGAGAAAGGGCCGAAGGCCACCTCCTTTCCTACCTTCAGGGTCCAAAACTATGTCAGTGCCAAGGATCTGCTTTTGCGCTGCACTTTAACTTGTGTATCGCTGCCATCCCTTACCTACCAGCTGCCTACTAACCACTGTCCCGAGCAGAGTGTCCTACACCCCTCCGGACAACTTACAAGGACTTGAACCTTCTATGCTTGAATGGATTATTAATCTTTTTGTTTTCCTAAGTGTGCCTTGTAAAATTATCTGCTGATCATTAAATAGTTTTGAATATTGGGATTGTCAGCTGGAAGGTTGTCAAGGGAGGAGAGACAGTCCGAACGCCTGGCCTGACATTTCCGAACGGTTTCCACATTCAGCTCCATGAAAGAATGGGAAAAGTTTCAGATCATTCAATTTCTCCCAACTAGATGTTAGGAGGCCTGGAAAAGCATGCAATACTGATCCAGCAAACATACATGATGGTGGAACCACTGTTTCTCGGGGATGTAAGCACTTAGTGCATGGTCTAGGAATGTTTGTTTTCTTGGTTGTGTCAATCTGAATAGCATATGAACTTCAATGCATTCTAATTGTCTGAATCTCAACCGCTTACTCCTCATTTAATGTGCAATGTCTCGGCCACACGATCCCCAAGGGTTACTTAGTCTGGGTGAATGTGTGGGCAATAGGGAGGGGACCCAGAGTCCTGGGCTGACCCCTTAACCTTCCTTCCACAGCGCTTCATCGACTCCCCAAACTTGGATTTCAAGGGAGGGGATCACCAATTCATTCCTTTGGCTCGGGAAGACGGATGTGTCCCGGTTTGCCGCTCGCGACTCGGTTTGTGGAGTCGATACTGGCAGCCTTGGTGCACAATTTTGAGTGGTCGCTGCCTCAGGGAATGGAGATTAGCCAGCTTAGCATGGAAGAGAAGTTCGGTCTTACAATCCCAAGAAAACAACCACTGCAAATCATAGCCAAGTTTATTGGACAATAATAATTGTAAGCTGCAACTGAACGTAAGTTTGTGCGGTGCAGTTTCCTTAGTAAATAGTACCGACACCTCTCTCTCATTGCAACATATATATTGCTAGGGTTCTTCTTCTTCTTCATTTGAGTGATTTGAAATCTAAGCCACAGGATGTCCTGGCAGCTTAACATCTATCCTATATAATATGGATTTTCAATCTAGAGATGTGAAAAAGCAATGGCCAGAGTATTGCACAAAGACTGTGGTATGATGTTCAGTTCCAGTTGTAGGAAAGAGCACCGCCTGATACCGGAGGGTGGTTTCAGCTAGCTCTTGCCGAGGTGGTGAGATTAATCCTTTTGCTCACCCCAATTGGTAGATATAGCAGGAACTGCCACACGTCAATGTGAATTATTTTCTGACCCTTCTTAACATTTTTCTTTACTTCCAGTGTTCTTTTTAATATGCTTCTCATTTTTCAAAAAATATCTTTTTAAAAATATTATTTTGCCAATTCACAACTGGTTCAAGTGTTCGCTTCCATGTTTTCTCATTGTCTTTTTAAACCGTGGAGTGGATTTCAAAATTTATTGATGTTTCATTTTCTCTCGACAAGAAGATTGACTATTTATCCGCAGTAACTTCCACCGTTCATTTTATGGTAGTGAACTTTCACTTGAAAATCACTTCAAGTTAATTTGTTATAGCAGAAAAAAGTTTGTTTACTTATCTTTCATATTCATGGGAAAATCATTTTACCAGTTTTAGTTCATGGGCTTCGGACCCAGACCGACCTCCATTCAGGCCCGGTCCCATGATTTCAGCACCGGGCAGGTTCTTCCTTTTTTTTCATGTTTTTTGTGGATTTTTCCATCGTTGAGATTTTGAGTGTACCTAACCACTGTCTGCATTTTGGGACCTTATTTTTCTTCCGTTTCTTTAATTAAAAAAATAAATAAATTCGATGGAAGCATCCATATTAGAAATGTTCTTTAGCATACCTCCAATGGTACCTCTCATTCACTTCTTTTCTTTCAATTGATAAATTTAAAGCTTTTGGAAGGATGCCTTTCAAAAATGTTTCTTTTTTCAAGATAACTCCTTTTGTATCTCAGGAGTGTAATAATATCCAAAGAAGCTGAATTCTTTGGATATGATAATAGTTCTCGTTTCGTGAACGTTAACTATGTATTTAGAGACAGTTACGTGCATCCAGTGTGTCAGTAAAGGAGGGAATGATATTTCGATATTTTATTAAAAAAATGTTTTCTATAGTCTTTTTTATTTGTTTTATTTTCAATTTTATCTTTACAAAAAAAATCTTTTTCAATGTGAAGTAAAGATATATTAGTCATGAACTTAAACGCATGAAAAATCATGAACCAATATGACCTATATAGCTATTTATATATTGTAAAGAGTGAGAAAAAAAAAGTGTTTTGGCATCGTTGGCCAGCCCCTGGTTTCATTTCTATCACAAGATTTAAATATGCTTAGTTGTCGAATAGCTGTCAAGTAGCAGTTAAATTAAAACTGAAAACATGATAAATCATTTTTAAAATTGTAGATTTGCTAAACTAGGCAGCTTATCAGTTTTTGCTAATTTTTTTTAACCCATATGATCACTCTACAATTACCTGTTAAAGTTGGCATCTCCCTGCCAACTGCCAACTGCTAGTTCTCAAGGTACAAACAATGCCGCCTCAAGGGGCATAGCGTAGCTGGTCGGGTTAGGAGCCTGAAAAAATACATGTCTCTAGTTCGATTTCCGTGGGCGTTATGTTCTGTGTCTTAAGGTGGCAGGTCGCGACATCCAAGTTAAAGGGTGTTCCGTTCTAATGGGGGGGCCTTCGGGCTTCACTCGAGTGGTGGGATTTACCCTCTCACTCATCCGAAAAAGGTACCAACAATGCCAAACATAACTGATCGGGCTGGTGTTTATAATTTATGAGGAAGCCTCAAGGGATACAACATAACTGGTCGGGCTGATGGGCTCTGACCATTAATGAGAGTCCGGCTATCAGTTTGATTTTCATAGGCCTACTCTTTTAAAGTGCAGTAAGTGGTATGCACTATTTTCGAGCTGGAATGAGTAATTGTAAGTTCAACCAGATCGGCTGTAATATGCAAATCCTAGTTTGAATTGAATTGTGCAGGTTTCGTAAACGGGTTATGTCCAATCCAACTAGCAAATGAACTGTATAGTGCAACACCATAAAAGCCGAGATATGTTCACTGACAAGACTGCCAATGAGTTTATCTACAATAGAGATTTTAACAATGTTTTGAAAAAATAAATATCAAGTGAGTTGGATACTCTTTTTTCGCGGCCTCGAACCTGATTCGGATAAGCTGCGGTCGGATAAATGAAATTGAAAAAAAGTTCGAATCATTGGATGTAAAAATCAGTTAAAAATTTTAAAATCAACCCAACAGAGGTTATTCCAATTGACGCTTGAATTCAGTTATAAGAAAATTAACTTGGGTTTTGTAATATATGCTTCTTCAATCCACAATCAAACCTGGCATATGATCTGATTAGCGGATCCCTCCAGCCGTTGACGAAGAGCGCAGTGGTAGTTGTCATTACTTTTACATTGAAAATTTTGATAATCACGTTTATACATATATAACTGCCCCTTTAAATATTTGTATTTATATGTGGTATTCTTCCAACCAATTTTTCTAACTACGTTACTATGGACAACATGGTTATATATATATATATATATATATATATATATATATATATATATATATATATATATATATATATATATATATATATATATATATATATATATATATACTACTGACAATCACTAATGTAGGTGATGCAGTCTTTGATTGCAGTGAGACTAGAGAGTAAATTAACCTTTATTTTTTTCTTTTTGGTTGACTTGATGAATGATTTTATAAACTCTCAACGCCATTCGAACCCTTTGATCTTAACACAGTGATCAATTGCCTATCACCCACCACTAGGCCTGGCGGCCCGAAACCCGAGCTCAGGCCCAGATGAGGGCGGACTGCTCACCTTTGGAACCGATTCCTCGATTTGATCTCCGACTGCCGGAACCTGAACAGGTGGTTGGGTGGACGATCGAGTGGAGCACCGATCAAATTACGCGGTCTTTAATCGTCGGTATTGGAATAAGGGGCATTGGAATTTGGACCATTGCGTAGCTGGTCGATTTAGCCTTCTGCTTCGCTTAGGGTGCTTGGAGTGGTGGTGGAATTGATCATCTCGCTTACCCTCACCCGACGGAGTTACGGTAGGAAATGCCGGAGACCCACGGCCGTGCAACGGGGTCGCTCCTCAGAGCCCGATTCCGGGACACTAGTCGTCCGCCAGCCCAAGCTACCCGGTGGCTATCTCGTAGCCGAACGCCAGGCCGATGCTCGCCAGCCCCTTGCCCTCCGGGGTTTCGCCGTCCCCCGCGCGGTCGTCGATGCCCCAGAGGTTCTTTCGGCGGCCATTCCCTTGCCATCACCGGCGAAACATATCAAGGCAGCGCTGCCGGCCAAGCCAAAGGCGAAAAGGTATATGCCTGATGCCTCTTTGCTTACTAGGCTTAGCTACGGCAACCACACTGAACTTAATAATCTGTGGGCTTTATTCTTTCGGAATTCTTTCTCTGATTTTCAATTCATGGAAGAGATGCCAGTTTTTTCTTTCTTTTCCTTTTTCTCCGGTTTCCTACATCGCACGTATTGTTTGTATGGTAGAAATCTAGAAAGAATAGTTAAGAACTCAAGGCTTCCTGTGTTCTGGAGGCGTTTGTCTTACTAAATTTCTTCGGGATGAACTCGCATTTTGTGTTGTTGATCGTTGCTTTTTTTATTCTTCACGCATGCGTTCTCCTATTTACCACAGGTTAGTTTCTATTTGTGTTGGTAACTGGAGTTCGTGTACCCTATGCTTCTGCATACTGTTGCTCCACTTTGTAAAACAATTTGCACAATTATACTTGTTATCAATTAGGTCGCAACAGGCTTTCAATCTGACGCTGTTTGGATCACTAATTTGGCACCCTAGCATTCATTAACTAAAACCAGTAAATAAATAACATGAATATGAGGTTTAGAGATGCAGGTCAGCTTCATATATTTACTATTGACTCTGTTGTGATGTTTTCATGACATAGATTTGGTTTCCTCATTGGACGATTTTTCCATTATAGCTGCCTGCTTGGATGGAAAAAATTCTACTTAAAAAATTTAGTGGACTTTAAAGTTCTTACTTATGTTGTTGATTTTTGAATAATGTTTTTCTTTTCTGGGGTTGGTGTCGTTTAGAATATGCATGTTCTGTTTGTTAAATACAAGTTGGATATGTTTACAATCTTCAAGGTAGTTTCCATTGAAAGCATGGATGGATTGAATCGCTTTGATAACTGACTAGAACATGGATTATAAGGATATTTTGTGGGCCTCACTATTTGCTTATAACTGAATTAGACGTAATCACGCTCCTCATACCCATATCAGGAGTAAAGGATTCTGTAATCACTAACCAGATCCACTTAAGCCTGCCTGACCAGCTTAAAGCCCCTATCTCTTGTATTTAAATGTGCGATAACTTCATTTATTTGCTATCTCCAGCACTGTTTTGCTTCAAGTTTCTCTATTTTCTGATTTCCTGTTTGCCAATGTGCAAGCAAACTGTCCAATTGCTTTCTTTTATCTGCTTTCATGTTGCCATGCAGAATGATTTGATTTTTAATTTATTTGGTAGATTACAACTGCAATATCAGTTGAAGATGTCCGCAGGGAGGTGAACATATTAACGTTATCTGGGCATAAGCATTTGATCAAATTCTATGATGCTTGTACCGATTCCAAGAATGTCTACATTATTATGGAATAGTTCTCTCATCTTTTGTCTAAAAGTTTAATAAAAGAAATGTTCTCGTTGATTATTTATTTCAAATAACTCTTCTAATTTCTCTTTTTCTTAGAAACCATTTTTTCCTGTTCTGCATTTTGTTTAATATGCTTATGAAATTACTCTCTCCATTTTTAATTGTAGAGCATCAGTTAGATGAATGAAAATATCAACGGTTAGCTTGCATGTTGAAGTCTATTTTAGACTTTCCATTGTGGAAACCCAAAATTAACCAAATATATTTTGTTTGCAGATTGTGTGAAGGTGGGGAGCTTCTGGACAGGACAATATCACGGTCTGTGCTTCTCTTGTATCTTGAGGTATCTGTGTTATGTTTAAGAGTTCTACCCTAATGCCGTTAATGTGTTATGGCTCTTTAGATGGGGAAGATATTCTGAGGAAGATGCAAAGGCTATCGTTGTTCAAATCTTTAAGTGTTGTAGGTTTTTGCCACCTTCAAGGTTTTGTGCACTGTGACTTGAAGCCAGAGGTTTGAAATTACCTCATAATATTGCTTCTTAATTATCCCTTTGATTATCATCTGCACGTTTCTTAACTTGAAGTTATTTTAGTTTTCAAATTTAAAAATCTGGTTCATTTTTCTGCATTTATGTAAATGGTCAAATTTTCTCATGCTAACACTAATTATTCTGTAATAGAATTTTCTCTTCACTACTAGAGATGAAGATGCACCCAAGAAGGTGATTGATTTTAGCTTTCAGATATCACTTGACCAGGTAAGACTTGGTTGTGATCTCTCTCTCTTTCTTTCTCTCTCTACTCCTTGTGCTCCTCAAGTCACCTTCTTCTGTTGGAGTGTGTTGATAAGAATTTAAATCTGTTCAAAATTACAAACTATTTCCTTTTTTCCCTTTCTGGTGCAGGTGAAAGATTGAATGATATTATTGGGAGCGCATGTTATGTTGCTCTGAAATCCTTCATAGATTGTATAGCATGAAGGCTGATATTTGGAGTATAGATGTTACAACATCCATTCTGTCATGCAGAAATAGACCCTTCTGGGCCCGAACAGAGTCTGGAATATTCAGTGCTGTCCTTCGTGCAGATCCCAACTTCGAAGATGCACCGTGGCCATCAGTATCTCCTGAAGCAAAAGATTTTGTGAAGAGGCAGCTCCACAGGGATCATTGGGAAAGAATGACTGCAGAACAGGCCTCGAGTATGTCTTGTGCCATTCTTAAATGTCATACTACGACAAGTCTATTTATCCGGCTTTAAGTGTAAGCTCTGAACTTGATTGTTTCTTGCACTTACAAATATATTCTTAGGTGTATTTTGCAGTTAATTCTGTTTTTCTGCATTAGCTTTGCTTGGGCTTTGAACGGCAGGTCCCATCAGCTACAGTACGCCTCTGATGGCAAAAACAAAAGATTTGCTTTCATTTCATTTACATATTAGCATATTTACGATCGATGCAGTTTTTCGATGGTTAATTTTGCATGAATTCAAACTTCGCTGGTCGGGCTTCATAATCATTCTCATGGTCAACATCTAAAATTTACATGTTTAAGCCTGAAAAAACTAAAACGTTCCATCAACTTCTAATTAAATGAAATCGGATTTGGATTTAAGTAATGATATTCACTCAAACTCGCTTTCTATTTAAAATAAATATTCAATTAGACTCGGATGTGGATTTGTAATCTGTTAGGTTAAATATATTAGAAAAGTCTGCTTATGTATCTCAAAGTTAGATACCGATTCCTGATTGTAAATTTACTCTTAAGTGGATGTACAGATCGAAGTCGAATATGTGAACATCTGAGTATGATAAAAAATTCATCTCAGTTGAACTTGATCCGAGCTTTTAGATATTACAAACATTAGCTGGCATTCCAATTTCCGTAAAAAAAAAAAAAAAATCATCTTTCATACTTTTTGAAATTTAAAAAAGAAAAATCAGATCATAATATCTAGACGGGAATGCTAACCATCCCAATATACAAGTTGGACCGCATAAGTTTCAGTGGGAAACAATAATTAATTTTATTGTTTTCCAAATCTCCTTGACCAAACTGAGATGCTTTATTAAGTCATGTACTAGAAAAAGAAGGCAAGTTGAAGCATGGGGCCTAACGACTAATTTTTTAGGTTTTTTTTTTCAAAACCAATCTGAATTAAAACCCAAAGTGCACAAAAATCAATTTTAAAAGAACTATACTTTCAAAACCATCAGGCGTTGTCACTGACTAAATTTCAACCATGAAAACTTAAATAATAGAATAGATTGTACCTTCAATGATAGTATTTCATGAAAGTTCAGAGTACAAAAGTTTTTGTTATATCAAAATTTTTAAATTTAGAGAAATCCAATTTATAAAATAGATTGATTGAGCAACATCAGGTCATCAGAACAGCACTACAACATTGTCACGATCTCTTTTATTCACAATCATTAAAATTGAAATTGAAGAAAAAATTTATGTACGATGTCTATCATTAGTTTACCAGTTTGGATACATCAAACTGTACAAAATTGAACTTACTTTATTACTATATGAAATACTTATATAGGTAAAATCATTTAAGAATGAATAATAAATATTTAGAATAACAATGTTAGGAATATAAGTATATATGCACAGGCGTGCATGAAAGGAATTCGATTCGTATCTATTAAATGCAAATAAAATACGTGGGATTCATACCCATATCTACTTATTTATCTCAATTGTTGTCATAATTTCATAAAATTATATACTATTTTGAATTCAATTTATAATAATTAAGCATAAGAAACTGAGTATGAACTTGTACATGTTCAACTAGATCAAATTTGATTTTGGATTTGTATATGAACGAAATCTGTTTGTAATAGTGAACAAATCCAAAATGCATGTATTCTCAAAACAAATCAAATTTAGTTCCAAACCCAAGTATAAATAGGTTCCAAACAAGTAAAATCTACATTCGAATCGTTTTACACCCAAAATATCTATTTTAAAATAAGTTAGATCTAAGTCCAAGCCAATCCCTATCAATATCCAAATTCAGTCCGACTCAATAACTTCATGCATTAAACTGTTGTTTTATGATTAGAAATGCCTTAGGCTAACTTAACCTATCATGAACCCTTCACAACGTGACGATCCCTCTCATTTTTCTCTTAGCTTGAGTTGAGTGCGCCCTACATACGCTAGGGAGATATTTTAGTCATTTTTAAAAGGGTATGTATTTTATAGTCTTTTTAGTTTTTTTTTTTTTTTTGTCTTTTCAAAAGTCTTTTTTTTTTTTTTTCTGTGTGAAGGTATTTATGGTGCACGAAAATTTGGCACACTTCTTCCCCACATTTTCTCTCTCATTTCCTTGATTTCTTCTGAAACCGTGAGGCCCACGACCAATGTTGGTATCCGGCGATGCATCTGAGTGACGTTGATGCTGTCGGCCGCCAGGAGATCACCACCGTTGAGAGGCAGCAGCGGAGTTACTGTGTGATTTGGCGTGGGCGACTGCCCATGCTAATCCTTGAAATATTGTATTGTGATTAAATTGGACCTCTTATTAGAGTCAATGCCAGCAGTGGAGCTACATATAGGCTAGTGTGGGCAGTTGCCAACATCATTTTTATTTATTTTTACATAAATATCTTACAATTATTTACTCATTTATATATATTGTACCCCTTCAAAAATGAGAATTTTTACAACTCTGCAATAATCGCTAATCCTCTTAAGCAAGAGATCGGTTAGTATCAACACCACCACTCGTGACAGGATCAAGGTGTGTCGTTTTGCCTCCCAGTCTCCGCCTCCTTCAAAGACCTATGGCCGATTCCGGCCACCTTCAGTGCCTGGGGAAGCTCCCCGACCGGCGTGCCACAGTGACGACTCCGTACCGGCCGAACAACCCATCAGCTTTCTTCCATTCAATTTCGTTCTGTTCATTTTTCTTAACAGAGACGATATAACGAGTGGTGGGCGTCAGTATCGATCAGACATGCAGAAGCTATGATTCTTCATGCTATCATGCATTATACATTTGGATTTGCATGCAAGTACAACGACACCGATTTCATTCATTGCTATAAGTAAACATGGTAGAACAAACATAGACATGTCGGCGTGCAACAGAAATGCACATGACGTAAATCAATCATCATCACATCAGAATCATGCTCACAACAATACAGATGCTCAATATCGGTTTCATTTGAGGGGATGAATTATAGTTTCAATATTTGAAAGGGCTTCAAATGTATTGTTTCAAAATTCCGATATAAAATAAATAAATGAAATTTTTTAAAATTTACATGTTTTTTTTTCTTTTGAAAATTTTGAAAGGAGGCCAAGGCCCTCTGCCCCTTGACTTTGCCCCTGCATACTTACATCATTACAGACATAATGCATGTACACAATTACCATTAAAACCAATGTTAGAATTAGGAAAGAATGCAAAGAAACAAAGAATACTACAAAATGATCTTGGCCATCTGGGTGGACCTGTGTCTAGTCTCATAGGGCAGCCATATGAGACCCAAGTTTGTCCTAGGGCCTATTAAAAACTAATTATATATATTTAATGCTCCAAAAAAAAAATTGACTCCGCCCTTAGAACATGGTGATGGCTAGACTTGCCCCCCATAAAATTCTTAAGCAGGCACTTGACTATGTATCCGCAGTCTCGTTATGGTATTGAACTTTCCTTTGAAATCACTTCAAGCCATTTGTTTATTTATCTATTTGGCGTTATCAATAGATTTGACAAAGTAAACGTTTTGAGGCTAATTTAACGTGTTTAATTAATGGTAAACATGAACCACTTTAAATTACAAGAAAAAAGATTTTAAACGCATAAATTTTTAGCTCTGGTTCTGCAACAAGCCTGAGTGTTTGTGTTTTTATTTTTAAACGGGTCAGCTACGGCAGGCTGGGTTCCGCAACAATACTTACCCATTCCAGTTTCCATTCATTAGCTTGGGGCCCAGATCGAGCTCCGGTCATGGCCGGCCCATGATTTCAGTACCGGGGCCGGAATTGGTCCAGTCAGGCCCTTCCTATCCCACCCATGCATTAATGATCGGGCCCGATCGCCCCACCGTGGCTGTCACCGACCCATTATGACGAAGGCAGTAGACTGCCGCTAAACATAAATGGTAAGACAGCTCCTCCGAAGAAAGCAACAAAAAAGCAAACCCTTATCAAGATATCTTGTACTGTCGCGTAGAATTTCATACTCGTTCAAACTGTTGAATGTAAATAAGCTTGGGTATCGGGTCGGTCAAATCATTTTGGCGTCCACTCACACCTGTAGTTTCTCCCCACAATAATTTTGTCATTAATTAATTGCATCTTCCCCAGCACTTGGTCCCATCCACCATTGATGGCAAATTCAAAATGACTTTGCAGATTTTTCTACCCTGTGTATGTTATGTAGACACACCTAAAGTCCACAGAAACGATAGCAGAATCAACTGATGCTCTGTCCGTAGCCAGCCCCTGTTCGCTAATCGTTTTATAGCGGAAAGAGGGAGGAGCTTACTGAAGAGCCTTTGAGGCATGGAGATGGGGTGGTTGACCTTCTCACTTTTCATATCGTTGCTGCTTTTCTTCCTCTCTTTACGCCGGAGAAGGGAAGAGAACCTCCCACCGGGACCCAGAGGCTGGCCTATTGTCGGCAATATCTTCCAACTGGGTTCCAAGCCTCACGCCGCCCTTGCGAGCCTAGCTCGCACCCATGGCCCCCTCATCTCCCTCAGGCTCGGCACCCAGCGCGTCGTCGTTGCCTCCTCGCCCTCCGCTGCTTCCCTCCTACTCAAGACTCACGATCATTCACTGTCTTATCGTGCTCTTCCTCAGGCTGGCAAGTTTCCCGAGTACGCCAATTACAGTTTGGTTTGGGCTGACTGCACCGACTCGTGGAAACAGCTCAGAACCATATGCCGGACCCGGCTGTTTTCCCGCAAGATGGTTGACGATGGTGCAAATCTCAGGCAGCAGAAGGCGGATGAGATGGTAGGGCGCCTCCGCTCCACTGAAGGGAAGGCTACCAACGTCGCCGAAGTAGTGTTCGATACCATCTTCGATATGTTGGCTAGCTGCATCTTTTCAAAGGACGCAGAGCAGGCACTTGGCAGTGTCACCAAGATGAAGGGGCTGACCAGGAAGTTGGTTGGTTTTGTAACTAAGCCAAACGTGTCGGACTATTTTCCGGTGGTCGCAGGTATTGATGTTCAGGGAATTCGTCGGAAGTCAAGGGCTTATACCTTGCAAGTATACGAGGTGTGGGAAGGCATTCTTGCGAAGAGGAAGGAGCAGAGAGGGGACGGAGCAGTGATGGTTAAGGACAACGATTTTCTTGACGTCTTGCTTTCAAGTGGGTTCAGTGATCTCCAAATCAAAGCGGTGCTTTTGGTAATTGCCCAACTTTTCTCCGCTCTGTCTGTTTGATGCTAAGGTTCCAAACGGAAGGAATTTATGGGATGGCTCACCAAAGCCTCATTGTGATTAATTAATTGGGTTTTGATAAGGAATTTCAATGCAACTAAGTAGTCATCTCATGCCGATCTAGTTTACAATCTCCTTGATTCGCACTTCGTGCATATTTGGCGTGGGAAATTACACTTGAGTGTATGTTAATTTTTTGTATGAAGTAAGAGGCCTTCTTTTTCTGATAATCAAACTGGGTTCTGGCAGACTCCTAGCGGTTTGTAACGAAAAACACTCGTATCCATGAAGGCCACTGCTGATTATGGTGAAGTAGCAATTCCTTTAGCCTCCACTTTTTTTAGATAGGAACCTTTTTTTCCTCTTTCAATGTTCTTTCATTCTATAGCTGTTGCGGGATTCATATTTGTTTTTCAGCGGATTTTGAGCCCTCTTTTCTTCTTTCGATCTTTCTGGCTTACTAATTAGTTATCATTCTTTGATTCTTTTCTTCTTTTCTGGGACAGGCCTTCTGGCTTCTAGCAACACATTGTTGCTATTTCGTTTTTTTTGTCCCACCATTGATTAATTTATTGTTCCCTTCAATCATTGGTAAGAAGTAATGTTTAGTGAGGAAGTCATATAGCAGATTCTTTGGATATGTGTCATTGTCATCTGCTGCCACATTTACACTTCCAGTTCCTTCCATAGTATCATGAAACGACATTTAATTATTATGCTTTCATTAGAATATGTATCCATAAGTAAAATGAGTTGCTCGTCTGATTAGGAGAAGCATCTTTTGTTTGCATACACGTTGGAGATTCATTACACATATTTTATCAGATTGCCCATTAATAAGTTTCCCTGTTTTATCTGATTAGACATTAATAAGTTCCCTTGTTTTAATTCTTTCTTTCATCTCATTTAAGCTGCGTGCGCAGATAACCTCTTTGTTTTAAGCTTTTCTTGCAATTGGCATTTTTGGTGCAAACGAATTAACCCAACATGTCTGAAGGAAATGCAGTCTAAGCTTCCATCTTGAACTTCTTTCCTGACAAGCTTTCTGCTCAAAAAACCACTTTCTTTCATTCTGCATGCAAATGAAAATATCACAACTTATTGTTCAGTTATTGTACAGAAACAGTGCGTCGATACTTACTAATTTGCATTTGAAGTGTTTTGAGTGGATGTGTCTGAGTGTGACACATGGGAACCAACTCTGTTCTGTCCTGTAAGTTCTTTACATCATTTTTCACAACGTTCACAACAACACATTCCTAAACTGTACATTACATCGACAACATATTCCAGGGCCTGCCTCTGGCAAAAGCTGTGCACAATATCAGATTTTTTTTTGTTTCAATTTCAGTTTCCCAAATAAGAATTCCTTGGTGTTCTAAACGCTAGCATCATACTTGACCTTAACTTTAGCTCATTTGCATGTTGCTTCCTATGTGTTTTCATCTTTGCATCTGCTTTGCTTCCCCTTGCTCATAAAAAAAAAGCTTTAAAAAAACTAAAAAAAAAAAAAAAAAAAAAACTCAAAGTCGAATAAAGCCATTCATTCTTGTGTCAAGCTTACCCCTTGTCATCAGGGAATTCCATCTGTGGTTGGGCCTTCTTCAGTCAGAGCTGGGGCCCAACACTTACATTCATTTTTCCCTTGTCATCATTCCTATATTCATATATACTTCATGGGCAAAACTCATAGCTCCAAGTTGATTTGATTTCATGCAATTCTGAGCCTGGATGTTACCACAATTTTTGCTCTTTTGTTCAATGCAGGACATGTTCTTTGCTGGTACAGACACCACAACCACTACAGTTGAATGGGCAATGGCGGCACTCGTGAAACAACCAGAGGTCATGACTAAGCTTCGCCGGGAACTCTCCGATGCCTTGTGCTGCACCAGCAGAGCAGACTCGATCATGTATGAGAAACTGAGGGACTTGGCCTACCTCCACGCTTGCATAAAGGAAACAATGAGATTGTACCCAGCTGTGCCACTTCTCCTGCCACATCGCGCATCTGAAACGTGTGCAGTTCTCGGCTACACGATACCAAAAGGCTGCCAGGTGTTGGTGAATTTTTGGGCTATAGGAAGGGATCCAACCATATGGGACGATCCCCTAACCTTCCGGCCGGAGCGCTTCATTGATTCTCCTAACTTGGATTTCAAGGGGGCTGATTATGAACTAATCCCCTTCGGCTCCGGACGGCGAATGTGCGCCGGTTTGCCACTTGCTGTTCGAACTCTGGAGTTGATATTGGCAGCTTTGGTGCACAACTTCGAGTGGTCATTGCCATATGGCGCAGACGTCGGCCAGCTTGGAATGGAAGAGAAGTTTGGCCTTACACTCCAAAGGGAGCAACCATTGCAGCTCATACCTAAGTTCACTGAACATGAGTAATTCTAAAGGGGCGTTTCATAAGAAGAACACTGTGTTCTTATGCTTCCAGAACATTATGTTCTTACTTAGGAAAAGGCGGTTTCATTAGGGATACTGTTTCTAAATTTAACTATCAAACATCTGACACATGATCGTCGTGCTCTTTGAAACATGGTCATCGTGTTCCTGAAACATGTAATAAAATGAATATAATGTTCCTTATTGATGCCGTCTAAGAGTTAAACTCATTGGTGTTGTTTGTCCTTGAGGGATTACATAAGTGCATTATGATAAGCGTGTATTAGGCAGCTCATAAGTGTTAATTGGCATTACTTTCATGAAAATCAATATTGTTTATGAAAATTCTTCATCGTGAAGCCAGGAGCAAATTAACATGAAACTAGCCAAAACTATCCAAGTTACAGAAGCATATGCCTCATAAAGAATTAGCATGTCCTTTCTCGGTCAGCCGTAATTCCTTGGAGACATCCACCTCTTGCTACACTTGAACAGGTGGCATTTTAATGCTGAAAGAATTGTTTCATCTGTTTACTTCCCAAAGAACGGAATAAAAGTTCCATGAAATAAAAAACAAGAGCCTGACCGATTCAGAATTATCCGACCCCGACTGGGTTGAGGCATGTCTGGATCTGTCATCTACCATATTTAGAAATCTGAATCGCAGTCTGGGCAGTCATCCGGATCCAAGTTCCGATCATGACAAGAGGCTTTAGATCAACATGGCGGTCCAGCCATTGATGACGACATGAAGTACTCCAGTCTTGACTGCTACCACTTTGATTCGACATAAAAAAGGCTCAATCTGGCGGTTCTAGGAAGCTCAGTGTCACTGGTCAAATTCTAACTTTGATGGTTAATATTAAAATTTATTAACGTCATTCATCATTAGTTCTCTGATACCAATTATGTAACCTGGGTGCTTCGTTTTTGGCCAAGCACCCGCGTCGACACGATGCGGGTGCTGGTGCGGATGCGCACCCAAATTGGTCAACAAGAGTCGGGTGCGGTCAGCCACACTTGACTAAAATTGTCTTTTTCAGACTCGCACCCGACTCTCGTTTGATCCGAGTCGGGTGCGGTCAAAGGCGAGAAAGTCTAATTTGATCCAATTTTTAGGTTTTTTTTTTTTAAGTTTTTAACTCTTCCCTCTTCTTTCACCTTTTCCTCTTCCTCCCTTCTTCTTCTTCTTCCCTCTTCCTCGACCTTCAGGTCTCATCCCTCTTCCTTCCTTCTTCCCTCTTTCTCAACCTTCAAGCTTCATCCATATTCGTCCATTCTTCTTCTTTTTCCATCTTCCTGGACCTTCGTCCCTTCTTCTTCTTTTTTCCTTTTCTTTGACCTTCATCCCTTCTTAATCTCAATCTCTCTTCTATACGTCGCATTTGGTGGTCGATGGAGCCGGCGAAGTCGTCGATTGCAGCCTGCCCTGCAGGGTGACCTCCATTCGATAAATTGTAATTTTGATATCGACAAATTGCAATTTTGATCTTGTTATTTAATGATTTCATGGTTTATAGACAATTTTTTGTCATATGCATTATATACATATTATTGTTATTATTATAATTTAATAATAATATTAATAATAATAAAATACTCTTGCCGCATCGCCGCACCTAAATTTTTTGAAATGTGCCGCGCCGGCACCAGCACCCGCACTCAGGTGACATAGGATACCAAGCTGAATCCTTGAAATTTACCAGTTGGTGGAAGTTCTGTATAATCTCATCAGACATGTCAAAAACTCACTATTGTGGTCTCGTTTTGATCAGATTGAAGTGTATAGATGGATTCGGGTTCAAAGTACTAAAATTTATTGTCCATTAGAATTTTTAATTTTCAAGGCCTAGTCCCCTCAATGGGCTTTGCTTGTTATGAGAAAAATCTCGTTCCCCATGCAAGCAGCAATATAAATTTGGATTTGATTAAATTTGCATCTGGTATTTGTAATCGGGGATGCAAACGGTTGGGAACAGGACAGTACCCAACTAGAGTCAAAAATAGTCGGGTGCGCTTGACCGCACCCAACTCACTCCGGGTGCGAATCCGGGTCACCATCTCATTTATTCACAATCCAATTTATAAAATAGATTGATCGAGCAAAGTTTTTGAATTTAGAGAAATCCAATTTACAAAATAGATCGATTGAGCAACATCAGATCATCACGATAGCACTACAACATTGTCACCATCTCTTTTATTCACAATCATTAAAAGGGAATTCGAAGAAACTTTTTAAGTACCATGTCTTTCATTAGTTTACCAGCCAAACAGTATAAAATCGAACTTACTTTATTACTACATCAAATATTTACATAGGTAACAATGACAATGTTATGAATATAAGTATACATGCAAGCGGTAGTTATTACTTACTAGCATGCTTGCAAACATAGTTAAGTTGGTGCTGTCTCAATTGGTGTTGGTATTTTCACACAATTTTTTTATTACAATGCTCGAGAGAACAACCACAACATGTGCTAATACTAGACTCATAGATCGAACGATGTCTTTCTCTATCAAACAGGATATTCAAAAGTTTAAACATGGAGAGACTGAGTATGGACAACAAATTTGCTGGAAAACAACAAATTTATATAGGAGACCAGATTATGCATTAATCATTATGAACATGCATGCTTAATTCAAATGTTTTAGTATGCTTTCCACATATATATTGTTTTGCTCATATGATTCGTCTACTACATGTTCAACATCTATAAGCATTTTGCATAGCATGATTCAATCACAATAACTGACATAATGAAGGTCTTCAAGATGAATGATTAATTACATGCAGTAATCATTAAAGTTAACAGCGTGGACTTCGATTTCAAATTTAAATAAACTCATGATATAGCAAGATCACGATGAACCGAGATGGATCCATATCCAAATCTTTCTGCGCTACTATTCATACATAATCTATACGCAAAACCAAAGCAAATTGATGACAAGAAGTAACTCATTTTTCTATAATACAATGGTCCAGATAACGCAAACAGATATATATACAAGCATATGCATATCTTAAGATAAATTTGATTGACATCCATGTGTATTTTACAACTAATATGCACAGGCGTACATGAAAGGAATTCGATTTATATCTATTAAATGCAAATAAAATGCTTGGGATTCATACATATATACTTGTTTATCTCAATTGCTGCCTTATTTTCATAAAATTATATATTATTTTGGCTTCAATTTATGATTATTAAGCATAAGAAACTGAGTATGAACTTGTACATGTTTAACTATTAATGAACAAATCCAAAATGCATGCCTTCTCAAAACAAATCAAATTTAGTTCCAAACCCAAATATAGATAGGTTCCCAACAAGTAAAATCTACATTCGAATCCATTTATACCCAAAATATGTACTTTAAAATAAGTTAGATCTAAGTCCAAGTCGATCCATATCAAGATCCAAATTCAGTCCGACTCAATAAACTCATACATTAAACTGTTGTTTTATAATTAGAAATGCCTTAGGCTAATTTGACCTATGATGAACCCTTCACAACGTGATACTAACGACACAAACATAAAATATCAGGCATTGCTATAAGTAAACATGGTAGAACGAATATAAACATGTATCCGTGACGTAAATCAATCATCATTACATCTGAATCATGCTCACAACAATACAGATGCTCAATATCAGTTGCATTTAATCATGCATGTATAAGAGGAGCCAGAAATTTTTTGAGGGGGATGAATTATAGTTTCAAGATTTGAACATGACTTGAAATATATTTTTTCAAAATTTTGATATAAGCTATTTTTTTTAAATTACGTGTTTTTTTTTTTCGAAATTTTGAGAGGAGGCCAAGGCACCCTGACTTTGCCCTTGCATACATACATTGTCTATGATTACAGACATAATGTATGTCCACAATTACCATTACCATTAAAACCAATGTTAGAGTTTTATTCTTTTTTGGTGGGGGGAGAGGCGAAAAGCAATTTCAAAATTTATACGGGGCCAATGTTAGAGTTTGAATTTTTTAATTCCCTAACAAAAATAAACTGTGATTTACACAAGGAAATCTTACCGTTTACTACTAATACATGAGTTTGAATTATTTTATAAATATTCTTAAGATTTTTTCTTTCTTTCAAGTATTTCCTTAATACTTTTTTCATTTCTCAAAAATTAAAAAAAAAAAATTATTTTAGCGATTTATGACTGGTTCCCGTGATTTGCCACCATGTCAACTCGGTATCTTCTTAAGCCATAGAGTGAGTTCAAAGATTAGTAGACGTTTCACTTTCTCCGCTTCATGCAACTGGACGAGAAGATTGACCATTTCCCGCTGCAACTTCAGCGGGGAGACAAGCTCCCTTCCTGTTATTACTTATTAGAAAAGTATGCAAAGAACACGACAAAATGATCTTGGCCATGAAGAAACCATCCACTCTCGAGAGGAACGCAACTGAGACTCAATGTCAGAGAAGATCAATGACCCCTTGGGCCTTTCAACACAGCAAGAGCTTGCAACAATCCCAATCCGACCCACGAACTCTGTCTGATTGTTCTATCAAAAGCTCATGAACTTCCCACTTGCATTGAGCCAACCCAAACAACTCCACGTTGAATTCCTTTTTGAAGTCTCAGTCTGAAACTTTGAATTCCATCTCAATGACTTTGAATTTACATGTTCTATCTCAGTGGACCTGAGTCTAGTCACATACGGCAGCCATATATGAGACTTTGAATTTACATGTTCCATCTCAGTGGACCTGAGTCTAGTCACATACGGCAGCCATATATGAGACTTTGAATTTCCATGTTCCATAGCAGTCCTGATACGGCAGCCATATATGAGACTTTGAATTTTCATGTTCCATAGCAGTCATATGAGACTCAGGTCACTGTCCTAAGGCCAATTAATTAGTTATATATATATATATATTTTATATATTTATATTTAATGCCCCACGAAGAAAATCTGACTTTGTTTTAATAGCGTACCACCTAAAGACTGACTATTTATCCGCAGTCTCGTTATGGTATTAAACTTTCCTTTGAAATCACTTTAAAAGGAATACATTTTTAGCTCTCGTTTTCAACAAATATGAGTTTTTTTTCCGGTCAAAGTCGTTGAATGTGAATAATTTTGGCGTCCACTCACGACTGTAGTTTCTCTCGATAATAATTTTGTCATTTAATTATTTGCGGGCTCTAGATCTGATACGTTCATGTTCCCCAGCACCGAGTCCCGTCCACCATTGATGGCAAATTGAATATGACTTTGCAGATTATATATTCTGTGTATGTTGTCCACAGAAACGGTAGCAGAATCAGCTGATGCTCCGCCCATAGCAGAAAGAGGGAGGAGCTAACTGAAGAGCCTTTTGAGGGATGGAGATGGGGTGGTTGGCTTTCTTACTTTTCATATCGTCGTTGCTTTTCTTCCTCTCTTTACGCCGGAGAAGTGAAGAGAATCTCCCACCTGGACCCAAAGGCTGGCCTATCGTGGGCAGTATCTTCCAACTGGGTTCCAAGCCTCACGCCGCCCTTGCAAGCCTAGCTCGAACCCACGGCCCCCTCATCTCCCTCAGACTCGGCAGTCAGCGCGTCGTCGTTGCCTCCACGCCCTCCGCTGCTTCCCTCCTGCTCAAGACTCACGATCATTCACTGTCTGATCGTGCTCGATCTGAGGGTGGCGAGTTTCCTGAGTACGCCAACTACTCTTTGGTTTGGGCCGACTGCAATGACTCGTGGAGACAACTCAGAACCATATGCCGGACCCGGCTGTTTTCCCGCAAGATGGTTGACGATGGTGCAAGTCTCAGGCAGCAGAAGGTGGAGGAGATGGTGGGGCGCCTCCGCTCCACTGAAGGGAAGGCTACCAACGTCGCCGAAGTAGTGTTCGCTACCATCTTCGATATGTTGGCTAGCTGCATCTTTTCAAAGGACGCAGAGGAGACACTTGGCAGTGTCACCAAGATGAAGGAGCTGACCCGGACGTTGCTTGGTTTTGTAACTAAGCCAAACGTGTCGGACTATTTTCCGGTGGTCGCAGGTATTGATATTCAGGGAATTCGTCGGCAGTCAAGGGCTTATACCTTGCAAGTATATGAGGTATGGGAGGGCATTCTTGCGAAGAGGAAGGAGCAGAGGGGGGACGGAGCAGTGATGGTTAAGGACAACGATTTTCTTGACGTCTTGCTTTCAAGTGGGTTCAGTGATCTCCAAATCAAAGCGGTGCTTTTGGTAATTGCTCAACTTTTCTCCGCTCTGTCTGTTTGATCCTAAGGTTCCAAAATCTAGTTTGCAATCTCCTTGACTCGAACTTCGTGCATATTTTGCATGGGAAATTACACCTAATTGTATGTTAATTCTTTGTATGAAGTAAGAGGCCTTCTTTTTCTGATAATCAAACTGGGTTTTGGGAGACTCCTAGCAGTTTGTAACGAAATCACCAAACAAAGGGTTCACTACAAAAATGGCCTCACAGTTGAAGGCCTGTCCCTCCACAGAACACTTGTATCCATGAAGGCCAAGTGAGTTAGAATTTTGATAGATGGATGACATGTGGTGAAACAAGGGGGTGAATGATTGATAATGATGAAGGTTGCAGGCACATCCTCCTCTTTCTCTCAAGAAGGATGAGGAGAAAGAAATCCTTCTAACAACATTACGTGCATCTAACAAGGCTAGAGGAACTTTTCTTCACCATAATCAGCATTCCTCATCCTGGTTGGGGCTACCACGACTCTCAACCAGGATGTCGACTGCTGATTATGGTGAAGTAGCAATTCCTTTAGCCTTTATTCTTTTTAGGTAGGAACCTTTTTTTCCTCTTTCGATATTCTTTCATTCTATAGCTGCTGGGGGATTCATATCTGTTTTTCAGCGGATTTTGAGCCCCTTTTTCTTCTGTCGATCTTTCTGGCTTACCAATCAGTTAAAGCATTCTTTGATTCTTTTCTGGAAACACACCTTCTGGCTTCTAGCAACACATGGTTGCTATTTTTGGTTTTTTTTTTGTCCCACCATTGATTAATTTATTGTTCCCTTCAATCATTGGTAAGAAGTAATGTTTAGTGAAGAAGTCATATAGCAGATTCTTTGGATATGTGTCATTGTCATCTGCTGCTACGTTCACACTTCCAGTTCCTTCCATAGTGTCATGAAACGATATTTAATTATTATGCTTTCCTTAGAATATGTAACCATAAGTAAAATGAGTTGCTCGTCTGATTAGGAGAAGCGTCTTTTGTCTGTATACACCTTGGAGATTAATTACACATTATTTCATCAGATTGTCCGTTAATAAGTTTCCCTGTTTTATCTGATTAGACATTAATAAGTTCCCTTGTTTTAATTCTTTCTTTCATCTCATTTAAGCTGCGTGCGCAGATAACCTCTTAGTTTTAAGCTTTTCTTGCAATTGGCATTTTTGGTGCAAACGAATTACCCCAACATGTCTGAAGGAAATGCAGTCTAAACTTCCATCTTGAACTTCTTTCCTGACAAGCTTTCTGTTCAAAAAAACACTTTCTTTCATTCTGAATGCAAATGAAAATATCACAAGTTATTGTTCAGTTATTGTACAGAAACAGTGTGACAATACTTGCTAACTTGCATTTGAATTGTCACAAAAAATGCCTTTTTAAAAAAAAAAACGTGTATTTAATGCCAAAAACACTTCTGTCGTATAATACTTGTATTATTTCTGTTTTTAAAAAAACGTCAAAAAACAAAAAATGCGTATAATACCCATATTATACGTTTTTCTCCCCGTTTTTTGCCGTTATTTTCCTGTTTTTTGCCTTTTTTATTAATTATTATTTTTTATAATTTTTAAGATGTATTAAATGTTTAATTTTTTAAAAAAAATTGCCGAACTTTTCTCGTTTTATTCCCGAGATATAAAATTTTACCATATTATACCCGTTTTTTTCTTCGCCATTTAATACCCATATACGTTTTTTGTCACAATGATTTGAAGTGTTGAGTGGATGTGTCTCAGTGTTACACATGGGAACTGACTATGTTCTGTCCCTAAAGTTCTTTGCATCATTTTTCACAACAACACATTCCTAAACTCTACATTTCATCGACAACATATTCCAGGGCCAGCCTCTGACAAAAGCTGTGCACAATATCACATTTTTTGTTTCAATTTCAGCTTCCCAAATAATCAGTCCTTGGTGTTCTAAACGCTCGCATTATACTTGACCTTAACTTTAGCTCATTTACGTGTTGCTTCCTATGTGTTTTTATCTTTGCATCTGCTTTTCTTCCCCTTCCTCATAAAAAATCTTGAACCACAAAAAAGCTTTCCAAAAACTTAAAAAAAAAAGAAGAAGAAACTCAAGTCACATGAAGTCATTCATTATTGTGTCAAGCTTGCCCTTTGTAATCAGGGAATTCCATCTGTCGTTGAGGGCCTTCAGTCAGAGCTGGGGCCCAACATTTACAATCCTTTTTCCCTTGTCATCATCCTCATATTCATAGATAGATACTTCACGGGCAAAACTCATAGCTCCAAGTTGATTTGATTTCATGCAATTCTGAGCCTTTATGTTAGCACAATTTTTGCCCTTTTGTTCAATGCAGGACATCTTCTTCGCTGGTACAGAGACCACAACCACTACGGTGGAATGGGCAATGGCGGCACTCGTGAAACAACCAGAGGTCATGACTAAGCTTCGCCGGGAACTCTCCGATGCCTTGTGCTGCACCAGCAGAACAGACTCGACCATGTATGAGAAACTGAGAGACTTGCCCTACCTCCAAGCTTGCATAAAGGAATCAATGAGATTGTACCCACCTTCGCCACTTCTCTTGCCGCATCGTGCATCTGAGACGTGTCAAGTTCTCGGCTACACGATCCCAAAAGGCTGCCGGGTGTTGGTGAATGTATGGGCTACAGGAAGGGATCCAACCATATGGGATGATCCCCTAGCCTTCCGGCCGGAGCGCTTCATTGATTCTCCTAACTTGGATTTCAAGGGGGCTAATTATGAACTAATCCCCTTCGGCTCCGGCCGGCGAATGTGTGCCGGTTTGCCACTTGCTGTTCGAAATCTGGAGTTGATATTGGCAGCTTTGGTGCACAACTTCGAGTGGTCATTGCCATATGGCGCAGACCTCGGCCAGCTTGGAATGGAAGAGAAGTTTGGCCTTACACTCCAAAGGGAGCAACCATTGCAGCTCATACCTAAGTTCATTGAACGTAAGTAATTCTGCAGGGGCATTTAATAAGACGAACACTGTGTTCTCATGCTTCTATAAAATTGTGTTCTTACTTATTTAAATGCGGTTTGATTAGGGATATTGTTTCTAAATTTGACCATCAAACATCTGACACATTATCATCGTGGTCTTGAAACATGGTCATCGTGTCTTTGAAACATATGTTTTAGAAACATGTAACCAGATGAACATAATGTTTGTTGTTGATGTCCTGTAAGAGCAGAGCTCATTGTTGTTGTTTGTCCTTGAGAGATTACATAAGTACATTATGCTAAGCGTGTATTAAGCAATTTCATAAGTGTCAATTGGCATTACTTTCATGAAAATGATTGTTGTTTGTGAAGTTTTTTCATCGTGAAGCCAGGAGCAAATTCACATGAACCTAGCCAAAACTGTCCAAGTTACAGAAGTATGTGCCACATAAAGAATTAGCAAGTCCTTTCTTGGTTAGCTGTAATTCCTTGGAGACATCCACTTCAAGCTACACTTCTTGAAAACATAGAACCTTACTGTGGAAATGGAATTTCATTTTAAATTTCACGGAAAGTTTCAGTTACGTACAGACATAGAACTTTAGAAGATTCACTTGACCAGGTGGAATTTGAATGCTGAAAGAAAATGTTCATCTGTTTACTTCTCAAAGAACAGAATAAAAGTTCCATGAAATAAAACAATGGGGTAAATGGAAGATACTCTAGGTAGAGTGAAAAATTCACAAAAAATACTCAATACTAAATATCCAGCAATTTTAACTTTAAGCCAGAGTTCCAGGTATCCAAAGGCTACCCATGAAACTGTGAAGTCTTTTTCCATTAAATATAATTAAAATTTGTCTACCGGTTGATACATGGTTACCGAGAAATTCTCCTCTCTGTTCCAAAGAGTTGTAGCATCAACCAAGCTAAGGTCACGTCGCGCTCAAGAGCCTGATCGATTCAGAATTATCAGACCCCGACTGGGTTTGAGCCATGTCTGGAACTGTCATGTACCATATTTAGAAATCTGAATCGCAGTCTAGGCTGTCATCTGGATCCAAGTTCCGATCATGACAAGAGCCTTTAGATCAACATGGCGGTCCACTCATTGATCACGACATGAAGTACTCCACTCTTGATTGCTACCACTTTGATTCGAGATCAAAAAGGCTCAAGCTGGCGGTTCTAGGAAGCTCTGTGTCACTGGTCAAATTTCAACTTTGATGGTTAATATTAAAATTTATTAACGTCATTCAGCATTAGTTCTCCGATACCAAGCTGAATTCTGGACATTTACCTGTTGGTGGAAGTTCTCTATAATCTCATCAAACATGTCAAAAACTCACTACTGTGGCTTCATTTTGATCAAATTGAAGTGTACAGATGGATTCGGCACAGTTAATTGAAAGAGGTTGGTGTTCAAAGTACTAAAATCTTTGTTCAGTAGGATTTTTCTTTGTTTCCTTTTAGTGTGGGCGAGAAAAATTTTCAAGGCCTAGGCCCCTTAATGGGCTTTGCTTCTTTCTTATGAGAAAATTCTCATTCCCCATGAAAGCAGCAATATAAATATGGATCTGGTTCACTTGCATCTCGTATTTGTAATCCGGGATGCAAATGCTTGGGAACATGACAGCAAATTATGATATTGAAATTTTAAAGTTGAGTTATAATCAGATCCGGTATGACCAAAAGGAACACAAACTAACATACCAGACTCCATTTGGGATTTTAAATGGGCGAGAAGGACAGATCCAGATCTGTTATGGGTGCCATGGGCGACCTAGGAGAAGCAAGAACATAAATAAAAGAATAAACCACTTTAGTGAAATTTTATGAAGTTATTGGACTTCCAATGATAAAAGAGAAATAAAAAGACACCTATCCTTCTAACGGCTAGTTGCGACGAAAATCCAAGGGGGGACTCGGTCGAGAGCGAGGCCTTGTACTCTCAAGAATCTTTCACCATTCCCCTTCCTAACGGTCACATACCCGTTAAGCTAGTTCAGGGTACCATCTATCCGTTGAATATATTCCTGCTTCCCTCTAATGAATTAGTTTTTTTTTCTTTTCCTAGGGTAGAGGCTCAGGAATGGGGCTTGATTCTCGACATTTGCCGCCTTTCTCCGTTTCCCATCTATAGCAAAGTTTCTGTTTCCAGCTTAGCCTTTCATGGGTTTCCCGTGCTTTAGTTATCCATTTTTGAAGCTATGATGTTTTTCAAACTAGTACCGATGATGCACTTGTCTGTAACTTTTAGGCGTCCGAAGAAATTTTTGTCATTGTGGGCGTGATTGTTCCGCCCTCAAATGTTCATCGATATGAGGTAATTTTGTCTCTGAGATTCAAAACGTAGTTTTATATATGAAAATATTTCAAAATTCACCTTGTTTTGTTAGTATGTAGGAGGAAATGGTGGGATTGATGTGAGACAGAATTCATAGAAATGGATTCCTTGGTTTTCTGTTGATGATGTACTTTCTCCTTTTCATTAGTTGTTCTTAAAAATTTTTTTGTTATTTTCATCCTGCATCTCACTCTTTGGTTACCAAAACTTTTGCCCTTTTCGATATTCTCTTTTTATTGATCTCTTAGGACTGGAAAAATTTTGACTTACAATCCAAATATCACATCATCCGCCTGATTTTGTTCTGTGAACCACTCTGCACTTCATGTTGCATACTTGAAAAGGCTTTTCTACCTAAAGAAAAACGAAATGGGATCTGCACTATTTATTGGAGGCGCTATACGAAGATGGCAGGCAGGAGTAGCATCAAAGTCGGTAGTAAGAATCAAGTAAGCTCGCTCTATACATCCGAAAGTTATGTTCTTACATGTCCACCATGTAATGTTTCTGGAACAATTTAAATGCAGGGTATGATGGGTTTATTTTGAAGCATAATCTTGCATGTCTACTGCGTGACGTTTCCGATCGATTGGACTGCAGGGCATGATGGATTTCTTTCAAGATAGGAGAATCAGAAAGCGGGTAGCCTCCAATTAGTTGTCAACAGTCCAGTTTGCAGATTCTGCAAGAAAGGTCCTTAATCTTTTAGCAGCTAGTACAGAAAAGCAGAAAGACAAGCAAGAAGAAATAAAGAATAACGGACATGAGTACCCAAAGGCTAGATTTCTCCTGCAGCTTCCCTAGATTTGAAGTCCCCATACCTCAGCCAGCAAGGCCTGCTGGCTTTTCAGTTTTAGATCGTCCACAGTTCGAGGGCAAGGCGAATTGTTCGCTCAAAAGAAGTCCCTATATTCCATCAGCGATTGCCGCGCAGACAGCAATTTGGGTTCCATCAGAGAGGTGGGAGAAGAGGAAAAACTTAAAGAGATTTTGCGAGCAGAGTTCTTCGGAGGAATCCTGCGTAAACAGAAGAAAGCGGGTAAAGGAAAGCTCACCAGAGTGTACTGATGATGGTGAATTTCCCGCTGATATATTGGGTGGTGTAGATTTTTACTTCACTGAACCAATAAAGCCAGAATCTGTGGTAGGAATTCCCATTTCATTCTCAACCCCTTCAACTGCAGAAGATGTGCATTTCACACCTTCTTCCATTGTATCTTTGTTGCCCAATGCTACTTGGGTGGAGTCCGTAGTCACAGAAATATCAGATAGGGGTGACTACAAAGATGAGGTTGCCACAAGCGAAAACCCAAAGGACTCCAATTCGAATTCAAGTTCGTCGGAGACACAAACCTCAACGCAGCAGGGGGAGGAATCGTCCGAGAAAGGTACTGGCAATGGCTCAGAGCTTCCTTGTCAATCAGAGGGCACTGAAATTGGCAATGAAAATATTAGTACTGGTCAAGGCCTCGAGCTTGTTAATCTACTAGTATCTTGCACAGAGGCGATCTCTTGCAAGAATTTTGCTCTAGTAAACCATTATCTATCTAAACTTGGAGAGCTTGCCTCTCCTGAAGGAACACCGATTCACAGAGTAGCAGCTTACTTCACCGAAGCCATGGCACTTAGAGTAGCCAAGCTCTGGCCTCACATCTTCAAAATTTCTCCACGCGAACTAGACCCAGCTGAGGAAGACCAGTTGACAGCTTTCAGGCTTCTTAACGAAGTTAGTCCAATCCCGAAGTTCCTACAGTTCACAGCAAACGAGATGATTCTAAGAGCATTTGAAGGGAAAGACAGAGTCCATATTATTGATTTAGATATTAAACAGGGCCTTCAATGGCCTAGCCTGTTTCAGAGCTTGGTTTGTAGGCCTAATCCTCCAAGCCACATTAGGATCACGGGGGTTGGGGAGTCAAAGCAGGAGCTCCAGGATGCTGGAGACAGGCTAGCTGGGTTTGCAGAGGCTCTGAACCTCCCATTTGAATTCCATGCCGTGGTCGATAAGTTAGAGGACCTGAGGCTCTGGATGCTTCATGTGAAGGAGAATGAAAGTGTTGCTGTGAATTGTATGTTGCAGTTGCACAGAGTTCTCAATGATAGCAATGGCAGCTCCTTGAGGGATTTTCTTGGACTGATACAGAGTGTTCGACCAACAGTGCTAGTGATTGCAGAACATGAATCCAGCCATAATGACCCGAGTTGGGAGGAAAGGTTTTGTAATTCACTGAATTATTACTCCGCTGTCTTTGATTCCATAGATTCAGGCCTTCCTCTCGACAGTCCAGCTAGAACCAGGATAGAGGAAATGTTTGCCAGAGAAATACGGAACATTATTGCATGTGAAGGGATTGAAAGAACCGAAAGGCATGAGAATTTTGATAAGTGGAAGAGAATAATGGAAGGTGGTGGATTCCGATGTCTAGGAGTTAGTGAGAGAGAAACGATGCAGAGTAATATGCTTCTAAAGATGTTCTCATGCGACAATTACAAGATGGTGAAACAGGGGGATGAAGGATTGACGCTTTGCTGGGCAGAGCATCCTCTCTTCACAGTGTCAACATGGGCGTCATCCATGGAGGTTGCAGGCACATCCTCCTCTTTCTCTCAACCAGGATGAGAAATACTGATTATGGTGAAGGAAGAAATTCCTCTAGCCTTCATTCTTTTTAGATAGGAACCATTTTTCCTCTTTCAATATTCTTTCATTCTTTAGCAGCTGGGGGGTCATACTAGTTTCACACGGTTTTTGAGGGCCCCTTCTTCTGTCTTATTGATTAGTTAGCAGCATTCTTTGATTCTTTTCTTTTTTCATAGGAAACACACCTGCTAGCAAAACATAGTTGCTATTCTTATTCTTTTTTTCCATCATTGATTCATTTATTGTTTCCTTCAATCATTTGTAACAAATAATGTTTAATGAGGAAGTCATATATAATTCTTTGGATCAACGTGTCATTGTTGTTTGCTCCTACATTTACATTTCCTTTCATAATATCATATCTAACTATTACACTTGTAATTTGTCACAATCTGCGTCTTAAAAGAGTTTTCTCAGCTGATGAAGAGAGGGGGGGGGGGTGGTGGGGGGCACATTTTGGGGTGGGGGCGCAGATTGGGGTTTCACATTACCTGGTATTTTATCAGGTATATAGCCTCTTCGTTTCAAGCTCTTCCTGTAGTTGGTATTCTCAATGCAAACAGAAAATCTCAATTCTAACAATTCCTATTCAAAAACAACTTTCTTTCATTTTGCACATGCCAATGAAAATATCAGAATTTACGTTCAGTTGTTGTACAGAAACAGTCTCACCATACTTGCTGATTTGCAATTCCAAATATTTTGCTCCCTTTCATCGATGTGGGATAAGCGAGCTAGGAATGGCCTGCATGTTGTAATTCGAATAAGCAAGTGATGTTAGAAATCCTGGCCTAAGCTATAACCAGTCGTCTTCTGGATAAGAAAAGCAACTCATTGAACTACAGTCATTTATCAAAGTGCAAAAGCAATTGGAGCTGTTTCTTAGTCAATCTGAATATATTGGTCTAAGAACTGAGATTTGAATAATGTTTTCAATAACTCAAGTGTTAACTTAGAAAACAGTGGAAAATGACACCAACTATTTGAGATTATCGATTGAAGCAGAGAACGTACGTTACCTACCTTATCAAAGCAAAATAGTGTCAGAAATTTGTTCTTGAAACCAAGTTCAAAATAAAAATATTAACTTACTTAAAAAAGCAAAAAAAGTCAGAAATTTGTGTTTGAAACTAAGTTCAGATCAAAAAGTTCTATCTTGTCGGGCTCTTATGCTCGTACTCAGTCTGTTTGTGACTGTTGAACATGAGGTTTGTATATACCGAAGGGGATGCAGGGGTGGCTGGCATCACCTTCGGTTCATCTGATGCTTGTTCAATTCAGTTCCGTAATCACTGAGTTAGACACGAGTTCACCTGGTAGGACTAGTGAATTAGTCACAAATCAGTTGTGTTCATTCAGTGCATCTCGCATGGGCTTGTTAGTCAAACAAACTGTTAGCAAGAGGTCAGGTTGGTTATGTGTCTTTTGTTATTACGTTCTGCCCACAAATTTACATTTTTACTTGTTGAATCAATCTATTCAGTGCCAATTTTCTATAAGTTTGGCTGAACTGATACAGCCTCATGAGCTAAGAATAAGGCCTCCGATTTCAAGCTCAAGCTGGGTTTTACGGTCTCACGAGCTGAACCAGACCCCCAACCTAGCAAATTTTAAACTAAGTCAGGTATAAGCTCTGCTTGTTATGCAAGTCAAAAGTTCATGAGCCAACCTGAAGAAGATATCTCGTACTCAAGATGTGCCAGGCACACATTATGACAAATATGATCAATTTAGGACTACTGGAGCATTGCCTTTTTCGGCTGGTCTCGCTGATTCACAGTTCAAACTGTGGACATACAAAAAGGTATTTCTGCTAATCTTCTTTTGACTTGGTTATAATGGGCCGCTTGGTGATTGAACAAGTGAAACCGTTATCTGTTGCTAGCTCTTGACCATGAAATGAAATGTGAATAACCCATCCTCCTCTCTTTGAAACAAGGGGTGCTGAATCATATAAGAAAGATTAATATATTACCTAAAGCAATGGAACCATCATAGTAATTTTTTTGTTCCTATGAGAAGAAGGACCATTTGCTCTCTGTGATCTATTATTGACAACTTCTTCCCAACTTGTTTAGTTATCTGTAAAGCCACATGGTTTCTTCTCCAGTTCTGGTAAAAACCTTCTTTATCTTATGCATGGAGTGGGTGCCCAATAGACTGAAACCTTCGACCACCTTTCTAGCAGGTGTTGCAAGGGCAACTACACCTTTTCTCCTTGGGACAGTATCTACTGATGATTTTTTCTGGAGAGAAAAGGAAACATACGATCACAACCAGGTTGCCAAATTCTCCTTTTCTTTTGGCCTTGATCCTGCTGTCATCTTTTAACGTTCCAAACCTGACCAACTGGAACAAATGCAACATTCTTGCAGGTCGGTGACTTTTACAAGTTACAACCAGAAAAGGACATATTGTGTGGTCCATATAAGATATGAATATGATCTTATTTTATTTGTCGGATGAGAAAATTAACAAGTTTTTGCCTCTTTCCAACGAACCGCACACCAAAATGTGGCGTACTGCAGCCGAATCCAAAGCTCTACTGTGAGATGAAGTGAATCCAACTTTCAAGCCAATCTTATCCTTAAAAAGTTCCAACTGATCGGGGGAGACAAAGAGAGAGAGAGAGGGAGACAGAGAGAGAGAGATGCCATCTTTGATAGGCCTGTTGAATCAATGTGGAACAGGAAATTTCATGTCTAAATTTGCTGTGCTTCTTTTCACCGGGAAGCTTAAGATTAAGTTCTTCCATGAAAGTACCGACTTAAGATACACAACCATCCAGTCAGACATGAAAGTTCTGCCATGAAAGTTCTCTTGGATGCAGGTCGCCCCTGCTCCTAGCCGCCTGTCGCATTGTATCCATAGTTCTAAGATTCTGCAACCCGTCCTTACTTCCGAGAGTATTAATTCTGCCACTCTTTGTGAAACCAAAATTGAAGGAACGTCTTGGGCTTCTGCACTTTTGAAAATGTAAATAAGACTTTTAACTTGCCCATCCGTAGCATCTTTCACCTCCTCCCTCTCATGTCAAAACAGGAACCAGATATCAAACCTCCGTAAATGCACGGCCGTAGTCCCGAATGTCTGTCCAAACTGCTGCCATAATTTGGATGCGTATTGGGAAGTGATGGGCTGCACGCTTGCTTCCTTTCTCCCTTTCTTGACTTACGACAATCGAGTCTTTCTCACTTAAGGGGCAATCCCATGTCACCATCTTAGTTAATAGGCATATAATTATAAACCATTTCAGGTGTCTTTATCTGACATTTTTGTAATCCACTTTCTTTCTCTATAATCCTTGTCTTCATATTATGACAAAAGAGACACCTCTTAAGCATTGATCTCTAGACCTCCATCATCAAAAGGTTTTAAGTCAATCCATATAACCAGTGTTTTACTTGATAGGGCTCTTCAGTCTTGTTTTGATGCAATGCACAATAGATGTTTGTCTGACAGTAGCAAATCAACTTAGAGTAAATAGAGGATTTCATTATTGAAAAGAAGAGTTTCAAATACTCCTACAGAAACACAGCGAGTTGGTGAGCTCCACAATACTTGATGAGATCCACCCGCACATTATTTTACTGCTATAAAGTAGAGAAGAGACATAATATGCTCAGTTCGACCAGGATAACCCTTTCTCTTCCTAGAAATCACTGTCCTGATAATGGATCTACCAATAGATCGAGTACACCAACGGTCGCTTCCACCTACCAAAAAAAGATTGGGGCATGTGCTGATGGCCCCGATCAAGTATCAGCGGGACCCAACCCTCCGTGTAAGGTGATGGATTGAGTAGTAGATCAGTCGACGTCTTCTATGGCCTATTTGCCATTTGGCAAAGTTCAGTAAAAGGCTAAAGGCGTTTTCACAGAATGGTGAAAACGACCGTCAAACAAATGGCAACGGTTATACATCTGACAGACGGCCATGGTTCGTTGTGTTCTTTCAAGAACTCTCCCAATCAATATCAGGGACCATATCTGCTTAGACAATGACTGCAGGAGGTCCCTTCATTAATGGAGGTAGAATCAGCGAGGGAGGGCTTTGCTGAAAAGGTATCCATCCACGGAGTACTTATTGCCACCGATTCCCCCATGAAATACAGCCTGCAATGAATACCTGTGAAAGGTAGTTTTGATAGGTCTCTTGTTTCAGGAGTGAAAGGAGTATTTCAGACTTCTCCAAGTTAGAGCCGAACACCTCACCTCCCCTGCCCCTAAGATATTGGGCTGGAATAAACCTCATTTGAAAGGTCTACATTCTTTCGGAAGCAAGAGGAATTTCCTGACTTGCCTAGGAGAGAGCAAAACACCCATCCCCTACAAGGATTCTGGGCTGGAATAAACCCCATTAATGCGGACACCCACCAAAAGAAATTTCACCAGCCAGCAAGAGTTTGAAAGTCTGTTCACCACTAAGTGGAGAGCAAGCGGTAAAAGGAGACTTGTATAAAAGGTTGTTGACGTAAATTCCAACTTCCATATATAATTTCATAGAACATTGTCCTCCTAAAGCATGACGGTTGGAACAGTGGAACTCCCTTAGAAACGCTACATAAAGCTTCTTAGTGCACTGTGTGACTGTGTGTTCGATTTGATTTACCTTTCTTCTTGTTTGGTGTATGTGATTTCTCGAAGACTCTTTTATCAATCAACCAGATCAATTATGTACATAAGAATGCAAGGTTTCATAAAAAAATAAATAAATAATTTTTGCATGTGTTTCCTAGATATTCTTGTCATATCCATGTGCAATTCAGCTCTTTCAACATGGTGGGGAGCCTACCTCCCATCATCCTTCATTGGAACATGACAGAATAGTAAAGCCAAATGCCCATGGGTGGAGCCAAGGGGCGGTAGGGGTCCTCCTCTACCCTTCCCCCATCTTAAAAAAAAAATTGTTTAAAAATTTACGTGTAAGTTTTAAAAAAAAAAAATATTTCTCTTGTATAAAAATTCTGAAAAATGATATTTGGACCCTTATCAAAATTTTGAAACTATAATTTAACCCCCTCACGAAAAACTCCTGGCTTCAGCCCTACAGATGCCCATGATCAGGTTCTCCTTCTGAAAAATAGAAAACCATTCCGGACGAAATGGGAAACCTGAATGCAGTTCTTGTCCCTCCAATGGCAAGAACTCCAAGCCCAAGGTCAAGACTTGTTCACCTTCAGATGTTGTTGGGGACAATCTATTCCCCTAAATTTTAGGGGAATTCAACTGAAAGAAACCATCAACATTTGTCAAAGAAAAAAAACAACCAAAAGAGAAACTCAAGAAGAGATTGGCACAATGGATAGGTGAGCAATTGGTAAGCACGTATTTTCAATTACAGTAGTATCAATCTTTTGTACTGTAAAAAAAAGAGGGTACCGATATACAACAAAGTTTACCTCAAAACACAAAAAACTTTAGAGATATGTAGGGAAAGGAGTAAACTTCAGCCTTCCTCAAGTGGTGGGCAAAAAAAAAACGCTATATTAATCAAGGTGATTTGTCAAAAGCTACCAAAAAAGTGTCAGTTAGACTTTCTCCTCAAACTCATGTGTGAAAATGAGTTTCCTTTCTTTCTTTTCCTTTTTATGCAAAAGTGCTTATATACACCTCCATGATGTGAAATAAGTCGGCAAGACAAATGGGACAGATCTTTGGATAGCACTTGAAAAATGCCCATAAATTCCGGAAAGAAAACAAATAAGAGACATTTTCATTCCTAGATGAACAAATAATTTAATTAAGAGACTCTTGCTAAAGAAGTGTCTAAATCTTCCGGGACACGATACAAGGACAGCCAACTCACACATTGTGTCAACATCTATATAATTGCCAATGGACGGTCCGTAGTTAATGGAATAGGACGGATTGGTAGCCATGGATTGATTCAAGCAAGGAATTAGAGCCCATGTTATGTCCTCATCCAGACCACTTGCTGAAGAGATCAATTAAAGAAGTGACCAAATCTTGCGGGACAGGATACAAGGACAGCCAACTCACACATTGTGGCAACATCCATATAATTGTCAACGGACAGCCCACAGTAAATCGTATAGGACGGGTTAATGGTTATTGATTCAAGCGAAGAATTAGAGCCCATCTTAGTTCCTCATCCAGAACACGTGCTGAAGAGATCAAAATTGCTCCATGATTTAAGATGTCCCCATGTATAGACGTTATGCTAGCTCTGTCACGACCCAATTTTTGACACCAAAAATTTGCTTTTTCATTTAATATAAATAATTACGGAAGCAACATTGAGTCATGACCAAAACAGAAAGGAAATGCACTGTATTAAAATAAAACATTTGGACCCAAACAACTAAAATAAACACAAGCCCAAAAACGACGCAGTGCCCAGAATGCCAAATGCTTGTCCATCACAAAGCCTGAGGTCGTCACTCTAAGAGCCATAATCTATCAAGGACTATCTGTAAAGATAGAATGAAGGGTCAGAATTCTTCTGAGTATGGGAAAAATCCAGCCATGAATGGAACATGGCCTATCAAAATAGTTATTTGATTTTTTTGCAAAACAAATATCCTCAAATCTTAACACATATTACAATTACGTCTTGTCCACAAAAACAAACAAAACGAGGTGTGCACAACCTGCAAATATCTCGTAGGCTTCCAACCGTGGTTCTCTGACAATGTCATGGTCATCGTGCTGAGCAACAGAAAACCCCGTGGGCACTCACGGGCAGAACAGAAAATCTCTTCACCAGGCGATCCAACGGATCGAGGGTACCTGAAGTGAAGCCTCCTGAGATATCTCAGATCGCCGCTGCAGCAGCATGGTCTCTCTAGGAACCCAGGGTGAGAGACCAGGAGTCTCGCTCCCAAACAGAAACATAACAGAATCTCGGGCTCTGTGCCGCCCAATACCCTGTGGGCCCTCCAGTACAGTCAGAGGAGTGTGCGACAACAGTGAGCTCAAACGCACCACTACCTCCCGGGACGAAACCTAACACTGGGCAAAAACAGAAAGCTCGCACTCACATACCACATCGCACAAAGTCCACGTTTCGCCTTCGAATTTCAAAAGTGAGGGTTTTTCCTTTCTAGACCTCGTCTAGTACCTCTCATAAAAACCGCCCTCAAGTTCGGTTTCTCAAACACAATAAATCAATCATTTTAAATATTAATTTAATGGCAGTCAGGCAAAACACATCACGTCTAAAAACCTCAAATAATGATTTAATAATCCTTATTTGAAAACACTAAAATTTATAGTTAAATTTTCAAAACGCCTCTAAATGTTCTGTTATTTGAAAACACTAAAATTTATAGTTAAATTTTCAAAACGCCTCTAAATGTTCTGAAGCTAATTTCAGAACCATTTTTCTGAAATTTTAAACACAACAAAGGCCATCAAAGAGCAATAAATCACACATTACGTTTTCAGTTTTTAAAAACCCCCTTTTGAAAATTTTCAACAACTTAGAGGGTACCAGATCGCAATTTCATCTTAAATATCCGGTTTTTTTGATGAAAACAACTTTCGCAAACCTCTTTTTGAAGAGGTTTTTAGCAAAAGTGAGGCGGCATGATCATTTAATTATTATAACAGCTTTTCTGAATATTTTGAGAATTATTGGACCCGCTTTGAAATTTTCCAACATTCATATAAAATCCATCGAACCCTAAGTTTTCCTTCATTTGTCGCCCATTTCTTCTCTCTCCTCAGCGCACGACAGCTCCTTCTTCTTCTTCCTGTTCAACGGTGGAGCCACCGTCGGTCTCCAAAGAACACGAACCAGAGATGTCTCTGTCTCGCTCGAGGATCGGGTCGGCTTTCCACACTCACGTCTACCGACCACCCGACCTTCAGCAGCCGCCGTTTCCTCCACTCTCATTCTTCCCGCACCACCGTCGTGAGGACTACGACCTCCCAACCCAGGTGCGTCTCCCTCGGCCACCACTTTCTTTGCAGCGTGGATGAACCGGCAGCAAGGAAAAGCGGCAGGAGGGAACTGCAACTCCAACGGCGTGTTCCACCCCCTTTTTTTTTTGTATGAACGCCAGTCTGGGAATGACGACAGTTTCCCCATTTAAGATTTGCATAACACGCTGAGTGGCCAGACCCTTCGAGAGGGTTCTGAAGCTATTTTCGTCTCTTTGTAGTCCATTTGAAGCCTCTATTAAGCCCTAACTTAGATATACATGCTCTATTTAGGGATGATTCGAATTTGGTTTCTCACGGATGAACACATACAGCCTCAGACAGGAANTGGGACAGACTAGTAACAGAAAAACAAAGACCAACATCTAATCTATGATTATCATGCTTTACATCACATATCTGTCATTAACATGCATTATCAGAGGTATTTCGAACTAAGAACACCGTAGATCATTCCCATGGTATGACGCCTCAAGCATGGATTCCTCTTCTAAGCATATAGATACATAGATTCTCATGTAATGCATTCATAAACAATAAAAAAATATACAAGCTTCATGCTGCATTCATGGCAGAAAATCCCCATACCTGTTAATCGAGGTTGATTTCCAGTACCAACTCCTTTCCTTGATCTCTTCTTCACTTTTTTCTCCTTCTTTCTCTCAGACTCTCTGTCGTCGTCGAGCTTTCTCTTCTATGAACGCAGTAAAGAAACCATTATCTTCTGAAACATAGGGTTAAATAAACCCTTCCCAAGCCTCCCCATTACCCCACGAGTAAGTATTCCCCTCTTGCGGTTGTAACCTCCCATTATGGGAGGTGGACGGTTACAGAAGATAAGGGAAAACAAAATAAATAATAATACTAATAATAATAAAGAATTTGAAATCGTGGGTCTTACAAGCTCGCACATATATTATTATTCACCTTTTTCCTCCAAAGCATGTACCTTTTTCCTTCAAAGCATGTAGCGTCGGGCAAGAGAATACTGGGGACGAACCCCCTCCCCCCTATTTTATCTTTCTTTCCCCCACATAATTCAGGGGTGCATATAATAATTGACGACTGTCTCTCCCTTTTTTGCGAGTATTTCAGTGGGGTTTAGAGGCTCATCATTCTCAATACGTTTTCTAACAAAAACGTAAACCAACTCTTCCTCTGGCGATTTCATGGCCGGAGCTATCAAATTCTCCTTAGATGGCAAGTTAAGCTGGGTGTTCCTATCAGCGGCAAACACAACCCCAATCCGGAGTGTGAGATTCTCAGAGCAAACCAACAACAGCGCGGCGAAGAGCAACTGGAGATTAGGCACCAAACTCATCAACGAGGAGGTCAAAGAAAGAACAAGATCAAAGAGAGATCCAGATACGCGGCATAAGAACCCACGACTTCGAGTAGCATATCAAGGATTTCCAGGTGCATATAGTGAGATTGCAGCCAAGTTGGCCTGCCTGAATTGCTCCGCCATTTCATGCAAAGCCATTGCCGACGCCATCGAGGCAGTAGAAACAGGGCGAGCTGATCGTGCCATCATGCCCGTAGAAAGCACAATGGAAGGCACCAAAGTCAGGAACTACAATTTTCTGCTCGAACATGATCTTTATATCACCCAAGAGGTAAATATGTTTGTGGACTACAACTTGATAGCAAATCCAGGACTGAGAAAGGAGGATGTAAAAAGGGTAATCAGCCATCCTGTGGCTCTGGCTCACTGTGGACAGGGCCTAGCACGGGCTGGCTTGGATGCCTATCAGCAGGCAGTTGACGACACTGCGGGGGCTGTCCAACAGCTGCTTGCACAGAACATGCATGACACAGCAGCCATAGCTAGCAAGGAAGCAGCCAAGCTCTATGGCCTCCAAGTCCTTGCAGAGGGACTGCAAGATGAGCCTTGGAATGTCACGAGGTTCCTCATCCTTTCCAAGAAGCCAGAGAAGGTTAGACAGACGGAGAAGACCCAGAAGACCAGCATGGTCATAGCTCACCAAGGTGGCATGCAACCGCTCCTTCAGGTTCTCTCTGCTTTGTCATCACGCAACATCAATCTTGCAAAGCTGGAGGTGGTGAATTCAATGGAAGACCTCATAAGGATATTAGATACCACTAGAAGAGGAGGGTCTGTAAGAGAGTTTCAGCACGTTTTCTATGTCGACTTCGAAGGCTCCATGGAGGATCAGAAGGTGTTGGATGCTGTGGCTGAGATCTCGGTTTTCTCCCCATTTATTAGAGTCTTGGGATGTTACACTGCAGACAGCAAGATAAATTACATCTGAAGACTTGTTTCTCATTCTCAAAGTCCATCGTTTGTAACACAGCAGTAGAACCTAGAAGCACGTGCTTCCTTCACCAGAAAGGAGGAAAAGAGGGACAGGAATATGTATGTGTTCATAATTATGCCAAGGTCCCATTGTCCTCCGAGACCATCATCAGCCCCCATATATTTTACGTGTAAACAGGTAACGGCTACTTCATAGTTCATATCTGTACTGGTCATGGAATCGATGGAAATAATACTGAGAAGTGACCATCATCTAAGCTTCAAAAGCTGACGCTGTTTTACTTGTAACTTATCTAAGCGATGCAACTGGAACATAGTTTCACGCATCCTACTCGGGAACGCATTCTATAAGTATATGTGTGTTGGGTTTTGATGCCCCTGTCCTCAATTGCAAATCATAGCCACGAAATCGACAAAAGAGACATAAGGAATATGCTGCTACGGAGATGATAGAGAAGTCAGTCGGAGGCCGCAGTTACATATGGATTAGCGAATTGATTCCTGCCATAAAAGAGAAGCAGGCCATGACCTGGTGAAAAGTATTAAACGATGAACTGCGTACAAATGGAAACTGGTGGCCATACAGTTGCAGCGAAACACATGCTTAAGATCAGTAAGCAGAAAAGACAAACTAGTGTATGCATTTCAAGGAGAACATATGCATCAAATGGAGGACAAAGACACATTCCGGCTACGTTTATATTCCGAAAAAGCAAGATCGAAATCCCGTGGTAGAGTATAAGAATGTGGAAAAGATACAGGAGACCAAGGGAAAAGCAGCATGCCCATTGTAGATTCAGTTTTATGCACATTATCAGGCATTAGAACACATCGTACACGCTATGGATTAACAGGATTGCCTCAAAAGAACACGTCTACGATCAGCACGTACTGCACATTGGACTAACTTCATTATGATAGCATGTTGAGATAAACAAGGATCTAGAACCCTATGCCTAGTTATGAACACATAATTTTTCCACCACGAAGCCCTCAGTTACTATATGATAGAGGACAAGCCGTTGATGTCAACAGGAGTACTAAGAAGCAGTGCGGTCGTATGTTGGTCCATATCCGAGTTCATTATCTTAATGGGCTTTAATTATCGGCAGGATGTTAGTTCAACTATGAATTTCCTAATGAGGCAGCATAAATATCTTTTAGCCCAAGATTATAAGAAGCTGGAAATTGGCGTTGCTATCTTGCCTTTAACTTTTCCAGACATTCTATCTTGCAGACTGAATCAAATACATTGACAATGAGAAGGGCACATAAACCTTACTACCACTGTTTCCACAGCCCCTCCAAAACAAAATTTATATTAATTCCGACGTCCTAACTACATCAAATTACTCGTATTACCAACCGGCCAATCTGTACTCTGCGCAATTTGCAGAACACCAAACTGTACTTTCTACTACTAGAAGCACAATGAGAATTATCAAACAATCATCATTGCCGAGAATATGAGTACAAAATTCAGATACCAAAAGGAACACCAAGATCAGATGCTGAAACCAAAATTAAGTATCAATCCGGATGACATAAAAGGCCCCATTTTCTAGACCTGGTAACATGAAATTAAACCGAAGAGGAAATGCATCAAGACACTTTCAAAAACAGATTGGGATTATCATCACCGCCGTCCCCACCATCGAGAAGAAGACTCCAACTTACCTGCTGCTGCCACCAATGTCTTCCAACTCAGGAACGTGAATATCTTTATATTTACACACATAGGGCGAGTCGCAGCCGACGTATGGTCCCGTGCGCCTCCCATCATCAATGTAGCTAGCGTCCCAGACGGAAACGTACAGAAACATGGGCTTCGTCGGGAAGACTTAAACTTTCTTCCTCGCCTCCTTCCTCACCACAACTCCGTCAACCGACCACTCAATCTCGGTCGGCGACCACTTGATCCGGTATTTGTTGTACCCTGATCTGAGGAATCGAAGCCGAGATTGTGAATCTTTTCTCAGTTGTCCGTCCCATTGGTGTAGAAGTTCGTTTGGACGATTGTTTTGTCCTTACCCAGGAATTCGAAGTCGATTTGGTCCTGCGATTTGTCGCCCTCAAGGGAGGACAGGTAGATGTTGAAGTTGAGGCCGCTTGTGTTGCCGCCAGGGCACTTGATTTTGGCGCCGAAGCTTCCGAAACGATAGGGGGGAAGTGGAGCGTCATCGCGAGCCACCCCTCCAATCGAATGTGATGTGCACCTCGTTGGATTCGCTGTCGTAGTGGCACGCTTCCGGGGAGTAGTCTATAGCTATCTCCTTCAGATGCTTAGTCCCGTCGATGGACACCGGCATTGGTGCTCCTTCCTCCGCCATTGCCAAAGATGGCACTCTCTCTCTCTCTCTCAAATCTGTGAACTTCCTAATTTGAGGATGAAAATTGTACTTTCTTTTTTCAATATGTGGCTGTTTGACTCTTTGAGTGATTGCAAAGCGTCAGTCGTCCATGCTGTTTCTATTACAACTTTTCTCCCATATCTAACGCCATGGTTGGATCAAGCCAAAGAGAAATAAAAAGAATAATCAATCTTTTGATTGATTAATTAAGTAAAATAAAAAAGAAAAAAAAAGTGGAAAACTTGTTTGATTGCACATGAAAAAAAAAAGAAAATGAAAGTAGGAGAAGGATGCTTTAATGTAAATTCCATCTCTTTAAAATTAAAATTAAAAAAAATTAAGGAGATTGAAAAGAAAAGAAAAGGTTTATCACTCTATACCATATATCATATATGTCTTTTTTTTGTGTTCGTTCATATATATACAACATTTTAATCTAAAGTCTCTTTTCAGCACAGTTCATGTAAACCATTCCAACAAAGAAGCTTCATCATTCGTCCCTTTTCTCTTTTTTTTTATCTTTTTACCACAGTTTACATGTCTCCTTCTCCCTTTCTATCGTTGGGTATAAAGATATTATTGAAAAGTAATATAAATTTTAGTCCAAACAAATATAATTTTAACAATTCATTTGATTTTATCCAAGGAGACTTTATAATCCTTTCATTTCTTTTTTTTTTTCTTTCTTTCTCATTCCCTTTTTTTTTTTTTTTTTTTTCCTTTCCTTTTCCTTCCATTCAAACAAAGCTTAAATCTTGGTCCCCCGTTCTAAGAGCTGTCTTCTTCCAACCGTTCTCTTTACGACGGCCCCGATGGAAGATGGTTTGCTTCTCAGCATCAACTGAACTAAAAATCTCATGTCGGAATTGCATGTTCCATGGTTGAGCTAAGAACTTAAAGTCCACCATAGTGTTGGTGATTACTACAAAAAAATTAAGCTTGCGAAACGACATTTTCTTTATGAGTCTTCTGATGAGGTGACGTGTTTGAGTCATTCTTGATTGCTAGTTACAAAATTCCTGCGATGGAAATGTAAATCGACACCTCTTTGTTTACATATTAATGTGTTTTGACTGCGACCGTGGCCGAGATATCAAACTCTTGAGGTCATCATCGTTTGTGTGGAGAGCTAAAAAATTCTCATCAACGAAAACTAGTTATAAGATTTGAAAGTTTTAAAGGACGCCAAATTACTTAAAAATATTAATATAAAAATAAGAAGTGTTTTAGAGTTCTTGGGCAGTTGCTCACACAATTCGATCTTCAGTTTGACAGACAAAGGAGACAGGTGCAGCCTGGATCTCCTTCTCTTTCAAAGAAATTGTGGGGTTTCTCTTCAACTTCAAGCCTCTATATCTCTATCTCTCTACCTGCCATTGTGCTGCAATTTCATGGCTTCTTACATGGAACTTGTGAATATAAGGGCCATTGTGCTGCAATTTCATGGCTTCTTACATGGAACTTGTGAATATAAGGGCAGCGAGAGTGTGTGGACAAAGGCAGTCCACGAAGATAGGCTTCGGCTTATTCGTGGTCAAGTGTGGTGCTCAAATTGAAGATCTTTGTCTTCCTTCTTGTTTAAGCAAATGGGTGTAATGCGCTTGACAAGAACAGATTATATAATTTCCATTTGAAGCGCCGACCAAATTTAAGACCCTCGGTGCCCACTAGGGTCAACCATGCAAGAATTTCTCGAGCCAAACGGACCCACGAAATGAAAATTTCAACGTCCATGGCCCATGCAGATATCGATCTCTACTTTATGAGAATTGAAACTTCTTGTGGAATGTCTTCTTTCGAGTCGATAAAATGAAAATACATAATAAAATTTGAAAACAAGAAGTTCCTTAAATACAAGAAAAAAAAAAAAAAAAAAAAAGAAAGAGAGACTACAAGAACATAAAAGTGAAGTATGTCGACCACATCGTTAATGATGCAATCACTTGTATGAGATTATATTTTAATTGCCAGCGATCGCAATTAGGCTAACCTATGGCTACACAAATCCATGGGATCTTGAAACCGTGGATTCGTAGTCCTTCATATATATATATATATTACTTGAGTAAAACTAACAAACCAGACCCATTAAAATTAAATATTATAAATGTTTTTTTTTCTTTATAAGTGTGATCTTAAGAGTGATTTAATAAAAACGTATATTAAATTAATCATAAATAATGCAAAAATGGACGGATCATATAACATGATAGCAGAAAAATCAAACTTTTTTGCAAAAGTAACTTAAACTAAAACATGACTTATATTAAGAATTTAAGATAGTATTTATAAAGTCAATAAGATGTTTGTAAATATTTTTTATTATAAATTTAAAACACTGAGTTTAATCCCTGCGCATACGCAGGACCTGGAGATTAGAAATTTAGAGCTGCTTTTGTAAATAACTGATAAGCGAAGGGTACTTATAAATTAACAAATAAAGAGCGAAATTTCTTAGTTAGTGACTCCAATTTGTCAATAATCTAAAAATTGAACTTCAATTTTCAATATTTTTAGCACTCGAAGGTGTTTTCTATGTTATGCCGATTAATAAAGACATGTTCCCACCTTTTATCAAAGAGGCATTTTATATAAAATGATTTTTTTTTTTTTTCAAGTTTCACTTTTGCTCTCATAAAAAGAAGAAGTCTTCGGTTTAAGTAGCCGAAACGCTTTTGTTACTTATGTTCCCATAACATATAAACAGATCTAATAAATGGAATTGAATCTTTAAGAAGAAAAACGTGAGGCTTCTTTCTGAATTTGATTAAAAATTGGGCTTCAGCATTGCATAACCATCAATAAGTTCCCGGAAATTGTCAAGTGGTTTCGCGCGCTTTCCCTCCGCATCCAAACTTTGTCTGGTTCGGAGACGGAGACCCTGGCGACGTCTTGTTCAATTCGTTTTTCCTTCGTCCCCAAGGCACTTCTTCTCCTTGTCCTTGTATTAATCCCTCGGATCAGCTATACAAGACTAGTGAGAGCTGAATCTCGGACTGAGAGTTCCTCGTAGGGAGGAGGCTCGAAGGAACTAGGAATTCAGTGTCGACTTCACCTCCTTCTTCGTCTTCTTTTCTCTCTCGCTGGTGAGCATCTTCATTTCTCACGGTATCTCTCCTCTTCTGCTTCCTACTTCTTCCTCTTGTTTTGAATTGTTATTGTTCTTCTTCTGAATGATTTCTCGGAACCGTCCCAATTCCTTTTGAAAAGTTCCGGAAACGTCCTTCCAAAACAAGAGGCTAAGTTCCCAATTCGTTTCGTAGTATTTATTTCATCTGAAGATTCTGAACTGTTCTGAGTCGTATCCGGCGATCATCTAACGAAAACCAGCTCCCAGACGGGCTTGGTGGAAATAGATATGGAGTGAATTTTCAGGAACCTTCTCGGTTTGGCGACCTGGAGAAAGATTAATCGTTTCTTTCTCTTTGATTCTTCACTGTCTTGGAAGCAATTGTGTACTCTGAGGCATTAAATTTGCTTGAAGTAACTGATGGGTCTAGTGCCCTAACACAATGGCTATTATGTGGAATTTTCTCTTTATTGGTTTTCGTAGTACTAATTGCTCATTTGTACTGCATCTATGGGGTTCTTTAATTATTTTAATTTAAAAATTTGCTTCACCTAATATTTGTAGTTGCAAGTAACCTCCAGTAGACAAAATGACGATTCCGGCGAATCAGAAGGATAGCTCTCATTCTGTGGGCCATGGGCCTTCCTACGGAATTGAGGAGTATTTTGACGAACATCAATATCTTGATTGTGATGCTCTTGCACAGGTTCTTCAGGATCAGGTGACAAAATATCCTCGCATATGAATTTTGATTTTTCATCTTTCAGGCCAAAGTTATATCCTCTTTGTTAAGGTGGTACTTCTTCTTACTTTATTGTTTCTCTGTTTGTTTTCTTCATTATTACTTTTCCCAATTCTCATTGCTTTCTTGATTTTTTTTTTTTGGACAACGTGGAAATTGTGTTTTCTGACCTGTCATCTTGAGCGAAAAAAGAAATTCAAGTATTCTTTTTTGTCCTTGAGAGGCCAAATAATCACGATTGACAGCACCTTTGTAGATAGGCCTTCTTTTGGCTCGATACTTAGTCACTTTTCATCGTGCAGCCTCTTGAGTCTTGACATTTCAGGCAGAACTCATGGAGATGACTCTCTTTAAGTGGATGGAATTAGTTATTGTCCTATCATTTATCGTTCCATCTTTGTTGATCAAATTCTGGTTGTTGGTGAATTCCTTGCATCTTAATGTGTTCAACAGTTGAAACATGAAACTTCAAAGTCTGCTTGGATTTTCCTTTTCCCTTTCACCACTCCATTTATTTAACCTGCTGGTGTATATTAGGAAGACATTGTTTGTTTTGCACTGGCTTGTCATCTTGTTTATGGTGCACCTACTATTTTCACAAGTTAAGCCAAATAAAATCACCAAGTATGCTGTCGTACAAGGAAAGCATTTTTTTTTCCAAAAACAGATGCAATATCTGCACCAGGTACAAACAGAAGTGCTTTCTCTTTTGTTTTTTTGTTTTTTTGTTTTTTTTGGGGTGGGGGTGGGGGCGCTGCAGTAGCAATGAATGCACATATGGATGTTAATTTCATGAATTTTCAGGATATGTCGCATGGGTGTGGGTGTGGATGTGGGTGCATAGATTGCAAAAAAAAACCTGGGTGAGGGTGTAATGATACGTCTATACATACATACAAAATACAAAATTGCCCTTAACAAGACAAAATTATCAACTAAGGAACAAAAACTTCACTGCCCAAAGTCACATCTTGGATTCCAAAATTTGTAGCATCTTATTTCTTCCATGTAACATACACATTCTAGAGTCTGGTTTCAGATTTTTACAATCTTACTGATAGCATAAGTAGGCATTAAGCAAGTAGCTATCATACATCCAGTATTATAAGTTTATAACACATAAACATACAGCATAAAGTTATATGTCATATGTATAAGACTGATTAACGCAACTGGTAACACATATATAACTTATAAACGGAACATATATACAACAAAACTTGTGCATGGTGTACATATGAGAAAACTTGTTCACTGATTAACAAAACTTATAAATGGCACGGCATTATAACGATATGCAGTGTATAAAGTTTATAAAAAACACGTATATGCATATCCAGTATTAAACTGGAAAAGTACACAGTAAAATACTAAGAACAGCATGATGAATTCTGCAAAATAATAAGTAACTGAAAATGTTTCAAAAAAGCATCATTTAAAAAAAAGTGACAAGAGGAAAAAAATGTCCCCAACATGGTTTGACTGGCTCATTGGTTGACATTAGTCGATGCTTATAAAAAATGGATCATTTTGGCCTGGTGCAGTTGACCACACTAGGTGCGCATAGACCATACCCAGTGCCTTACCCATGCCACACCTGCATCACATCGACACGGGTGCTGCTGCTGTTTTGTTGAGTCCTTGTGACATAGTTTTCGGGCCAAAAAATTGTGAAGATGAAAAGCTTTCTCTTAATAAAAAGGTCCAGATATTTCCATATTTAATACATATTTTAGAGTGCTTGCCACAAGATTTTCCAGTTGACGACTAGCAAGATCGCCAAAATATTAGTATTCAGAATGTCTAAGCCGATATTACATTGACACTGTTTTTTCATTGATTGTAGTTGTGAAAGAAAGGTCATATGGATAATTTCCTGGCAAATGAAATTTTTATGTTGGAAGAGCACAACAGGGCTTTATCTTCTGGAAAATCCGAGACACTGAAACAGTCAAGGCTTAAATCCAGTTGTTGTCCTTTTAGTATAGGCTTTGTATTTATAGGGTCTGCGCTCCCTATGCTGGAAAATTTCTTTCTTCCTCTCTCTAACAGGTAGGCTCTGGGTCCTACTCCTTCCTATAGAAATATTACTTAAGCTGAACAAGATATTAAACCAAACTATGCTTTTATTTTCCCAACACTGAAGAAGAAAAATCATGTGACTAAGAATGTCAGGTTAGGATTCAAGAAAAGTTCTAAGGGCCACCTTCTCTGTGCAATTGCATGATCAGGTCTTGATAAATGCTGTCTGACTTCCAAATTGTGCTCCCTGGATCACCTACCTGTTCCCTAAGTCTCCTGTAAACACTACGGTCAGTTGGTCAACTAGGACAAGCAATGAATTCTTGCTGTCTGTGATTTTATTACTGTCTTCTGTCCTCATTTTGTTTCTCTAGCCTCTAATTAGTTAGCTTGTACACTTTACATGAGTTTGTGGTCCTTGCTCATCCTTACAGTTTATTTCAGGAATGTGTTTATCGTTCATTTGCAACAAACTATGGAAATCATAATCCTAGTGCTTCTTCTACTGCCAATTCTCATGGTAATCGTGGCATGGATGGAAATGAAAGAAGGATTTTACCTAAAAGAGATAGTTTTGATGCCAAAAATGTTGAGTTGCAGTTAGCAATTGATGAATCACTAGCTATTGCTTTGCAAGAAGCAGAGTGTCAAGCTCTTCGAAATTCCTCCATTGATGCTGCTAGATCTGAAACTAGCAGAATTGCTTCAGGTACTATTTTTTTTCTTACCTGAGTTTGACTTTCAAGTTATTTATTGTATGTTCATTTTTAATGTGGGAATGTAACTCTTACTGCTTCCTAGGGCTTGATTGGTGTATGTATGTCAAGTTGCACATGTAATTGTGTGTAGAAATGTCTGTGCTGTACATTATTTGCAATGAGGATCACAATTATCGGTTCTTCTTTTGCAGAGAAGAAACATGATCAGCATGTAGTCAGACTAATCTTTTTGTGTGGTTATGTCCGAATTTTTTTAGAAAGGATGCCGTTTCTCAGATAAATGGGTCTCAGTTAGTGCCATTTTCTCATAATTTCTACTCTTAGAGTCTTTTGCCTGTGGAGTAAGATCTCTTCTTTTATGTGTCATTGCCATGATCCTTTCACGTGTAATTTGTGTTAAATCTGTTCAGCTAGTGACGAGCGAAGGAACTCTACAGCCGGCACTTCAACAAGCAGTCAGGAATGGAACTCTATTGCTAACACTTCTCTGGTGAGCAACTGTTAGCCTCTTTGACCATAAATTGGAATTAATGGAAAGATTTTCTGTTTTATCATCAAGAAAATATAACTTTAAGCCATATGTGTGTCAGGCCAATCAAGATGATATTGACCCTGATAGTATGACTTATGAGGTACTTTCAAGTTTCAACTACTGTTTTTCCTTTCAGTATCCAATAGATGCACTGCTTTTGCTGCTTTGCATGACTAAGAAATGATTTTATTGAACAACAAAGGCAGCAATTTAGTTTGAAACCATTGTGTGGTTTGACATAAGGCCCTGTTTGATTGGAAGAAAGTTTTTCATGGAAAAGATATTTCTTGGATTACCTTTTTAAGCAAGTTTTTTCTCCTTGTCCCTGAAAATACCTCTTCATTCGTCCTTATGGTCTGTAGTCAAGAAAGCCATTCACACTACAGTAACCAGTTTGTTAGGACAGTTTTTGCAAAGCAGATCTAATGCTTAGCAAGATTTTCTTCTTGCAACCTTCAATGTGGTTGTAAACCTTCAACTTCCACATTTTCAAGCTAGAGAAGGATCTGAAAGTGTGCATGAACTAGATAGCGACTGCACACAGAGATTAGGTGGAGGATTCGCCTGATTCCATGTTAAGAAATTAAGAAAGGGGCCAAAGGGCGTCTTCTTCAGTATAAAGAGAGGGAAAGCCCGAAAGGGATAGAGAGAGAGAGAGACAGAGACAGAGAGAGAGAGATTGTTATGGTGTCACTACTGCATCTTTTTTAGGAGAAAAAAATTACTGATGGAGGAAGCTAAAAACAACTCCTTTTTTTGGAGAAAACATGAAAAGGTTTGCATGAATCTTTCCCCCGGTGTTTATTTGCTGTGTGGATTCCACAGGCAAAATGCTTCAATCAAACAGATTGGCCTGATTTTTAAGAATTGGCTGCCTGAGTTTATATTCCACATTTACTTTTGTCTTTGCACGTGATTGGAGGTTTATTTACAATAATTTCCGTGCTAGGAATTACAATTCATGGGAGAAGCCATCGGCACAGGTTCCCATGGTCTGTCTAAGAATGTAATTTCATACTTGCCAACTTCAAAGTACAAGGCAGGGGGGCTGTTCTCCAGGAACAACAAACATGAAGAGTAAGATGCATGAACATGCTTCATTTGTGCTTCATAGTCTTGTAGCTACTGAACCTCTTTTATTGGGATGGATGATGTGTATTTGTCTCTCACGTGCTTCCTTTCCTGTGAAATGTTTTCCATAAGCATATTGTTTAGCTCGACTTTTTCTTTCCTGAGTTGTTCTTGAGTTTTTCTATGACTTCGGAACTGTGTTCCACAACATGACCCCATAAAAATCACTTACCAATTTTGTGAACATAAAGTTCAAGAATGTCTTCTTATGTGTGAGGGAACTGAGACCCATCTGGTGCTTCAGATGGGACAACCTACAAATAGCTCAAGCAACTAAGATCAATTAAGGAATTGGAGTTTGTTGGAAAGTTGTGTAAGCACAAAAATGATGCAGGATAATTTTCTCAACAAAGTTCTCGAGTGAGATCTGATCTCTTTCTGTCTCCTTTCCTTTCCTTCTCTCTCTCTCTCTCTCTCTCTCTCCCTCTGCTCACACATGCACATATATGAATGAGGATTGGACATGACTATCCTTTTGCATTCCAGCGACATCATTGCAGGTTTCCTTGTTACAGTGTTTAGATTCTTCTAATTTTCATATTTTTTATTTTCTCAAATAAAATAAAAGCTTCTTGATGTCAGTAGAAAGCTAATGATAACACCACAATCAAGTTGATCCTTCCATCTTCATATTTCACATGCAGTGTTGAATCACTGTTGTCTTTGGTTATGTTTTTGCAGATGTGTAATATGTTGTGTTGAATATAAACGAGGAGACAGGTTGATCACCCTGCCTTGTCAACATCCATACCATGCAGACTGTGCTACACGTTGGCTACAAATCAGAAAGGTACTATCTTTTGTGTTACATGGAACTTGTTGTTAGTGTTATCATCATTAGTAATTTAGTACCATCATGATTTCTTGGTTGTGTTGCCTGTATTGGAGCCTTCTTTAAATAGTTTTGAAACTATCTCTATGTATTGACACTTGGGGAAAATGTTCCATGTGCAAGTCTTATTTTGCTGCAAGACAACCGCTAGAAATGAGGTGCTTGTAGTGCTTCCTTTTTTTTTTTTCCCTTTGTGCGGCATGATATTTGGAAATAGGAGTCCTTACAATCAGTTTTGATGCTTTATCTACAGAAAGCCTGCAATTTTGTGTTTCTTTCTTTCTGACATTGTTTAGGACTTCTAGTTGTTCTGACATTCCATGCCATGATCTCTCTCTCTCTTTCTCTCTCTCTGTCTGTGTGCATGTACTCAAGTAGTGTATGTTCTTTTTTCTCTTTCTCTCATGTACTTTTTGGTAGGGAAAGGGTGTAACTGCATGTCTGGACATGTCAAGGTATGCGTACAAGCTCCCAAAATGCTACCCACATGTAGGAAATACAAAAATGATGCATAAATTATCTTGACCATGACAGCATGAACAATTTAGCAAGACCACAATTTCGATGCAGTTTTGGCTCATTGATAGGATCATTTTAAGAACTGGAAGGACTTTTCTTTGCTATTTCCTTTGGCCTACTTCCCACAATTTTACAATTGTGTGCATCAAAACTGAGATCATTTATGGTACACAGGCTATTCTGACATAAAAATCTCTAATGAAAGTCTCTTTTGAGTTTCATAGTCGAATCCCTGAATAACTGCTTTTTGTTGGAGCTAGTAACCCTGCCATCTTAGTCTTATTATGTAAAATGTGGATACATTTCTTTGGGATTGTCAGGTGAGTTTGCATTCTAAACCCTCTATTACTATAGGAAACTCTTCTTTTATCGCCATCATCTTCATCAATGATGTCTTGCTTCTTGTTGTTGTTGTTAGTCAAAGTTGACTACTTGGTTTTGTTATCTTTTGTGGGATAATGAAATTCAGCCTGAGAAGTTTTTCCGTTTATCATTTAGGTATGCCCATTGTGCTATGCGGAGGTATTCGGTTCATGACACTAAGGATCTTCATCTTCTGCTCTATTATGACAATATTCATGTTGTCTTTGTAATTTCTGTGAATTAAGATTTTTAGACAATTTTCGTGAGAGTATGTGAAGCTTGCTGCATCTCTGATCCTTGGTCAGTCTCCATGACTTGGTATACGAGGTAGTAGCAGCACGTTGGATGTTAGAGAAATCTAATAAGCATTGGTACTCTGGGTACGTGTAAGTGTGTGTGTGCATGCATGCAAATCTGTGTTCATTTGCCTGCATTTTGGATCAAAAGGAGCAACCAACATCTTCTAAGCCCCTGATCTTCCTGCAACTGTCGTCTATTTACATCTCTTGTCATGAATATTCAAAATAAGAAAATTTTAGAAATTTACACGTTAAATTCTTCCCTGCCATCAAACGGGGCCTTACTGATTTATTGGGAAGCAAATACCCTTACATATGGAAAACACGTTGTGGGATTGCGTGACCTTCTCCATTGAATGTATCAATTAGGCTATGTTTGTTTCCTCTTAAAACGACATACGAACAGGACGTTTTACTTTGCCTATTCTGAAAATAGTGAATCATATAAAGAAGATTTTTGCAGGTGCTTCAATAAAACTTCGAGACAGAGATTTTCTTTTTATATTATGGAAAAAACATCATGTTTGAACATGAACAAAGGATTCAAATGTAACATATTCGTCGGACATTAAATTATCTTAGATTTTCCACTTTCGCAACTTATGCACGGAGGGAACACGATTTTTTATCCTATTCGTACATTCCCCATTGTGAATTTTGATCTTTGCAGTTAGTTTGGTGGAAACATCAAAAGGACACCGATAAAATCTCTAGCTGGGTCCCATGTTTTAAAAGTAAAAGCTGAAAATTATGTTCAGGGCAGTGTTTCGAGAATCGGTCCAAATCAGCCGATTTTAATCAAATCAGTGTTTATTCCATAACCATTATTTTAACAACTGTTTATTTATTAAATTATTTTATGCATTTTTCCTTTCATTTTCTAAACGTCTTTTAATGTATTTTTTCAACTGCCACTCGATTTACAGTAATATACAAATGCATGGATGTGACTACTTGTACGGACAAGCTAAGTGGAATATTTTTTTTAAAGGAAAGATGGTAGATGAAATACACGCAAAGTAATATAAATTTATATTGAAAATCCTGTTCGGTCAAAAAAAGAAAACCCTGTTTAAAATTCAAAAAATATTGAAAACCCTGTTCGGTCAAAAAAAAGAAAAAGATATGTCCTAGTAAGGCTCGATACCGGGGTTCGACCTCAATTTTAAAATTCAAAAAAAAATATTTACCAACAAATTCCCCTCAATTTAAAGCTTCAATAGCACATGTACCAGAAAATTATTAGTTTAAACAAACCTGTTCTGTTGCGAAACGTGGAACCATTATAGTTGGTAGCCTTCTGCACAAATACGTTTCGAAAGACAACTTTGTACACATTTATTTTAAGTTTCAACCATGCAAATATAAAACAACTTTTAATAAACCCTACACCGCCCACTTGCCAATTGGCGCAAAATATTTAAAGTCAAAATAAGAAGCTGCAAAATCACGGCCACACAGTTTATTTCGACAATTTTTTGTTTATTGACATAGCTTTAAACAATCCAAACAATATATATATATATATATATATATATATATATATATATATATATATATATATATATATATATATAGGGCAGTTGTATATTTTTTTAAGTTCCTTTTTTGTTTAATGACATTGCATGAGATATATTTATGAGGGCTAAGAAGGTGAGGATGCAATGGGACCCCAACTCCCTTGCCCGTCTCTCCCATCCTCATCCTTTCGGCCCCTTTCCACCTCATCGATCGTTTGCTTGTGCAAACTAAGATACGCATGTATGACTATGATTTCTTTGTCTCCTTCTCACTCTAATCATGTTTTATTTTTTAGTTTTTATCACACCATATTAAAAATAAGTACGTCTTATTATTTTTACCCACCAGACAATGTTAATTTGTTTTTTCCCTCCTAGAGTAAAATTAAAACTTTACAATGAGAGTAAAATTAAGAAGTGAATGCAACAAAATGACAAGATTGGAATTTGATTAGACTTTTAATCTTGAAACCCTTTCACATTCTCTTTTTACCCCCCTTCTTACCATCACAATGGAAGATACAGTCACCTCTTTAGCTCGAGTTTGTTACAATTAACAGAATAATTTTAACTCTATAATTAGAACTAAGTTGTCAAAATGATATTATGTCATCAGTATTAAGTTTTATTCCCAAACAAACGCCTCCTGAAGAAATCAAAAGTGACTCTTGCCTTATTATCAAAGTATGGTTTTACTCTTCTTCTTGTTTTTGTTTTCTTTCTTCTTGTCTTTGCTTGAAACACGAGCTTAGAATCCACTCCGTTGAAGGACCTTAATTTTCTACGAAGACAACTAATCAACAAACAAAAACCCCAAAACGTTCATGGTGTCATGTACGTAACGTGCATATATATATACACACACCTTACGCACTCAATAATGTTTAAATCTCATCGAAGTGAATTGATATTAAATTGCCACCACTGGAGTCGGCCAGCGACACAAGATATGTGCCACTCATTTCCTTTGTTAGAGTTGCCAATATAAAAATGAATGTACACTAACAATTGAAACGAATGGAGCTGATCCTCACTCTATTGAAGAAAGATCTAAAGCTTTATGATGGACTGGTCCTCACTCTATTGAAGAAAAGATCTAAAGCTTCTGATCCTCACACTATCGAAGGAAGATCTAAAGCTTCTCGATCTTCATTCTCATGCTCGGCTGATCCTCACTCTATTGAAGAAAAATCTAAAGCTTCTGGATCGTCATTCTTATGATGCATTTGGATTGTGTGCACAGATCAATTGCATGCTAACTTTATTTTGTCCTCTCTCTTCATGCGCTCACCTACGCTTATAGATTTTTTACAAACAACATGTGGTTTACATACCCATCAACTCGACCAACTATTCTAATCCTCCTCCCCGCCTTCTCCTTCTTAGATTTTTGTTTCTTCATGTTTTTTTGCTTTTGCCTTTTTTTTTATAATTTTCCTTTTTATCGCTTTTACCTTTATATTTTATTACTGTTGTCTCTGTAACAAAAGACATGAACTTTGAAGCAGCAAAAAAGTAGAAAAGCGACATGTTATTATGCGTATCCCGGAATTGGTTTTTGAGTGGACCTGCTTTACCAAAAAAAAAAAAAAATTCCACTACCTATATGTATACTTGATTATATTTCATATATACTGATTCTTTAGGTCATTGCACCGGCTTTAGACTATCAAATCGGACTATAATTTCAGCGGTGAAGCCGAACCAGTTGTGCATTGGTAAACCAACATTTTAAAAATAGTAAATAAATAATCTATTAGAACTAATTAAAAAAAAATCTAAAACTCTCATATTCTAAAAACCAACTGCGACGACAGACGGCGTTCTTGAATCAGCCATCAGCCACCCAATTCATGAATCCGTCTGTGAAATCAAAATCAGCCAATTCAGGCCTCTGATATTTGGATGGAACAAAGGAATCTTTGAGAGCAGTAAGGGCTCGAAATGCTTCGCTTTTGCAGATGGTGGTGTTCGATTCCTCCTCCATTTCTTCAATGTGGAGTTCTGCTGGCGTTTTCGATTAGAGCATCCTCCCAAGGTCCACCGCCGGCACCGGCCACGCTTTCTTCCCGTTGGCAAAAAAGCAGAAGATGACAGGCGAAGAAGTAATGCAACGTTTCTCTTCTGGGTATCTTCAGCATCCCAAGGCAACGTGGGGGCACCGACAATGACACGCCACTCTGTCTTTTAATGTCTCATCGTTACTGCTTTCCTTTTATATATTTGTGTTAATGTGTATCAATAGTGAATAAGAATGATGATTAGTATAGCGGCTTAGTTTTCTAGAAACCTACTGAAGCTTTCATTAAGCATGAGATAATAGTTTTAAGAAATGATCCTGACTAGATGCTGTACAGTAATAGGTTCATCCCATCAAAGACTAGATGCTGCTGTCTTTGAAGGAGTTGGCACAATAGATGGGTAGGAGTTGGTAGATGGCTAGTTTTCTTTAAACTCCTGAAACTTCAATTTTTTTTGCTGCAAAAGAAGAGAGTATCAATATGTAAGTTGAATTATAGCAAAGGTGTCATCCAGAGCTTTGTTTCTCATAGATGAGATGTTGTTGCTCCATGAACCACACAAATTAGGATCCGCTTAAAACCAGCTAGTAGACCAAATGATCTGTTACCAAAATTCTACCAAAGTTGTAGCTAGTAAAACCGATTGCTATTTTAATTTTTCTTCTGAAAGCATTCGATGGCGAATAATTAATGATAAGAAATGTGTTCAACAAGAAAAATAAAGCTGACAGAAGTTAAATGAAATGACAGATAAGACACCCTCTCCTTTTATGCCTTCAATACACAAATCCTCTAATCATAGTATCGATTCACATAATGTTGTAAAAAATGGGCATCAATGTTGTCATATTAACCAATATTTCATATATCCTTTTATTTTCAAATTCAAAATGCATTGAAACTGATTATTTTCCAGGTTTTTCTTATTTTTCATTAAAATCTAACAATTTTATAAAAAGAGAATGGTTTAAGAAAAAACGCAACAAAAAAAAAATTATTAGACAGAGTGAAACATGAAGTACCCATCACTCTAGTGGTAAATGAAATCTAAATCACAGCCAAAGCAAAAGCAATTGTGGTGTTAGATTTCCCTTCATCACATCAATGATTGCCATTTATTTAAGAGGCTTCTCCTCTTGAACGAAATTATGGGAAACCAATTACTCAAAAAATTTACTGATGAACTGCATTAGTAAAAACTTTAATGGGACGACTAGCATTTGAAGGTTGTGGATTATTTTATCTTTCCTTTTTTTTATTTTGGAAGTTTGACTGCATAGACTTGATATAATGAGAACCTGTCATTACTTTAGCTTGTTACAACACGTCAAGCAAACATTTAGGTAGAGCAAATTGTTTGTCATGGCATTCTATAAAAGTAAATGAGACAAACGAGGCTGGCCCAGTGAAAGAAATTGGACAAATTTACCTTTCTTTTTTACCATTCTTTGGCCTCTTATTGTGAATTTAGGGTAAACTGATGTTAGAAATCACTTCATAACATTAGGACGAACACAGAAATTAGAAATAGCATATAAAGTGGGAATGTAATCTAAAATGAGGGTATTTGGAAAATCATTAGGTTTGGAGTATATCTGAATTAGCGAGGAAAGATTGGGGGCCGCTTGAAGAAAAGTCGCGCTCTTTTATCAGGCACCGTGGTCTCCTGTACTGAAGCTCTGAGAGAGAGAGTGTGTGTAGGACCCTGGCTTGGCTCTGCCGGAGGATTCTTCCTCTTCGTGAAGTTCCGAGATTGCCCCTCCGTCTTCCTCCGTCCGGCCTGTGGCTCACAGGAATCGGCAGACAGGGGGACGAGGGCAACCATGGATTCTTTCTGCGTAGTTGACTTGGGAGGCGTCTGTGAGTCTGGTGCTCTGTCTCCATGTGGTGGGATGGTTCCTCTGTAAACGGCGTTTAGGGTGATGCTTCTCATTCGTTGTGAATGGATTCTCGCGTGGAGGACGGATTTGGGGTGTCGTTTCGGCTGTTGCTGATGGGTATTTTGCGCTGGTCTTTTGCATCTCTCTCTCTCAATCAATGCTCGGATTCTTCGAATAGTTTGGAGAAGAGAGATTCTTGCTTTTTGTTCCGCCGTTGAATGAATTCTGTCGTAGGTTGTTAATTGTGGATAGTTGTGTATAGAATTACGGATGAACAGTAGTAGAGCTTGTGAATTAGCTGTGGTGGAAAACTAGCGGAAGAAAGCGAAGCTATTTTCCTCCTTTTCTTTCTTTTCTCCCTTGACGTTTGGTGGTCTAGTGGATGTAGAACTTGGGTATAGAACTTTGATTTTCGGAAGCGTTCTTTTCCTCTTCTTCTATGGGTGCGAACATATCGTGCTTCACGGAAGGAGATGGAGGTCCTCGGAGGCCCAGTTTGGGCGACATCCCCGAGAGCTGCATCGCTTCTGTGTACATGTACATGTGTCCGCTGGAAATCTGCAGACTAGCGAGCTTGAACCGGTCGTTCAGAGGCGCGGCGTCCGCTGATTTCTTGTGGGAGTCGAAGTTGCCGGCGAATTATCGTTATCTGCTGAAGAAATTGTTCTTGGATGATTTGGGAAGTCGCACAAAGAAGGAGATTTACGCGGTCCTGTCTCAGCCAAACTCCTTTGATGGCGGCACCAAGGTCGGTCCTTTCTTCTGCTCTCTTCTTCCTTGTCTTGATTCAGCTTCTGCGGTTACTTACTTGTATAATTAGGATCTTTTGGGGAATTTTTCCACGATGTTGGTTTCTGTTCGATTTCCTAGATATGGTTTCTCCAATTTTTCTTTTCTTTAAAATTGGTTTATTTCAATTTTGAGTTAATATTCGGTTTGTCTGCTCAGAAAGTTTGGCTGGAGAAAGCAACAGGTGCTGTGTGCTTGTCTATCTCTTCAAAGGCGTTGTCAATAACGGGGATTGAGGATCGTAGGTACTGGAATTACATTCCTAGCGAGGAATCTAGGTGAGTCTTCAACTTTATTTGCAAAGGTTAAAACAGAAAATGCAGTTTCGCTAGATAAATAACTGTAATGTTTTCTTTTAAGAAACTTTCTTATATAAGATTGAGATGGACGCGTTATAATTCATGAATAAAGGAAAAACCTCTGTTTTTATTGGATGTTCTTTCTTCGCAAACTCGTACACAAGATTGAGATGGAATCGCTGCACCTATAGGTGAGGAAAGAACTTGTTTGTCATGATTAAGTGTTTGGTCTTTGGCAAAATCCACCTCTCTCTCTCTCTCTCTCTCTCTCTCTCTCTCTCTCTCTCTCTCTCCACGCATACACACACACGCACACGCACACGAATAAATTCTGCTAACTGATCTGATATACAATCAGACACGGGATGCTAAAGGCATTCTGGATCTTCTATAACAGTTATTTCCTATCATTGGATATGAGGACACGGGCAAATGGCTAAAATAATGGGATTTAATTTTTAATAAGATCGGTGAAAGGAAGTATCGAAATTCGAGTTCTTCAAGTGGTCTTGTGAATGTCTCATTCTGGAGCATCTGCTTGTCTGTGAAATGCTTTAAAACCAAAGCAGCTACCAGCCAAGTTTTCTTGTGGCATTATATGATCTCGTTACGGAGACCTCTAAAAGTAGATATTTTCAAGAATCTTAGAGACTTGTCACGGAGTAGGTGGATTCTGCCCGTCTTATTAACGATTGTGTATTAAATCCTAGATGGTTCTTTCTGTTCTTCCTATGTGTGCTCAATGTCATCAATTGAGCACTCCAGCACGTCCTCCTATCTGCAATTAAGGTTCAAGACTAATACTGCAACTTGTAGCTGCAGCTTAGCATGGCTCAATTTGATCTTATTTGGAACGTCGCCTCACAAAAGGATTCGCTATTACAGGTTCCATGTGGTTGCTTACCTTCAGCAAATTTGGTGGTTTGAAGTCCATGGAGAGTTAGACTTCTTATTTCCAGCGGGAACATATAGTCTATACTTCAGACTTCAGCTGGGTCGTCCATCCAAAAAATATGGTTGGCGCCACTGTAACTTTGATCAAGTTCATGGCTGGGATCTCAAGCCCGTGAGGTTCCAGTTCTCTACCTCTGATGGCCAGCATGCCCTGTGCCAGCGCTTTCTTGAAGAGCCAGAAAGTACTCGAATTGCAGCATGTGGTGGATCCCAGATACGCGGGAACTGGATGGATCATCACGTGGGTGACTTTGTCATAGGGAACTCCGATTTGCCTACAAAGATCAAGTTCTCAATGATACAGATAGATTGCACCCACACGAAGGGAGGTCTCTGTCTTGATTCTGTACTAATAATTCCAACGGAGTTAGCCAGGAGGAAGGTCTGTTAGTTCTCGGTGCTAGTTACTCCGACGTTGGTTGACAGGAAGAGCAAGGTCTTTTGTTTCTTTGGAAGCCGAAGGGCAATTTCATGGTTGTTTTTCTGCTGGAATCGCGAAAACAAAGGCTGCAAAGAGCTGTACATTACAGATCGAGTTTGTGGTTTCCGGTAGCACCCTTTGTAAATGTTTGCGTGCTTGGTGTATGTAGAGTAGATCTGCAGATCTGCTGATATGTAAATGTTTCTGCAATACGTTTGTACTAATGGAATTTGTTGCATTGCGTATTTCTTCTTCTTCTTCTTCAAGTTCTTCTTTTTCTTCATTCGTTTCCCTTGTACCTAGTCAGATTGTGAGCGGGAAAAAGAAAAAATCGCATATTAATGCTCCCTGGAGATGAAACTTCTTAGCTCCTTCCACCCCCTAGCTTATTGAGTACAACCAGCTTCCTGCTTCTACCTGAAGTGGGCTTTTGTCCTTAGAAAGCAGGAGGAAGAGCAAATAATTATAAGCACTTTGGGAAAAAAAAGTGATCGAACTTTTATTCATATTTAATGAGACACGTTGCACCACTGAATTAGCCAATAAACAATTGGAATCCGCATGTAAACTGATTCACACAGCATTGGCTGTAACAAACTCAACTTTGTCTTATTTTCAATATTTAGATTATCAGGTTCAAAGCAGTTCCAAATTGCTACTCAGACCAGGCTCTTTGACACCTGACTGTTGCCGAATGCAGCCAACCTGATTAGCCAGTCGATGCCGACTCTACTTGAGATAAAATTGTGCTGTTTCCAAGTTAAGAACCGTCCTGTTTCCAAGTTTAGCACTTTAGATCTATGTTGTTCCAAGGTTATTTGGCAGTAGGAACATCATGTGAATGATGTATGCAGATTCATATGGAGCACAAGAACATGTGTTTCCATGAATTTGTCTCAATCTTTAGGTCAGATTAGTGGTACATTCACATAATGCTAAGCGAACTCCTATTCCTACCATCCCCAAGATTTTGGTTTTATGTTGAAAGAACTAAGCTAATCCTTATGGAGTTTGTAAAGGCAGAAAATTCCAAAATCAGAAGGAAGCATGCAACTTCAGGCCTCCAAAGAAGTGACTTTTAAGGAATAGACCTTCGATATGTGTCTTCAAATTAATACCCTCTTAACTTAGATCTCTAGCTCTGCTGCTGGATGTAACATTGAGAGAACGACCCTTTGGTTTTTCTGCAATGGCGAAAGTAATGGCCTGCGTGTTGATCTGTGATGGACCGTGAACTTATACGTCAATATAACACCACATCTAGTACAGTGGTACAGCATTCCTGCCAACCATGGTTGGAAGTTTGCTGGAAGGAATGGCCTAGGTGGGTTCTACAAGCCTGTAACAGCTTGGCTCCATTACAATGTGTCACACAATGCTTTTACCATCCCTGTAATTGCTAACTATTGCTTCATATTTCACGGAGTTCATTAATAAGATGAGGATTTAGCTTGGAAAGATTAACCAACCAATTTTTGTATTCCGAATTGCTTATGGATGCCTCAGTTCTCAGCACACCAAAACTCCCCTCCATGTTTCTCAGAATTCTTCGCTGTCCCTTTCAGCCAACCCTGAAGAAATTGACTAGGAATTTTGTGGCTTTTCCTTAGATCTTTTCAGTTTGTTGCATGCTTGAAAATGAGGTTTTTTTTTTTCTTGAATTCTTTTTGTGGTGATCATTGTTTGGCAATTAGCACCAAGTATCTGTTTGGATGTATCCGACCTCAAATTTTTCTTCATTTCAGATATTTTTCTTACTGGGAAGGACTCATCTAAAATAAATCAATAAAATAATCACAGAAGCAGATATGCCAAGTAGAACAATATCTTGTAAAATCCTGGTTTCCTCAAAATATTTGCAGAAACCAAAGAAAGAACATGATTACCAAAAAAAAAAATTCAAGGTAAAGCATCCTGTAAGTTGTCTTCCTCTGGAGCTACAGATTAAAACTATAATTTCTATTAGATTTATCCCTTTCCCCATGGCACTATCAAATCATCCATGTCACCTCGAGTATGTGATGACATGAAAACCAAGAGTGCCAAGATCTACTGCAGTTCGAGAGAAACGACGAAATAACTTGAAAAAAAGGCAGGGACTAGATTCCTATCCTTTGATCTGCTAGATTGAACCCTGTATTTTAGAGTTCAGAGAAAGGCCTGGTCCTTCTTGTGCTTAAACTATGCAAGCAATTGCATGTGAATGCTTGAATTCAATTGTCAAAATGGCCTGTGAATCACATATTGCAAGATGTAACTTCGCCAAATCATATTATCTCGGCGAGGTTGCCACCAAGATGAAGTTTTCGGTGAAGGCCTGCAAATATAAGTAAACACTGATGAGATTTCTTCTTCTCCTGTTACATAGTTTCATAACACGTTCATTCTTAGCTAGATTTAATTGACTTGGCACATGATCAAATCCATATTTGATTGATTAAAACTCAAATTTTCATGAGAGAAAGAAAAATAATAATAACACAGTTCATGACCACTTTTCTCCGATCTAGTAGGTCTAAACATATCGAGAGTCAGATCAGATGCAAATGTAGCCCAAGAAAAAGTCACACGCTTCGATTTCCATATGCAGCATCCTATTTATTTGCGTCAATATTTAGTCCAAGCCTCAACATTCACAAACTCACTCCCTACAAGCGGATGAAAGATTTGCAATGCAACGAGTTTCGGCCGATCTTTTCTGGTTGAATACATTCAGAAGGTGGCATGTGGGGGATAACGGATGAAATTTAAAGATTTAGATCCGCAATCTTCTTGATAAAATGGGAGCAAGTCATTTTTATAGTGGGTTGTTACGAGTACTTTGGGGCAAGTGTGATTGCTGGGACAACTCGTCCATAAAAATCAGAAGAATCAAACATGGTCACAAAAACCTTGGATAGCTAGCCTCAATAATAGTAACAGCGCATGAAATGTACGGATTTTCAGAATTTTCTGTCAACCCCATAGGGGTTGGGATTAGAAACTAGAACTTTTTCTTCCAGATTAACCAACTAAAAAACAATGATCCAAGAAATTTAATTAAAGGTTACAAGCTTTTACTTCCATATCCGTCAGAAGTCAAAGGAAACGGAGAAATCTAGGAATCTCATATGCCATGGTTTTGGACTGTTCAATCGGCCTTTCTAAGAACAAAAAAACCCTCGGTTAGGTGGAGTTGAACCTGAGGTCTGAATTAGGTCTAGAGAGGTCAAGAATTCAGGGTAGCTGAGATTCATTTGCTTTGGCCTAGACTGATGCAGTGGCGAAGCCAGGATTTTTTTTAGGGACGGGCCAAATAGTCCATCTTCAAATTTGGGTAGGGCCAAACTGAATCTAAATAAAAAATTACATTGCACAACTAAATTTTTTTTATTTTTTTAATGTAAATTTTTTTTTTCAGCTAATTCGAGGCGGGCCAAATAGTCCTCCGCCCCTGGACTGATGGGCATCTACCCAACCCTAGCCTACTTACAAGTTACCAGGAGAAAGGTAGTTGAGAGGACCCTAACCTCCTTCCTTGCATAGATCAGGGAACCTGGTTGTCATGCAGCTTTCAGACTAGACCAGGTCAGTTCAGATGCTTGAAAATTATTGAACTCACTTAGGCTAAAGCTGATTACAGGCAGGCCGGGCTGGGCCAGGCAGTGTTTTTGGCAGGCCTAACTGGGCTCAGTTTAAGCATATGATTGTTAATCAGGTTGGCCCATATGCAGATTTATTTTGCGCTCTTTGTCTTCTTTGGGTCCACCCAGAACCCAAGTCAGATACGCACAAGCCCAATCACCTGCGTTTCAACATTGGACAAATTGGTTCTGTCCCTTGTTTGCTTCGGCGGCTAATACAGGCCCGTGTTCTACCATGTGAGAGTGCAGGGGCAGTTCCGTAGTTTAGAAAAACAAAAATTGGATATTTCGATATTTTTGTTGAAAAGTAAGTTCTCTTTTCCTTAATCACAAGAGATTTTATCCAACTTCACTTTTATCATTGTTCTAGTTTACCAAATAAGTATTGGAGTGCATAAATAAACTGTTGAAATCGAATTCTATAAAGAAATGTAGTTATGTAATCAAAATGTTGCTAGCACTCAATTGTGCTCTCCGATGTAGCCAGTGTTGCTAATATAGGTTCTTATGAAGGCTGATAGTTATGTGTTTTAGATTCATTTTCATTTTTTTGTGTTTTAATTAATTTCAGATATTTAAAACTTTTAAATGAAAAACAAAAGAAAATAGATCGGTCCGCGTTAGGCCATCCAACAACCAGTCTAGCACTAGCAGTCCCTTGTGGGAAAGAAATTTTCCAAATTTTAGGTTGTGTTTGCTTCATCGTAAATTTTAGATTTTAGATTCACAATGATTTCAAATCTATTGATTGAAAATCATGGGTTTTAACATGTACCGTGAATATATCCTCATCAATACATCTTCTATTAACGTTATTTTTTCAGATGATCGTTAATAATAAAGCATCCGATATTTTGAAAAGAAAAAAAAAAGTTGACCTTAAAAAGGATGTTCGTTCCTTTTGTTACTCTGGAAAACAGGAAAAGTTTCATGGAATTGAATGAAAGAAGACGCCTGTCTGTTCCGTTCCCCGATTCTTTACTGGAATTTCCCGCATTATCTTGTAAGAAAAGTAAGCTTTCTCGTACCCCAGATTTGGAGAAGAGAGAACGACAGATAGAGAGACAGAGAGAGGACCGTCATTGCGAGGCAAGAAGAAAGAAGAGGAACTATTGCTGGTGATGGCGGTGAAAGGCGAAAGAGGGTTTGGGGCTTCCTGAGGGAAGAAGAAGAAACGCAACCGGTAGTGCTTCTTCTCCTTCTTCGGGTTGTTGTGCCTCGTGGTCGTCGTCTTATTGAAAATTGGGTTTGAGGGTGGGATTGGTTAATGGGTGCGAACCTGACAAGCCTGACGGACGGCAACGGAGAGTCACTGAAGCCGGGACTGAGGGACATCCCGGAGAGCTGCGTCGCCGCCGTGTTCATGTACCTCAGCCCTCCGGAGATCTGCAAGCTCGCCCGCCTCAATCGATCCTTCCGCAACGCCGCCTCCGCCGACTTCGTCTGGGAGTCGAAGCTTCCTGCCAACTACCGCTTCCTCCTGGCCAAGCTCTTCCCCGAACCCCTCGACTCTCTCAGCAAGAAGGAGATCTTCGCCGTCCTCAGCCGCCCCCACCCTTTTGACGCCGGCAGCAAGGTCTGCTTCATACCCCTTCTTTTTTTACGTCGCCTGTCCTTGAACTTTCATGAGATTATGGTGATTTTAGTGATAGATTTTGAGTTTCAAGTCTAAATTTTTGTGTGTTATTTATTACATTAGTCTTAGTTATGCTGCTGAATTCTGCGCCGAACTTATGCTTTTGGATTCTCAATTAGTCGGATCATGAAAATCAGTTCAATAAAAACATAATATTGATTATTCTCGTTCAGAATTGACAGGCGCCGAATGTTCGTTACTTCTTCTGGTTCCTATCATTGACAGGCGGCATATGTTCTTTACTCCTGTGTAGCACCTGTAGGCTAGAAAAACGGGATGAGTAGGCAGCGATCTTTGATGATCGAGGCTTCATGTTCGAACTTCGAACATATGCAAATGCGGCTCTGGTTGAATGGTTCTTTTGGATTTATGTGTGGAAGGATATCCATGCAGAACAAGTTTGAACATTTCTTTTTTTTTTTTTTTTTTTACGCCCACTATATCTCACACACTAAGGTGCTTTTAAGTATTCCTGAGCAAACACCTACTGATTCATAAAACCAGAGTACTGCACTAATATGCAGTTTTCTAGCAAAAGAGCCTTATGGATTTGAAGATGAACATGGAAAAACAGACCATTGACAAGCTAAAGTTGCCCCAGTATTTACTCGAAGAATAATTGATCATTCTAGGCTGATCATACTGGCCTTGTAGGCCAGATTTCCACTAGGCTCTTCAAGGTTCTAATTAAAATATTTAGCTGTTCTTGGGACATCTCCAAAATGTCCCTCTCTTCATAATGCCACTTTTGAGAATTCTGATCACCCAGCTTTTTCCACTCATTTGCCATGATGAGCAATGGTGATGGTTACAGATCTGCTTGTCAAGGTACTTGGTATTTCACCTCCTTGCTGCATCAGCCCACAGGAAGTTCTCGTATTATTGAGCAGCATAACCAATTGTTCTCATCGACCTTTTGTTGGCAGTTATTCTAGTTCCTGCTCAATGTTTCAAAATCAGTGTAGTAGTCAGAAGCATTTGAAGAATATACCAAAGCTATCAAACTGTGCTCAAGATAATGTTCCTCACAAACTCATTTCGAATGATCTGTGGTTTTCATCTCATGGAATAAGCTGGTTGATGTTCCAAATTTTTTTCTTCTACATGAAACTAATAGCACACCATGCCTGTGGAACTTAAATTGTGTATGCTGCTTAGTGAGGTTGGTAACTGAGTTGGATATTTATGTATGGTCACAAATCAGTCGTCAGTTGTGAACCTTTATTTGGCTGATCATCGTGCTGGCATTGCTGACGTTCTATGGCTTCTCTGGGTTCATCATTAGTTTAGTTTCTCTATTGTTATTGAGCTCAAGTGCATCATTGACATTATCACAAGAATCTAACTTCACATTGGCCTATAATATGTGTATGCTTCACTTTGGCAGCTTGACCCAATTGGATTATTACAATTAGAATGTAGGTTAATGTTATTGCAACTTGCAAACGGAGATGCTAACCTTTTGTTGATCTTTTACTAACTCCAAAATTAATAACCTGACCTTCAGGAAGTATGGTTGGAGAAGACCACAGGTGCTGTCTGCTTGGCAGTTTCTTCTAAAGCTATGTCAATAACAGGAATTGATGACCGCAGATATTGGAATTTTATACTCACTGATGAATCCAGGTAGGAACTCATTGTTACCAAAACGTTGTTATTGAATTGCAAGAATGCACCGTGGAACTGTTTCTTTCGAACGGAAAAGGAAATGAATCACACAATATATGCCTTTTTTACTAATAATTGTTTCCTTTCACTGTGAATCTCTGATGCCTGAACAGACTTAAGATCATCGAAATTTTATATCATTTATAACTAACATAAAAGAAAAGAGGTCTGAACTTGTGAACTTTGAGATTACATTCCATTCCAGTTTAAGTTATTCTAGATGGTTTGTGTTTAACAAGTGAGGAAAGTGTTTCACCGAAAGTCTTCAGAGTGGACAGCCTAACATTCTGAAGCACAAGCTAGTAGTTTTTTCTTCATCTGCTATACCAAGTAATTGTTTGTCACCAAATTATGATGGAAAAACAGCCTTCTGGTAAAGGTAGTTCCTTACAATTACCAATCAACTTTGTACAAAAATGTCGAGTTTGATATATTCAGAAAATCATCAGGTATAAGTTCTTCTAGGATTTCAGCTTTCTGTGCTTGTGCACAAGAGGAGACAGTGTCCTATTTGCTCAAATAGTTTGTATTTTACTGGATACAATTTTATTGCTTGGGAAAGTTTCCTAACATTTACACCAGTATTGATACTCAGAATACTGCACATCAGCCAGTTAATGTGATTTTTGAGGTCCAACAAGTATTAGGATATAGCTGGACAGTTATAGAATATGAAAAAAATTGTGGTCAAGTGTGAGACTCCAATCTAAACCAAAAGTGTATTTGTGCACGTATGATTTTTCGTGCATTTAATGTCAGTTTGGTGCTTGAAGAAATTGCAGTTCATTCATTTCATGTGATTATGAGGTACAACAGTTACTAGGAAAGGCGTCCCAGAATGTGTAAATGTGGTCAAAGTGGAACTCCAAAATAAACTGGAAGTTGTGCTCACACTATGATATGCTACCCTCAGTTAACACCTGTTCAGAGCGAGTTTGAAGTTTGAACACCACAAAGGTCTTGGATGCGCACATATGTTATGCTATTCACGATTACCTGGTTTATCAACCACGTCTTCAAGCTGAATGAAAAGTACAGTCTAAAGTCTAAACTTGTCCAAGCCTAGTTGTAGTTTGAACTCTAGCACAAGCTTGTAATGCGGTAACAGCTGCATGCTAGATGCAATTTGATTTGTTTTTTAGAGCCCTAATGTCAAAGCTGCCAACTTTACCTCCAAAATATGTTTCACAACATTGTGAACAATTTGCAATGCTATATTGGTCACAATCAATTTAATTCAAATATTCAGCCTGTCAGAAGTGTGGCTTCTTATGCCAATAGAAAATTATACTCTTCCGATAAACAATATGGACAAATGCAGCCTACTGTATTCACTATGTGTCTGTAGGCAAGTGTGTGTTTTGCTTTTGAAAGAATAATTGGAGATCTAAATGGCACGTGCACTTCCTCTTTTGATCTTGATCGTTCTTAGGTGGTAAAGTTGAACTAGTGACAAGGATTTCTCCAATTGAGCTGAACAATACTTGGCGATTTGAATGTTACTAAGGCCAAGGCATACCACCATTAGAATATGCCATCTTCCAAACAACCACGTCATCTAAAGATATGTCATAAATGCCTCTGCTGCGCACTTTCAGCTGTAAAATCTCTCTCTCTCTCTCTCTCTCTCTCTCTCTCCCCCCCCCCCCCTCTGGGTGCTGCATATCTAGGTGCAATAATCATATCAGTTATGTTGGTGGTGCATGTGTCTTGTGTTGCCAAGTGTGTTAGATGATCAAGCAATATTTCCTACTGTATGTTATATGGAATGCTTGCTTTCAGGTTCCATGCAATTGCATATCTGCAGCAGATTTGGTGGTTTGAAGTAGATGGCGAGTTTGAGTTCCAATTCCCAGCTGGAACATACAGCCTTTTCTTCAGGCTTCAGTTAGGAAAGCCCACAAAGAGACTGGGCCGGCGAGTCTGTAACTTTGATCATGTCCATGGATGGGATCTAAAACCTGTGCGCTTCCAGGTGTCCACATCTGATAGCCAACATGCATCATGCCAGTGCTTTTTAGAAGATCCTGAAAAGAATGGGAATGAGGGGATCACAAAGCACATACGAGGTAGCTGGATGAATTATCATGTGGGTGACTTTGTGGTCAGTTCTTCCAACATTCCCACCAAGATTAAATTTTCGATGACCCAGATTGATTGTACTCACTCTAAAGGTGGTCTCTGCGTGGATTGTGTGTTGATATATCCAAGTAATTTTACTGAGAAGGGAAAATATTTCTAGGGTGGAGTCATATGGTATGCTTCTTGTGAGAGGAATCATGGAGAGCAAGGCAGGAAGGTGCCTAGTGTTCTGCTCCATTTTTTGAGTAATTGTTCGGTAATTCAATTATCTAATGGAAAGTTCTTTTTGGGTTGTCTGTAATATGTAAATCCGTTTCTTTCACATAGCATGTCTATGTGAGTTTTGTATGTCAGTGTGATAAACCTTAAAATGCTTATACTTGCTGTGTACTGAAGCGATATACCTTGGTTATCTTTTATGAGCCAAAAGTTTTTGTTTGATTAAATTGTCCGGACTGGATTGGATCATAATCTTTGTTGCCTAACCAGAGTTGGAGTCTGAACATACCCACCAGAAGGAGGACATTGAGGGAGGGGGGATTTTTTTCCCTTTCTTTTCCTCGCAACCTTGGGCATGAGACTCATTTTTTTTGTCAGTTATCCACAAGTCTGATTGTATTATTGGGTCTGTCTGGCATACGATGAGAATACGTACCGGTCGCTTGCCTGTTGAAATAGGATGAGAATAATGTTTCGAGTTATTTAGCCGACAATAGGTTCAACAACCTGAGCTGTGTTTGATTGGTAGATAAGAGTTTAATGCCCAGATGTATGCCAAAGGGCTAGCGTTTGATTGGTAGATAAGATTTGAACACCCAAGCGTGTCTCTTGGCATACCTGTCTCTGCAATAACTTTATTCTTGGATTCATCACACTGAGAAACTGCACTTACGTCAAGAGACCCGTCCAGAGTGGAAGCCTGTGGTTGGTACTCCAATCTCAGGGCTTATACATGCTTCTATTTTTACAGCATTGACGCCTAAAATAACCCTCTCCAACTTTAGCTTGCCAATAAAAGAAAAGCGTTGATTTTTTAATACGTGCATCTGAATCACACCGCACCATTCTCAATAGTTAGGACACCAAGCATCTAAAGCGCATGTGCATGCTTAAAAAGTTAACCTAACAGAAGAATGTTCATGATTGTCGCATCTGCATCTAGAGAGAGTGAGGGAGGAGGGAGGGAGAGATTATATTTCTGTGTTTGTTATTTTTGGTAGTCGGTAATGGCGAAGTTGGACACATGCCAATCAGCCGGGCACCCTTTTTTTGCACTCTTAGCCTTTCCAACTTAAAAGTCTAATTCAAATCTGTAGTCATGTGAACAGAGTGTAAAAACAAAATATCTTTACGCTTGAATTTTCTTAATCTCTGTGTACTTGCTTTTATCGTGTTATACACTTTGAGTCGTCTGCCTGCATCATATCCACAGTTGCATCTCACTTTGTTTAAACCTCATGAAGCTTCATCTGGCATCACTAAAACAATGGGGAAATGTTCTTGATAGTCGAAAATGGTTAACTTCTTATTCTGCAACATTGCTTCCCGCTTGCCGTCCGATCACGGACGAAGTCACCCGGCGGAGTGACACCGTTAAGGTGAAACGACCGTTCTGGTTGCTGCAAAATCATGGTTATTGTCATGCTCCTGTCGACGTTTCACCTTAAGAAAGTCACCTGTCGAGCGACATGATTTGGTTTCTACCACCCTCTACTTCCAGGCGCAAATTTTAATCTACACCCTTTGCTTTATATTGTGGTACCATTGGCTTCGTTCAATTAAGCTTGTTGAGATTCCCTTGTGTAAATGACAACTTTATATCTGTATATGAAACAGATTATTTTATTAGGACACTTCACCTGCGACGATAGAATACTTAATGTCCACCTTACCGTCTATAATTTCAACAAAATCGGAAGAAATTAGAGTTTTATACCCCTACTTATTTATTAAAAGCAGGTTATATGTTGGGCCGAACAGGTGTTTGGGTCCCTCCTATGCCACGAGTTGCCCTGGTTGAGTGGGGTGAACATGTTCGGTCCCCAAGAGGCAACCTGGTCCCCTACTTTTTTGTCCCATCGCCTTCGTTAAATATTCCAAAAGCAAAAGCCAGGGAAATGAATGACAAAGGAGTTTTCTGTTGTATGATTTTTTTTTTCCCTGATTGTCGGTGCCTATTTATTCGGATGGACTAAAAAATATTCCAACAATGTATTTATGCCATCCTTTCAAAAGCTATCTCAGGATAAATGTTTAAAGATGCTTCTTTAAAAACAAAGAAATGTTAAGAGATTGGTGTGGGCAGTTTGCCCACGCCAGTCACCATGTGGCTCTGTCATTGCCATTGTGTTCGGCCAAAATCACCCGTCCGTCAGATGTGTTTTCTGGGCTACTCGATTCATGAAAGGCTATACGAGGCCGTCGGCTATGGAAATGTTCTGGCTACTGAGGAATGACCTGACTTTTTAGAGGAATGGAAATCAATTTAAGGTCCAAGGAACTGGATATTCTACTCGATCTTGCTGTTTTGAGCCGCCGACAAGACGATGCCTCTTGCCAACGCCAAAGTTGATGGGCTGCTGGTGACTTCTGTCTACTGCAGCACTTTTGTGTTTTATGCTTCTTTAACTCTATTCTATGTTTCGATGGGCTGCTGATGATTTTTATACTCTACTTTGTTCTTCTTCTTCTTAATGCTTTGCCAATGGCATGTGGTGGTCATCGTCTGTTCCAACATCCTGTTGGAACCTTGCAATTGCAATGTTGGCTGTCAAATTCCCTCTCTCTCTCTCTCTCTCGCCAGAGTCTGTGGCTCGTCTTATGCAATGAGATGTCCAGTTTGCCATTCGATTGAAGCGCCGTTACCCGTCTGCGGTTGGGTGACTGTGTCGTTCCGTCTTTCCTCTTCTCTTTTATTTTCCTGTGCATTGTATTGTATATTTTTTCTCCTTGTTTCTGTTTTTGCGGTATGTTTTTGTGCGGATTGTTTTTGTATTTAGGGGACTTCTCGTCCCCAAATTTTGTTATATATTTCCATTTTATCGACTCTCTCTCTCTCTCTCTCTCTCTCTCTCTCTCTCTCTCTCTCTCTCTCTCTAAATTTTTTAATCTTGTGTTTTTTCAACATTGATAGTCGTGCTTTTTTGACATTTAAACACAAATTGTTATATTTTTCGTTGAAAATGCATAAAACACATGGATATCGTTTTAAATAGGTAGAAAACATTTTATGTTATTTAAACTGTATCTTCAGTGTTACAGTATTGGAGTCACATGCGATGGGCATTTGCAGCTTTATGTTAGGAATAAAAAATAGATCGTGTAAATGTTTCAGGTGTTTTTTCTGCAATCAAATTTATCAATATGATCTTGAAAATAAGTTAATACAAAAATATATATTCAGTTGTTCATTTTTTAATTTAATAGTTTTTATAGTAAGCAGAAGTCAATGGCTCTCATAGTATAAACATTTTGATAATACAAAAATCCATATTTTTTATAAAACAACTTGAACCAAAGCATATTTTATATTAAAATAGTTTTCATAAATATATTAGAAAGTTTAAATTTTATTTAAAATATTTCTTTAGCAAAAGAATCTGGTTTTGTGTCTGAGGTTTCTACCAATTTCTCTCTCTCTCTCTCTCTCTCTCTCTCTCTCTATCTATATATATATATATATATATATATATATATATATATATATATATATATATATATATATATATATATATATATATATATATATATATATTTGACTTTGATTTTTAAAATGTTTTTCTGCAACTTACCTTATTCATATGGTGTTAAGAATCGGTTGATGCAAAACATATACTAAGTTGACCATTTGTTAGACTTCAAAGGTGTTTTATAATAAGATGAAGTGAATGGCCTCCATGTTATGATAATAAAAAATCAACATTTTGTATTAGAACAGCTTGAATGAAAGAATGTTTTATACATCCTAATCAAGGAAATGGACTTGAAAACCCATTCATATTTTTATGACTAGTCTTTATATACACATCAAGAAATCTGATTCTAATTATTCACCTTTTATTTCTCTCGCTCCTTGTCATGTACGTTCGAATGGATCAAGAGCAGCCATGACATTGAGCCAGAAGTCAAGTCACTTTTTCTAAAAGCAATGGAGATAGAGACCAATTTGCTAAGGTTTAATTATTAAAATAAATAAGGTAATAAGTCAAGTCGTTAAGCTGTAAAGACATTAAAGTTTAATTTTTCCTACGTATATACAAACAAAAACAGGTAGCTGCTAGACCCTAGTATACCAGAAATATACAAAACAAAGCTATTTTCTCAAGAGTCTTAAATACCCTTTGAGGAATGAGAGAGAAAGAAAGAAATGAGTTTTCTTAAACGACCTCTTGTGTAGTCCCAAGAGTATTTCAGATTCTTGAAAAAATTGTTTGATTTTTATGTTTGTACTCCTTCCTTCATCAAAGTCTATGTATATGAACGTGTATATATATATATATATATATTCAGCGTGGCATGTTGTACGGGACAATGCATAACCTGAAATGGTTTAATCAAAAGATTCTGGTTTATAAGTCATTGCAGATCTTTCACAATCTTCAATGCAAAATTTAACTTTTTAAAGTGAGATGTTACAATCTGCTTCCTTAAGATACGCATGTCCGCGTCCGCATGTGTAAGACGTTAGGCCTTAGTGTTGAATCATGCTCTGATACCATTATAACGACCCACAACCCACAATGGATATGGGGCTCTAATCTAACATGTCCAAACTCTTGTCTTATCATTTTTGGTTTTAGTCTGAAGAAAAAAAAGAATCATGACAACCAACCACTTAACAATTCATTTTATATAAGTCTTTCAACTTTCAAGTTCTTTCTCAATTTTCAACATAAAACTAAACTTTTTAAAGTGGAAGTGTTACATATGATACCTAACATCTGTTCCCATTTGCCGATACCGAGCATACAATAATCTATAAATATCCATATATTTTTAAAATTAATTAAAATATTTTAAATTAAAAAAAAAGTGAGAAATAAAGAGACACAAGCTTAAATGCAGCAACCAATGTGGTTATTATTACTATTGTTATTATATTAGACAACTAGTTGGGTTAAGCAACCCAATGAGATGCCTCGAGATTGACCTCCTCCACTTTAAAAGTTATTAAGCCAATCAAGCAAAAAGCAAGTTCTAGTACAGTTTATTTCCCACAACTAAATATAATATACAATAGTATAGAGATATATTTTGGACTAAAAGGCATGGTTTTCAAATGTCAATTCCTAACATTACTTCTAAAAGAAAGTGGCAATTCCTAATAAATACAGCATAAAAAATATCTTCATTTCATGAAAAAGATATTGAATAGTGCTTGCCCAGTCCTTACCACCACATTAATTTCCATAAAAACGACTAATACTTTAGTTTCTCTAACAAGCAATCCATTAAGCCCTACTACCGACTAAAACTTTACCATAACGAAACAGTTAGCATTAGACTCAATAACAGCTCACTTTCATAAATGTTTGCTTAATAAAATAAAAACCAAATTAGCAAGATATATATATATATATATTATAGTCCAAGAATTCTGCGCCAGCTTCCAGGGTTTTCGATTGACAATATTTAGATTTCTTAATTATTTAATTAACTTCGGTTAGATATTAACTATAGTTAATTTAATACTTTTCTCAACCTGCATGGCGTAAAAGACAGATAGGCCACTATTATGCAAAATTGAATAAAAGGAGGGACCTTTTTGTGGCGGTTAATTAATCGTTTGTAATTTTCCAAGCCAAAACCAAAAGTGAAACATGCACGTGTTTCCGGAGGCGTCCTTGAGAAACAAGCCTCGGCGAGTGCGACGCATTATGTTAGGTCCGCCTTTTTCTTTTTCCCTCACAAGCCATCAAATTTTCCATAATTTCAAAAATTACTCATATTTGGCCTACGCGTCCAGTTATTAATTGTGGCTTGATACTTAGGTACAATCAGCGTGAGTTTTCCATTCTCTCTCCAGTTGTCGTGCTGCGCCGAGCACCACGGTTGATGGAATTTCAGAGTGTTTGAGGGTGTTTTGGGGATTTTTGGAGGCATATGGCCGAAGCGAACCGTCCGAAGACGCTCCAAGAGCCCCTACAGGCCGAAAGGAGGGGCCGTTTGGACGCCAGAGGGTAAGCACAAAAAGGGAAAGGGCACGTCTATCCCTTACCGCTTAATTAGGCGTACTCTCGTGGCCGAGGCGTCTCTCTCATTGTACATCGCCATCGGTAGTCGTCATCCAAACCCTAAACATTCATCAGGATCTATCCCAAATCGGTATATACATCTCGGTTCTCTCTCTCTCTCTCATCCTTCTTTGAGAGAAGATTGAGGTCCATTCGGCAGCGGATGCGTTGTTGGATGGTGGATTATTGATCCATTGTGGTAATTGTTCTTTCTTCGGCCTTGTCTTCGTCTCCTTTTGCTTGTATAGGGTGCATAATCTATTTCTTTGGGTGTTTCAGTTGCTTGTCTGGTTTTTTGTTGACATTACTGACGAAAAAAATAATTTTTGGATGACTTTTTTGGAGTCTTTTAGTGAGTGGATATTCAGGAACTTTTCTTCAGAAGCATAACCTGTTAATTTGTCTTAATTCTGTGTTTTTTTTATGTATTTTCATCCCGGCGGTTTTCCTCTTAATGTTTTGTTGGTGTTCCCAGTTTGGTCTCATTGTTTATGCAGCCTTTGAGGAATATGGATTCTGGACTAGTGTTAGGGTTTCTTCCGACTGCCCTGATCAGTTGTCGTTGGAGCTTCTTTCTGGTTTCTGATTTTTTTTTTCCGTCCTCATGTGGTAGCTTATTCAACTGGAGAAATGGGCACTGGCGGAGATCTTCTTGATTGGCTGGGGGGCGATATGTCAGTTGCTGTGATGAAGAAGTTGAAGGATCCTGCTGATTTAGTCCGCATTTCATCAGTTTCGCGTGCATGGCGGAGGTTCGGTGAGTGCTTTATAGCGCTTCTGTGTTTGTCCCAAGTGTTCATTCACCCGTCCAATTAAATGTAGGCAACTAGGCATTATTTTTGTGATTATCGTCTCACTACTTCTACATTTCTGTGGATTGTTTGTTCAAATTTCCTCTGATCGGAAATTCTTTTGTGGGACTTGGAGTCGTGTACTTGCATCTTTAGAGGACTTCACTTCCATGTTTCTGGTATTGATGCGAAGGCGTGGATTAGTTGTGAGAATCTCGGTGATTCTCATTGTAAGTTGGATGTAGCAGTAAGAGTGTGTTTTTTATGAGTTTTCATGGTTTCATTGGATCTCACAGTGAAAGGAACAAGAGCAATGAGAAGTGGCTTGTATAGAATGTAGCCTTGAAGTTCAATTTAGTAATTTCAAAGTTTTCAAAATGCAAATACATGAGCCATGATGCTTGCTCTGAAAAGAGATAAATGCAGCCTGAAAACTGAAAGGTTCGTGGTAGCTGTGTCAATTATCTGGCACAAGTTCCAACTGGATAAATGAAATTACACTGTGCATGAAGATACTAATAATAAATAGGCACTGTGATGTGCATAATTCAAATCATAGGCTGGTCACTAGTCAATAAAGCTACTAAAAAGAGTTGTCCAGACCGAGTGTGTCCAAGTGCTCTCTGGAGGAATTCAATAAAAAATATCAAAACACAACAAATTAAATTTTAAAAGCTATAAAAGATATATATGATCACTATAAATCAAGTAAAAGATTAAATTCAGCCACCGTCATGACATTGCAGGACGATTAAATAAATTATATGTGTCTAATGTTACTTAAAAGTCAACAAAAAATCACTAGCATAATAAGAAAACAGGGAACAAAAGTCTTCAACATTGCTCGTGATAGAAGAAGAAGTGTCAACAGCATGGGAAGAGGGTGTGCAGCAAGACAGTGAACCAATATAATGGAAGAAGAAAAAAAATAAAGAAATGAAAAAAATTTAGAAAGAAGAAGGACTGCCAACAGCATGCAGCATGACTGAACCAAAAGAACGGAAGAAGAAAATGAAGAGTGAAAAAGCAAAAAAAAGGAAGAAAAAAGACTACGGATAGGAAGAAATAAGCAGTGCGACACAAGCTGCAGCACAATTGTATCAGAAGTTAGAAAAGGGAGAAAAAGGAACAAAATCATACCTATTGGTTGCAAAAAAGAGGAAAAAGAGGGGATTCAAATATTTTGAGCCCTTACTATTCAGTTCTTTTTTTTTTTTTGGTAGTGCCAACTCCTTGGTGAAAGGACTAGTCACTGACTTCAGGACCAGGTGGATTTTGGCTGAAAGAGTAGTTTTCTGATAGCCGACTTGACCAACTAGCCAGATCAGTCAAACGATTAATCGGGATTTTGACTAAAAAGTCTGTAATAAAACAGCATTAGATTCCTGTTCTCTGATGTTTGTAAACAGTTTCTAGGGAAAAAATGAATATCAAGTTGATTACTATGAATACGTACCATCCTATGCTCCTATGTTACTACTCATTTCAAAAATAATTTTCAACTGGAAGTTTGATCCATGGTTACTGTACTTTTGTAGGATTTACAAAATCAATCATACAAGAATGATGTCAGTTTTTGCAAGAACCTATGCAGTTTTAGACATCATGGTTGGAATGCTTAGAATTCATGTTGTTTGTCATTAGGAAGCAGTAATAGAGTATGTAATTATTAAGATCATCGTTTTTTTTTTTAAATTCTAACTCAATTTTAAATGAAGCCTAATGTTCTAACCATTTTAAACATTAGTTTCCTGTGTTGTAAAGTTGACCCTATATAGTCCTATTTTACAAACTGTCGCCAGGCCATGGATCTCCATTTCTTCTACCATAAATCGTGGAGGTGTTGTTAGCAATGCTAGATCCCACCAGATTAGATAGGATGTGATTCCGTTTCTTTTGAAGCTAGGAAACTTTATCCCAGTGCTGGAATGCAGACCCTTCAAGAAAGCTGAAATTCTTTTGTTGTTCCAATTCCTTTTGTGTATTCAATTTCATGGATGAAATTAGATACTGGCTTATGTAATCCTAAGCTGTAATACCCTTTTGAGGTCCATTATACATTTTACTTCTTTTCTCTAGGAAATTTTCTGGATCATAATATGGAAGTATGCCTTGCTGCTCAGCAGTTTCACGTCTGAAAATCACCCTCTCCTTTGCTTTCAACCAGAACGTGATCCTTAAGATCAACACCCATTCTCACCTTCTTAATTCTAAACAGCAACTATTCTACCCTGAACCTTTTTTTAATAACACAAACACATTCACTGAAGAAGATATGATGGTAACTTCAGGGCACTTGATGATTCCATAACCTGTCATTATCAGTGTACAATCTGCCTGTTTAAAGGGGATATCTTCATTGATGACACAAAGCCTAGTCACCTAAAAAACAAAAATAGTGCAGACTGCAGAATCTTTTGCTTTCTTTTATTTATATATGTTTATTGTTTTACTTACCTTTGATTTATTTTCCCACTTTTGAACTCCTTTTTATAATGAAATAGCAATAAGTTCTCTTTCAATTGCGGTAGTTTCCCAAATCTTCATGAAAATCTTGTTCTTGCTAAAATAGTGGTATGATAATTACCAGATTTGCTTTTCACTTTTCTCCAAGCAACATTCATACTCCCTCAAAAAGAGATCTCTCCCAAAAACCATGAAAAAGAAAGGCATGCATGCTAAAAAAGTATACAACAGATGAATTGGTGAAATCATTGTGTAAATGCTGATGAGCTAGAGCGACTCTCCTACTTGATTTGTTGGTTTGTGGAGTGATTGTCGTTAATAATCCATTTAGATTTTTTCTGGTCAATAGCATATCCTAAATTTGCTCATGAGAGACCAGTTATGAGTAATAGTGACATGGCTTGCATTGCTTCTGGGTGAGGACATAATTTCAAGATGACTTACATTTCCTCTGGTTTCAGTTTGTTGAAACATGACCAAAAGAATAGTATGTTTTGCCCTCATTCTATATACTCTGTGCAGCTGTTGCCAATAGCTTCTGTAAAGAACTATGTGAGGAACTGTTTCCAGAGACATCAATGTTTACTGGAGTGGAGGACAGATCCTTGGATGAAGACCCAATGATCGGTTGCAGCAGTGCTTTGGAACGGAAAAACCTAGAGAGAGAACATAAAATTTATGCATGCTTAGTTCAAAGCCTTCTGTCTCCTCCTGTAGATAATGAGTGTATACGGCGGCCAATTGCTGCCTCAAGCACTGATAACTATCCAGAAGAAAGCATTGACAAAACCCTACAGGCATGTCATAACGAGGGTGAGGGGCCTTCTTATTGGTCAAGTGAAGGTGAAAGCAACACGGATGTGCCAGAGACATTAACGTACTGTTTGAGCTCTCGCTTGTGTGTTATCTATGAAGTCAATGTACATCCATTCCAAGGTTCATTTTCCTTTTTGCTTATTCCACGATGTAGTTACTTGCGTTTAACATCAGCTAGAAATTGTATTTTAATCAAGAAGCCTTTGTTTTGCAGCTGATTTTCAGATGGGAAGTCCTATATACTCAGCTAAGGCGGTGCGATTTAAACTGGGTTATCCTAAGGTACCATTGAGCATGGGAGATGAAGTTTTATTTGAGCTGATGCCAAATGACAGAGCTGCTGATAATAATTATATTTGGACGTACATTTCACCAGAATTTCCAATGATGCAGGTAAGTATGATAGTTTCAGTTTTTACAATTCTGAATGTTAGTATCCTTTAAGAGTATTATTTGTCAGGCATAATAGATGTTTAATTTTATGCCTTTATGTGCCTCCCTGCTGGGGGCTGAATCTGTTTTGAACAGTTTCACCCTGCACATGGAACTGTCACATTTGACAAGGTTTTTCTATGTTTCATATGATATGGTATACATAACAAACAGGGTCTGCTCTTGCTTCTCTCACTCTCTCTCTCCCTCTCCTTCTCATTTACACACACGCATGGGCCAGCATGCCCTTGTGAACATTTTTTGTGGCTCAGTTGGGCCGTAGCAGTTAGTGTATCCTCTTGCTCTTGGTAATCTTTGATTTGATAAGAATATAGCAAATAGTGTGTTCTTTCTGCTCTTCATTTCCCTGTTGCTTCTGCGTTCTCTTCTGGGGCTCAAAGGACAGTTATATGGAATAACTTTAAGTACATAGACTAGGAACCTTGAATTGGATAATTGAACTTTGTATAGGTTTTTCTTATGATTTCTGTTTTTCCTTCTTTTTTTTCGGGTTGAGTAGCAAAACTGCCTGCAAGTTTTTAAGCTTCCAAAGCCAGTCCTTTGCATTGGAGGAATCTTGCAGATAGAACTTTTGGGAAGAGTTCAGAAGCAAGAAATGGATGCCTTATATTACATATGGTAAGTTTCTCGACATTTCCCTTGGGGTTGTGTATGCATCATGTTCTTCTGATGTTTTTGTGCTGTGTCATGCATCTGCATGTGAAAACCTTCTGTCAGCTGGAGGCGCTAAAAGCACCCTTTTGCCCTTTTGGTTCTTGAACTATATGTCCTGAACTCCGAAACTTGTAATTGTTTATGGAATGATGAAAGTTCAGATCTTCAGATTATGGTACTAGGAGTTTGGATTTGCTTGAAATTCTTGTTTTTTGCCTTCTGCTGTAATGGGCATGTGTCCAGCCAGCTCCTTTTAGAAAAAAAATTTGTATGGAAAAAACTGCCTTATATTTTGGACATGTTAGAAATGCCAACTAGGAGGTGGCATGGTTTCCCCCGCTTTGTTCTGCTTCTCCTATAATGTGAAACCACCACTTGCTCTCTGTTACCATGAGGAAAGTCCGCAGCTAATGCGTGAATACTTGTCCTTTTGGGTAATGATAATTTGCATTTCCAGCATTTAGTACCATGGACTTCTCTCATGTCTCTACCTATATGAAAAATGATTTGTAGAAGTTCAATATTTCACCCTTTTTCAATTTTTTATTTCCAATCCATATTTGTCAGAACATCTATAACGCATTCAAATTTGCCATTCCAACCACTGATTCACCTTCCATGGAAGGAGAATTGGGGTTGTGGGTGTTCCTGCTCGTATTAACTGTCACTGTATCTTATTTTGATTGTGTTTGAAGTGTTTGCCATGTTCAAGTCGTGGGTAGGCCCCTGCAAGCATTTGATGTGGATATTAATGCACACTCGAGGCGTTGTATCTTGAAGTATCTTCCTGAAACTGAAAATATTCCCTACCACCTGAGACGATCAGATGATGAAGCTGTGGATTCTTCAGGTTGGCTTTCATTTGCAACGAGGATTAGACAGATAAGGGGCACAAGAGGGTGGAACCGGCTTATCCTTCGAACATTTCTTGGTAATGATGAGGATTCTGACGATCATGTATCTGATGATGAGTGAGCTTGCCTTTTCCGTTCTGGCAGGCATGTTTTGACGGGTCCTGGATTGGCTTCTAATTCTGCTGGTGTAACAGCTCGTCAGGCCATCTTGTATATGCGGTTGAGTGGAAGATAAGGAATAAATAGTTTAGCTTTATGTGTATAAACAGTTCTATCTTTGATGTGGATATCAGTTTTATTTTACTCCACAGCTGCTTGTGGAAGAATCCACAATTTGATCTTGGATGTAGATATCAATTCTATTGTAAACTTTTCTTCTGCCTGTGGGAGTAAATATCTTCGAGTTCCTGGATCCCCATTATATGATATTCATTCTTGCATATTGGCCTGTAGATAACCATATGAACGTCATTTCATCATGGCAGTTTTTTTTTCCTGGTTTATTGGGGACGAGAAGCCGCATAAAAGGAATCATTTCAATCGGCTATATGTTGCTCTGATGTTACCATATTTAGGTAGATTAGATTATCTCAGCCATGTGCTGATCTTGGTAAAAGTGCTATGCACGCATGATAAACACCCGCGGAGTCCATCCTTCACGTTTTCCATTGTCAAGGTAAACATATTATGATTATTCAGTCTGCCCATTGGTGTCATCCATTTCAATTCACTTGCTGGACAGGCCAGGCCATGAGATTTTTTGAGTGTCACCCGTTGGTAATTTGATCTACTATCCTGTACCATGGGATTTTTTCTACTCCATTTTGCCAATTGGGCTGAAACCCATCTGTTGTGGCCTGCTGCGGGTTTTTTCATCAGTCACTCGCATCACCTGGCATTTGATAAGCGAGCATCAACAATGGTGTTCGTCGTGTCATTGGCACGACTGTCCGTCTTAACCTCAAGGAAAATTGTTGAAACTTAAACGCTGGAACATACACTGGCTTGCCAGGTTTATAACCGTGGATCCAGAATCCTAAAGATTAACATAAAATAAAAAAAATTGATAAGAAAGAGGTTTCAGATTATGGAATTTTTAATTATCTATAAATGGAACGTATGCAGGAAAAAAACATGTTTTTTCAATTTTTTGTGCTATTTTAACGCTTCAACATGGAAATAGCGATAGATGCAGGTATAAGCCAAGAAGGAATCTACATGACTGTATACTGTGAACCACAATTGCCTAATCACTTGTTTAGACATGAACCTGATAGCTATAGCTGAATAAAGCAGAATAATGAAGCCTACAAGATGCAAACTTTTGCAGCACCACATTTATCAACTAATCATCCCTGCAAACAAACTAGCAGTTTGCAATAAGAGGATCAGGGATTTCTCGTAATCCACCCCTTAAAACAAGTCCACCTTGACGTTATCTAATTTCTTGTCTCTGCTAATTGCATCACCTACTAAGTGTACACCATAGCATAGCACAGGCTAAACGGCCTTGTTACTTATAGCAAATTCTCTTTCTTTTCTGCCGGTCATGGGGGGTTTAAGGAAGGACCAGAACTATGATAAAGAGGGACCTACTGCGGAGTGGTCACGTGCTAAAAGGAATGTTTCAGAATCTAATAATCTGAGTCTCTATTCATAGAGGACGGAGCTTGAAATAGCTTACTTGAATTTGCGGGAAGTTTGCTTGTGATGGAAAACTGCTTCTAAGATTTATTTTCGTTCATAGTCTATTTCTTCAATTTTCTCGTTATTTTCAATGGCATTGCGTGCCTGTGTGTGTGTGTATACATACAATATGATATTTTTTTGTCATAAGTATACAATTAAGTTTTCGTTAACATTTATCTCACTTATTTTCGCATTAATTTATTTCTTTTTGCACCGTCATTCACATATTTATTTTATGCTCATATAATTGTTTCGCACATATCTTGCTTTCCGCTTCTTAGCATCTTTTGAGGTTCCCTTCTGCATCCGCTTATCCATTTCACATACTGGTGATATGCTCTAAAGTAGGTAGATTCTGTTCCCCGCCATCAAATCCAGGTCACTGTTACCTTTGGGTCTGTCTCTACCACTTGCACCATCAGACAGAAATTAATGAAACTGTCAACAGCAGCAAAACAGTCTACTGCATACGATACTGTAAGTTCTGTTGGCCGTGAACCTTGTTTCCGGAATGCTGGATGAAGCCGTCGGTCTGTCGATACTCATGATCTGCTAATCCCACTACCGTCAAGGTTCCTTACTCAATTGGCAGTTCAGGTCCTTGAGAATTGACCGGAGTGGCTCCAAGTGAAAGAAAGCCTAAATAGAGATATTTTACAAAACACATCGGCTGATTTTGAAGAATAGAGGGGATAAAAACAGATTGATAGGAAGGTCCACCACACTGCCATGCAAGAAACATGAACACTGAGCAAACATCATCACTTCTTCATCCTCAAAGGATATTCTTCAAGGGATTGCTCTCACGCAAATAAACTGGATACACTTTTAACTGTATTATGCTGTATGGATCCGTCACCATTTCATGGCGAAGTCTGTTTTGGGAACACAATTAAAAATGGCAAACTGAAAAATTGCCAAAATGAATAAAATTTTGAAGAAATAATAACGAGTTTAACGTGAAGGGTTGGACCTATAAACACTTTCAACGTCTGTACAATCGGAGAGACAAATTGCTGGGATCGGATAACTTGCAAGCATATGATTCAAGCCTTCTCGCCATAATCTATGTCAGCCAGTTCACCACTAAATATCTAACTTTCCGAAATTTCATGAGAACTATCCTGGACAAGCTCAGGCAAAGGGGGGTCTTGTGACGCATCCGATCTTAAATACACAGCATTGCTGCCGCCAAGAATCATCGTGCTGTTTGCGTCGTCTTTGAAGCTATCGTTCCTTTTGGGCGTCATACCGCTAACGTGATTTACCAAGTTACTGTTGCTCAATTCCAGCACGTTACCAACTGCAGGCCTTGAAGCCAAGTACATAGCTCCTTGGAAAGGGTGCCCAACTGAATTTAGATTTGCATTCTGCCCACCAACAGATTCCCCCGATGAGACCCTATTGCTATTTAACGCATCCTGGATCTGTGGAGGTGTATGAGAAGACTGAGAAATCATTGTCTGCAGCAATCGAGGATCCAGCAAGCTCTGTTGAACTGCTGCCGATAAAGGCACACTCTGTAGAGAGACTGGCATTGAAGTGACCGACCCTTGGGATGGTGATGACTGTAATGATGCTTGATTTTGTAGCGAGAAGGACACTGGAGAGAAAGACCCTTGAAACTGTGACGCTACTTGCTTTGATCCACTTGCATCCTGTGAAACAGCATTTGCTTTTGCCATTACTGAGTTTTGTCTCTGTAAATTGAGGTACCCAGCCATTCTTGCTACGGCCTCAGTTGAGCCAGTTAACACTCCACTACCTAGAAAGCCGGTATTTGTATGGCTGTTTAATCCAGAATGCATATCCATCATCTGATTGAGTGATGCTCGGTGTGGAGACTTCCCCTGATTCATGATCTGTCGCATCCCCTGAAATTTCTTTATTTCAAGACCACCACCAGCATCCTGTTGAGGATAGCTTTCCAAACTTTCTGTGAGAAATAGAAGAAGATCAGTTTCAAGGAACATCCGCACCTGTAACATGTATACTTTTATATAACTGAAAACCCAATTGATCAAATCAGGATTTTTTTTTTCTTTTCCTTGTAAACAAACGAAGTAGCCAGAAAAGAGATTCTCGTACAACAAGCTAAACATCGTTCCTTTTTCTGCACGATACATTTTGTGAAAAATGCCCACGAGAAAAATCTGCTTCTACTTACCACGCCTGATTGCACCATCCAACAAAATAACAAACCAATAGAACTGAGAATTTTAAGTTGACCTAAGACTAGAAAGACCATATGCCATGCGAAAGGTTTGGCTATCACTGGTGGACATGTACACGAAGAAATATGTTTGAACCTTTTTTGGTGCGGGAACCACCAATATCAAAAAGAGAAGGAAGTGTTGCAAAAAAATGTGTAAGTTTAATTAAAAGGCTGCCATCTTACATTGTATATAGTGGTATACACAATCAGAACATGTTACACATTTAAGAGGCATTACATGTCATGCATGAGAGCCACACATGAGAGAGGAGAACAGAAATAGGAACTATAGAAAGTTGGGACTCATGAAAAACCAAAAAAAAATTCTGATATTCTTCATCAAAAACCTTAAGTTAATAAGCTTTCAACTTCAATGTCACATAGTTTATGAAGGTACAAATGTTCATTATTGTGCAATAATTTTTTCTTCCCTCACACCCCACCAATTCCTCCACAGCCAAGCAGCTCCAAGAAGTGGAACCAGCTCAGATATTTCCTAGTTGATGATGGCTTATTTAAAGTACTTGGGCAATTTCTACTTACCCTTTTCCCTGACATACAGTCATTTTTTGGTCTGCCACCAGCCAGAAAGGTCGCTCAACTGGATTTTGAGCTACATAAAAGTCGTGATTCTTCTCTATTTCTTCTAATTATTTGCACATGTAGCCATCTTCATGCAGATGGGTGGTAGAAAATGTTTGGTTCCATCTTTCTGAGGATTCTCAAAAGAACCTGATGTTTGGGGTGTAATAGTGGCATTCTTTTGAATTTATTTTTCATTATTTGTACATGTAGCCATCTTCCAGTAGATGGGTTGTTAGACAAAGTCTGTGTCCACCTTCTGAATATTCCCAAAATAACTGGAAACCTGCTGTATTCTTCATGCAATTAAAACCATGCTTTCTGAGAAGCAGGTTTTCCAAACACGAACACCTCCCCATCATCTGAACAGATTATAGAGTCTATTCTTGCTATTTAATGTTTCGTCCATGAATCCTGTTTGTCATCATGATCATGATCGACATCAAGTCCTGTCCATCATACACTGGACAGCCAGGTAAATTCCTGTCACCAATTTATTAAAGAAAGCTACATGTCTTCATTAGCTTTTTTAAATCTTGAAGTAAATTTTTAGCATCTACCTTGTGGTGGAATAGGATGAATATCTCAGCATAAATCTAGATGTGTCAAAATGATGCCTTCCACAGAAATGCTCAGTGTAAAATTCAGGGAGTTCCTTGCCATCATTACACATCACAGCATAGTTTTTTACCCTTTCCCATGATCCTTTGGCACAGTTTTGGAATCCTATCTTCACATTACCGTGGGGGAATGTAGAGGTTCCTCATGTAAGAGATCCAGATGACATTTGCAATTGATTTAGGCAAGTTATTCTGTATGATGTTCTTTTCATGCATGGCCATTTAAGGATCAAGCCATTTTGATGTATGGCCTATCAATGAACGAACCTACATAAAGATCAATACAGCTTAGTTGCAAGCATGTATCTTCCTTGTACGTTGCTACAGCACAGGTTACTTGCAAGATTTGTAGAACAATTTGAGACTTTTTTGGCACTAAATGCTGCATATGCACAAATATATGTATTCAACATCACTGGAAAGAAACTATGAGATAGAGAAACCTCAATACTCATACAGCCGCAGTATTTCAAAACCATGCAAGTAATGAAAGAAAAATATAACATAAAGATGCTAACAGATATGAGAGAAGTTCTGAACCTCACCGATAGGCCCAACGTTTTGCTCTCCACTGAAGTCCATCAGATCCTTCATGCTGCTGACAACCTCTGCTATCTATTTATGGCAAAAGTAAGCAATAAAATTTATCATACATACATTCCTCCGAACACAGACACACACACACACACACACACATAAATATGTATATATGTATGTATATATATATATATATATATATATATATATATATATATATATATATATATATATATATATATATATATATATATATATATATATATATATATAAAGAGAGAGAAAGAGAGAGACCTTCAGGCACCGGGTGTATCTTTTGGGAAACCCAAGTTCATCGACTGCTTGCATCTCCAGAACCCTTCGAAGCTGATGTACCACTTGAACAAACCTAAAATAAATCGCAAGCCAGTTAATAACCTCCATATATTCCAATTAATGTGTTACACAGCACTTACATGTCACAGTTTGACTGCAAATCCTTTGTTGAGAGCCCCGAAGATCCACTTTCAGATACAGAAGCTTGATACTTCTGCACAACCTGAACAAGCTGATTCACCTGGAAAGCACACTCTCCAAACATTAGTTGTGGACCAAGGTAAGCCTACAGATCCTCGGGAATATTATAGTTATTTTTATATTTTTGTATTTGAATATTCAAATGTGCACATTTATGTCATAGCCAAAAGAAACCTATTGCTAACAACACATAGTTGCACTTCAGCAATGATCAGTGTCCATGGAATCTACCCCCACATACTTACACGACAATACATGTATATTAGTATAATATAACTTCCATAGTATCTCACTCTCTTTCTTTCTTTCCACAATATAATATATATACATGTGTGTGTGTGTGCATGTGTTATTAATTTTGCATAATTTATCATGGCTCCATCAACTGAATGTTTTGGTATATTTAAATATGTTTATCTTTGTGAACCTCGTGTCATGGATTATTTTCAAAATAAACAAGATTCCAAAGTGCACCAAAAGGATAAAAGTAATCATAGAGATTGTAAAGCAACATAAGTATTACAAGTAAGTCCTCTAAGAGCAAGTGGCTGGAGAAAATTATGCCCCTTAGCCATGAGATTTCTAAAACATACAGTGACATGTACAAGGTCTCGCAGCACTGCACGCATATGGTAGAAGCTGTTCTTTTGAAGGATGACCTTACATCCACTATGGTGTATGCATGTGGTCTGCAAGACCAAGTAAAGAAGTGTTGCATGTGATGCAAGTGGATTTTGACATGCACAAACATGCACGTGCCACAGCATCTAGTGAAGCATCCCTCTGCAATAGAGGCATCTGGGTGTGATGCATCATGCACTTGCATGGCCGTTATATGATGCATTTGTGTTGCTGCAATGCCACATATCAAAGAAGTGTGAATCGTTGCTGAGCAGTATGGCATTTCAACTGATATGTATTGGCCTGTATCGGGCTATTAACTATTTTTCTATTTAAAAACGATTAACAGATACTTTCAGATATTTAATGAAACAAGATAACAGTTGGAATATCAAAGCCCGTGGCCGCGTATTGCTAGAATTTATGCAATCCCGCCAATTGGGACCAATATTAGCAACACTGCATAACAATGAAGGAGAAAGGTATCTGCTATTGAGGGTGACAAGTCAATGCCAACTTTATACTCAACAATCTAAATACCAAGCCAAACAACTGGAGAAACGAATCTAAAGTCCCAGTAGCAGGCATGTAGGCTCATGTATGAATAAATTCACTAAGACAGTTGATTTTCAAGCGAAGGTTCTATACCAAAGCAGACAAGATCGCCCTAAGCTGAAAAGCATCACCCTTAAATTTAGGCACAAAACGATCACTATGATATAGCTTTGGATCTTAGGAGAACAAGAAGATCCAAGAAAGCCAGCTGACTGGCAGTTTGACTTATTTGACACAAGCATTTTTCAATCCCACTAGCTTTCAGTTGAAGCCAGGAAAAAAAATGAAAAAGCGGTAACAAAGTCAAATGTAATTACTTCTCTTCATCTTTTCCCAATGTTAGGAAGACCAATGAAGGGTTCTCTTTCAAGAAACCTTTCTTGATGCCACAAGGCTTATATCTACTACCACTCTGGATCTTAGTTGTCAAAATCTCAACTAGTCTGACCAGTCGGTGAAGCCAATTATGACAAACCTGTGTCTCAAACTAGCAATTAGTTGGTCAAACTAGTCAATCTAGTTGTTGGTAAGCTAACTCATCCTGAAGTATAAATATATATGAGCATTCTTTTCGTACAAGTATATATGTCTCTATATCCATTTCCATGAATATAATTATTTACTTATAATCAATTGACTTGAGCTGACTCGGATTGACTAGTCTCATCTGATTAGTGATTAATCTTTTCAGGGATCTTGAGCAACCTGTGTCTGAGTTCTAATTTTGATAACTTAGCCCTAGATCATTTTCATCTTGATGCAGAAAGAAGACATGTTAAGCATTATAATGAAGAATATGGCTTTATTTTGTACAGCAACTCCTAATAGGACCCTCCATTAGACAGAAACCTAACAGCAGGAACAGACGAAGAACAAATGAATAATAGGGAATTGAGACACAGCCAATACAAAGATTTGAATGCCCAATGAATAACAACTACCTGATACAAAATTATTAAGTACATAGTGCAATTCTGTGTAGTATACTTGATCACATTTAGTTCTTCCAAAGTCACAAATAGAAAAATACAATAGAATGCAAAAAACGAAATGTAAGTCTAATTTCATCTATCCTTTAGTTCCAAGATTCCACTGACACACCGTAGGTTTTAATCATAATCCAAATTGTTAGGTTGGAAGTGATATCCTCACAAAAACCTAACTGAGACTCAGGTAACTATGGATGTAAGCTTCTTGAGAAATTGAGCAATTTTTCATTTTTTTAATGAAAACATATAATGCATGCACACTTGTTTTCCTTTCATCAAGAGACAACAATTTACAAGTCCAATCACACCTCCACAAGATCCATCTGCAAAATTTCCAATGAAATTTGTGAAAGAAAAGTTATTAAATAAATAACTTGATACTTTCCAAAAGTCATCCTAGTATTCCAAACTGAGAATGAATGGTACAAATTCAATCATGCTGACCGACATATTAGTACCTGAGGTGCTACCAATGTACAAGGCAAAAGCTCCTCGTGGCGCCGACAACAAAATCCCCAGGAGAATATCTAATTACAAAGAAGAAAGAACATAAATTATCCATGTATTGCCTATAAAGAACATAGGACAACAAAAATTGGGCAATAAGTGCAAGGTAGAGAGTTACTAGTACTAATTTGGATGAAGATGTTCTCCTAAAGCCTATATTTTAACATTTGCTGCTTACCTTCATATCAGGACCAAAGGAAACACGAATTTGACCTTCATGAATAACACGGAGCTTCTCATATACAGTTTCCTGAACAGCTTTTGACTCCAACAACGTGACCCCAGAAGGAAGTCTATGCTCTCGAGGTGTTTCAAGAAATAACAGCTTTTCAACAACTCCGCTGTCAAACTTTATCTTGTTGAGCCTAGAAAGTGCGTGAGCAGCAATTTCTGTGTCCATAACAGAAAGAAAAAGTTTGCATCAGAAAAAAATAACAAAGAAAATAATTTTTTTAACGTTTTTGAGAATAAAGTTAGAAACAGAGAAATGCACAACATTCTGATGGTCAAATTCAAACAACCATCATCCATATTGTTGACAAACAGCCACGAATAGACATACTGGGTATAAGCAGATAACTTGATAAAGTAAATACAGGTATTCTGAACAATAATGATGCATCTTTCTAATACCCAATATGAATGTGAAGAAAACATTCTATAATGAGAAGAAAAGTATGAACCTGACAAACAATCAGACAACTCTCACCCCTATAAAGATCGACTGCATGTACACCTAGATTTCCCATGAATGAAGGTTAGATCCTATTTCTCGTCCCAGCTACTTGTATTTGTGCATTAGGAGATAATGGCTGTGTTGAAGGTACCAGAATCAATGTCATTTTGGTTACCATAAGACATGATTATGGGAGAGCTACACTGTCAATTCACACGAAGATGAGCAGCATGACTTTTGCCAAGGAAGCCTCGAAACTGCATCCACTTTTCCTCTCCCTTAAAGGGCTCAATAGTTGCAACTAATTTCATTACAGGAGTTCATATCAGGTCCTGCCTTTTTAAGCTTTGTTCTCATTTCACACCTCACAGTAGAATCACTACCTAGAACTGAATAAAGAATTGAATATAATTGAATAAGTTTTCCATTCTAGATTGGATGACCCTGGGGAATATGTCATGGATGCAACTGCAGATGCACATTCTTCAAAAAGAATGGCTGTGTTACAGCATATGTGTATGTTTGGAAGTACTGTACATATTCAAAACAGATAATGCGACTAAATTAGGGGTGCAATCTATAGGTAAAAGAAAATATGTGCAGACACACCCAGCAGCACAGTGAAGCAACCCATCTGCTCACATCCATGTGACAAAAGATCAGGAAGTTTTTTCTTGGAGAGTTGCCTATCCAAACATCTCTGCATAAATTTACAGCATTTTCAAAATTTTCATATGCGATAATCATGGCCATCACAGGATCTAATACAGAACCTTTAATAACAGAAAAATCAAAAATCAAATAGGGTTCTTTGTGACTCCTGGTTAAGAACCATCCTCCTGTCAATCTTAAAATTAGTGTTATTGATGCCCATTCATTTTAGCAGCCACAAGAAAAACTCCATCCAACCAGATGGTTTCACTTCATAGTGTCATTAAATTGAACTAATAAAAATGTGGAATGTCTAGCCTGTTGTAGCACTACCTACAGTCCATTAAGGTGAAAAAAGTATAGAAGAAAGCAGCAAATTTTCAAGATAATCTTACACCCATTCTACAGAAAAAGCTAAGGCTTGCAAAAAAGTAGGGAAGATAGGTAGGCAAGGATGTGCTTACTTTGATTTTAAAAATTTAAACTAATTTAAAGCCTTCTTTCCCTGAACTCTGCTAATACTTGTACACACTAATAAAAATGAAAAACAGCAAAATAAGTTACACATCAATCCAAGCAATTTAAGACAGCAAATCTTTAGACTTTTTGACAAAAAGCCTATCAAATCAGTATGCAATGAGATTTGTCTTCTATCATAGGTTCGAAACAATAAGGGCGACCGATGCTAGTAATGTAGTGTGTGTTACATCTTGAGCATTCCACATTTAGGGCTTTTCTTATTCCACATCCTGGTGATGCATGTTCACATCAATAAAAACGAATAACAAATTACAGAGCTACCCCATGACACATAAGAAAACACCCTTCCAGACTTTTCAGTAAAAACCAATGAGATTACCTTATATTATAGGTGCAACCATGGACCACACACTTATAGTCCATACGGAAAAAACATAGTCTTCTTTTATTTTTTCTCAAGTCGAATAAAATCCATTAGTGCCAAGCATGAAGAAATGTTTTATCTTGGTAAAGTGGTGTCTCAGTTGGACAACGACAAATAAATACAGCTAGAATAACAAGAGAGCTGAACCAGCAAGAACATGACCATCAGGGCCAACAAACAAACATATAAACATGGCCAACAAGCAACAAACTGACCACAGAACTAAATAAATTTGGGATGTGTTGGCAGATTCTGCAAGCAACTAAGGATGTCAGTTAACAGGTGAACCAGATTCACATGAAAATATCATGCTATAGACAAGAGAAAGCAGACAATTTAGTGGCAAATGTGAGACAGGCACCAACGGAGTTCTCAAGCAAAATAATTTACTTTCATTTTGAACCTCAAGCAACTAAATATAAACCAAAAAAAAAATCCTGGGAAAATGAATGCTTTCAAATCATCGTTGTATATAAGTGTAGATTTGACAACACTAACCAAATCCCCTTCCAGAATTAGAACCACAAATCTCACACCGCCAGAGCACCTGCCAATGAGAATAATGCATTGTCATCAGAAACCCAAAAAAGCAGGTTGCAGATTAAGGCATTCAGGCATTGTTGGTAAATCCTAACCTTTTAGAGCAATGATAGCTTAATTGTATCCTTGGACTTTGAATAAAGAGGATCATGCATAACAAATTATTGCAAAACAGAGTATTACAAAGGAGCAAGAAGATACCAGAAGCAGAACTCACCATTGGCAAAACAGCAGTTTTGTTACATCCTACGCTGTTGTATGATGACAAACACCATCTTTTTATAGCTCGAGGAGCAAAATATTCAGCCACAAGTTTTCTCCAGAAAAGAATACTATTGTCCTGAACAAATTCAAAATAGATTTGAAATATTTACGAAGTCTTAAGATTTCACAAACTATCTTTGAAATGGTGGACACAAGTAACTCACAGCAGGTCTGTGGCGCTGAGTCATTATGAATTGCATAAGTCGACGAGCACAGGCGCCATAATCATAGGAACAATTTATAGAATACTGAGGCATATTTTGTTGTAAATGCTGGCAAAGTTGCTGGGGGTGTATCCGCATTTGCTGCATTGGTGATGCAGGGCGCTGCAAAAGCTGCAGCTGTTGCCGCTGCAAAAGCTGCAGCTGTTGCAACTGCAAAAGCCTCTGCTGCTGAAGCATTAGTGGTACCTGGGGACTAGCACACTGCCCCTGAAAGGAATCTTGCCATTGAAGCTGAGAAGCCACCCCTGGACCTGATTTTTGGTGTGGCTGCTGCATGACATGTTGCTGTAGCAGATCATCTTGCCTGACAACAAGCCGACGACGCTTCTTCATCTGGTCATGCTGAACAAGCATTTCCCTGGTTTCCTGACCAAGGCTCATGGCCGTCTGATCACTGAGTTGATGTATAGCTTGCTGATTGGTATAAGGTGTTCGCTGGCCCCCTGGATGAGAGCTTTCTAAGAAGATCTGCCCAGTTTGTGAAAGGGATTGCTGCTGAGAAGAGTGCTGTATTAATGAATGTGCTGTAGCAGATGAAGCACCTTGTTGTTGCATCTCCTGAGAGTTCTGATCTTGATTGGTTTCCACTGTGCTAAAGGAAGTTCCAATTTGCTGCCTGACTGAGGATCCCTCCATTGTGGGGAAGCCAGGTAGGCTCATATTACTAGATGAAAAAGACAAGGGTGATGCTGGAAATAGCATGTGTGAGTCTGCATTGATGTAGATACTGCGTAGAGAATCACCCCCAGAGAGTGCCGAATTGGCATCAGTCAGTAACGAGCTTGTCCCCCACCCTGGTCCTGAACTGCCCCCACTGTTCATGAGCTGATTCACGTCACTCATAGCGGGTCCATGATTGCAACTTCCGGTTGCATGAACAAAGGTAGGCAAGTTTCCAAAACCAAGGTCCCTTTGGGAGTTCATGTCACAGTGAGCCTGGGCTTCTCCTCGAGGATACAAGAATGAAGCAGACAAAGACTGAGTCGGGCCTCCAGCCAACTGAGGAGAAGCCACAGACGACATCGCCACGGGCCGGTAGTTAAAGACCCAGGAAGTTATCCAGTGGCAGGCTGGCAGCCCCAACCTTCTCTTCTTCGACAGCCGAGATGCTTTCACTATATGTAAGCAATCTTCCAAGGAAACTTCAGAATTGAAAGAAAGCCTCAATTTCGCCCGGCCTGGACATCCGCTATCTTCAACGACGCCCACGCAAACCTTGCACCAGAGGAAGAACCGCAGGTTCTAATCTCGATCGCTCTCATGCGACTACACTGCCCACGTTAAAACCCAACTTCTTCAGCAAGAAACAAACGCAGAGCAAATCCGTACACGGAAAAAACAATACCAAAAAAAGCGTAACGATATTCAGTAAAGCCCACAATGGAAAAACCCAATAAAATCGCCACCACTTCGCCAAATAAGACCTAAAATTTAAAAAAAAAACACACACACACACACACAGAAATTCGTTTCCAGTCCCGCGATCAAAACCCCAACTTCTCGAAATAAGAACCAAGAAATCGAATGCTAGCCCAATAAACGCATCTTGCACGTGACCTTAAAGGCCAAAACATCCATCCCAAAAAAAGCAAGAAATTTTTATTTTATTTACCTCCACTTTGATCAACTTCCGATCAACAAATCATCAAACGACAAGAACGCAAACTTTTATCTGAAAAACATAAACAAACAGAAGGAATAAAAAAGTTCTATCGTCACCTCAATCCGTCGCCGCCGCCTAAGAGAAACAAAAGACAGATTACGTCTCTCCGCTTTCTTCTTTTGGATTCTCGACGAAAGCTCCGCATCGGACGACGGCCGCGAGTCTGGCGGTTTTATACCTTGGCATTGCCGCGGGAACTAGAGCGAGCGGCTAAAACTGTGGAGTTTGCCCTTTGGACCGGCTGTACCCGGTATCGACCGAAGCGTGCGAGGCAGGTCGGTGGGCGAGTGCGATCAACGGTTTGGATCGTTTGTTAGCTACGTCATCGGCATCGGATCCTGCCACGTTGGATTCCTTCATTTGAAGGGCCGTTATCACGGGAAACGTTCCCGCGGAACTCGTTTTGATATCGTTTCCGATATGGCCTTCTAGGAGGAAGAACAGTTACCTCTTCTTTCCCTTTTTGCCCTTCTTAGATACGTAAACCACGTCCATGCCCTTTTTGCGTATTTTGGGTTCATATTTTTATGTCGTAACAAGCAACTTAAAAAGGCGTTGTTGAATATATATATATATATATATATATGTTCAACATGACATCAGCAGTCGACTCCTTTAAAAATTTCTAAAAATTTTTGATAAATCGATGAGTTTATGAAATAGTGGACAAAAAAATGCTAAGGATTTCAAATAATAATAAATATTAAAAAAAATGTTAAAGGTTTCAAATAAAAAATAAACATCAAATCAAAGCGAATACCTGACGACAGACGAGTTCCAAGCCCACGCCTAACCCTTTTCAAAGGTTTAAACTTTTTTTCTTTAATAAATAAAAAATATTAAAAAATGCTCGATTTTTTGTGGTATAAGATAAACGAATTTGAAATTAAATATTATTTTATTTTAACCGTTTGATTCAAGTGGGACTTCGACGTTTTTTTTTTTTTTTTAATTTCATTGAAGCTTGAGCTTTTTTTCAGTTTTATTTCAATAAGTGATGATGCCAAATAAATATTATTTGCTCCGATCGCCTGCTTTTTCTTATGTGAGACGCTAATAGGGCCGCATCGTCGGATTTGAAACTATCCAACTCATTCTTGTTTTTAGGGTTTTAGAGATGTCAATGTATCATATTGGATTAGATATATTTTTTTGTCATATACACTCTTTGTTCGATGTTTATATATTTGGATTCACATGTGAATGAAAAAACAAAAATTCTTATTTTATATCTAAATCCAAATCTGAATATTACAATCTAAATCCAATTAGAACCTGATTTTTAAATTAAGACCTAAACTTTAATATGACTTTTAAACTGAATCCAAACCACATTGTGATATGGTGATATACGACTTTCAAAATGTATGGATATTGGATGTAAGATATTTCTTTAAAACTACATTTGGTTTAAGTCTGAATCCGAGTTCAAACGAGGTGTTTATTTAAATCTAAATCTGAACTTCAATTTGATTGGATATCATTTATTAAATCCAAATTGGATCCAATTTCTTAATCAGGTTGCAATTCTTTTTTTTTTATATATCTGGTTTTTTTAATAGTTTAATTGAATGACGTATCTAAATATATCTATTGACATCCCTAACTTTCTCGTTTTTATTCTTTCAGGGAAACAATTTCTATCAGCTGATACATTATGAAATTGACCAAATCATTTTAGACCATATAATTATGAAGCAAACTTCCAAGAACAAAAATGCTCCAGAAAGTTGTTTTTGCACCGATCCAATTAATTGTTCCAAAAAAAAAAAACAAATTGGTCACTTCGTCGGAACCAGAAATCTTTCACGAAGGAGGCCGAATTAAAGTTTCTAAATTTTTACATGGGCCAAATATCATTTTTCATAGACATATTCTCTCACTAGCTCTCTCTTACCGTGGAAGGTTAATTATTAGAGCTTTTATTAGTTGCTGAAACTTAAAAACTTAACATTTTATTATGCTTCACAAATGCAATTTTGGTTTTTTAATTCTTCCTAATAGTGTGATATATATCTTCTATTGAACGTTTTATTTTGTGACTTTTCCTTCCTCTAAATTTGAGCATCAATCTTTTATGCATTCTATTTCTAACTTTTTTTCTTTTTTTTAGGTTTGTACTCATCATTTTAACTTGTATTAGGTTGCATCTTGAATCACAAGTGATTCAAGAAACAACATTCATTTTTTTTATATGTGTATATTGGTTTTTTTTTTTTCATGTTTCTCTTATTTTAACAGATGAAAATATCAGTTCTGCTCATAAGTTTTCTTCTTGGAGTCCTTTTTTTTAATGTTTGTATTTATATTAGAATGCACAAGATAGATCACTAGTAACTTCCTTTTTATTTCTAAAAATCCACTATAATTCATGTCAATTTTTATTTGTTTCCCTTATGATTGCACTATATTTTTTACATGCATTGTACTCTTAATTACCTTGTTTTTTTTTTTTCAATGTTGTTTTCTTGAGTATATTCGAGACAATAAAAAAATTGATTTCCATAATAATTTCACTTTCAGGAAACCATTTTGTATGCGACTAAAGCGTTCCTCGTTATATAGGAAAACTTGACGGAATCGGTGAGGCAGTTGAAGCAAATCACAAATAAATCAAACAAGCGAGAGCAGCATCGATTTAACTAGAAGAAAATGAGAAGGAGAAGGTGAGAGAAGCACCAAAACGTAAGACTTCAAATGTTGAGCGGCTTCCTGTAAATTGCTAAACTGTTGAGCAGTCATTTGTAATTGGGACAAGAAGTCCACAGGACATCAACTCAAGTGAGTTTCCTTCTCCCACGAAATAATGAAGCGAAAGCGAAGGATAACTTTTACCAATCGAAGAAGCCCTTGTTCACACATAATAAGAACAAATTATGCTGAAAAGAAAGGGACTTGCATGCACACAAACACACGTACGGACACATCAACTCTTTTCATTACTTCCACTTCGTTACCATCGACCAATGCCATTGTTCTTCGCTTTTTAATTTGTACTTTTGTAATCACCTGCTCTTTTCTTTCTTCTCTCTCACACACACATGGGGACATATCAACTCTTTTCATTACTTCTTAAACTTTGGCAACGGGACCAATCATTCGACAAATTTTTACTAAGCTAACTATTTTAAATATTGAATGAAGTAAAAAAGAAAAC
>JAANDH010000012.1:216858-252039 GCA_011799765.1 Nymphaea thermarum | reverse complement strand
ATATATATATATATATATATATATATATATATATATATATATATATATATATATATATATATATATATATATATATATATATATATATATATATATATATATATATATATATATATATATATATATATATATATATATATATATACATATGTATATTTTAATAGGACACAAATATATGGTTAACAATTTTTTATTCAACCATGAAACAGTTGTCCACATAACTGAACTCAAATTCACCCAAGTTTTAATACTAAATTAAAGTTTTACGAGTACGCTCTCTATAGTATAGACCCCACATAAACCCCACCTGCCTACACTCCTTACAACACTGCTGTCAGGAACAACCCTAAAATCTGTTCAGACGGAATTTTTTGATGCAAACGCGCGGCAGTAATTCTAAAGATACCCAAAAAATTAAAGATGTTCCCTACCAGACAGGCAATATGTGGCATGGAGGAATCCACGTAATAACTCTGAGATCTGCCTGGACGGATTTCTCGATGGGCAGTAAATGATTGTGGATTGAATCTGCCACACCTACTTCCCCCGAATTTGCAACAAATTCAATGCAAAATAATTTAACTTTCAACAGCTCTTACTTTACTTGTTCGTTTATGACTTGTTTAATCTTTTTATAAAAATTAGCTCGGGGGCTGAACCGATGGAACTGCCGATTAGGTGGATTAACAGAATTCGTCAATCGGTCAAGAATGTTTACAAACAAAATATTAAAAAAAATAAAACATTTGAAATTATTACAATGTTTTGAGAAGCATGTTAGCTAACATTAACGTGTTGGCATCATTGAACTGCAGATCAATTGAGATGTTTTCCCAATAATGTTTGAGTCGAACCGATCTAGAATGATTCATCTGTCCGCATTGGAACTGATCAACACCTACCATTATTTATATGACAGCTGATCCGATCTGACACATCGGTACCGAGTTATAATTTTAAGATTGAAGCTTTTGTAAGCGTTATCGGCATGTTCAGATGCCATTCACGGAGAGCCACAAAACAGACATAATTCGAACTGCAATATCTGATCTAAAAGAACCACACTGAGGCAGAGAAACTTTTGGCCACTTGGTTCATCAGCCGTCACATAATTCTGCTACCACCATCTTGCAATGTTGGGCTAATTTTAAAGAATCTGTCATCTCCAATTGAAACTAAAAGGCTGCATCTCACTTATAGGGGCTCGGCTCATTGCTCCGGCCAGTGGTTGGTATACTGCTTGTTACCAGTTTGAGTGGTGTGTATTGAGGTTTTCACTATTCATAAACTCAGTCTAAAGCTTAGAAGAAGGAGAAAGGAAGGCTTAATTACGAGTGATGGGATCTTACATAAATTTAGTCATAGACAAACATGTACCGTGATTGGATGATTATTTAAATGGGGCGTAAAGCGGACGCTGTATACTTTTGTGCTGAAAGGGTGCACGCAATTGGTTGAAAATGTTACTGAAGGGGTGCCTTCCTCTTGAACTACTGCTTAATAACAAGAAAGAGGTTCGATCTTTCCTTTGCCTTGTTGTTTTTTTGTTTTCTCAGACCGTGCAAGAAACAAGTCTTAAATGACGTTTGTGAGGAAGGCGTAGATCACGAAGAAATCAAAGGCGATTGGGTGCAGGTTTCTCCTTTCGAGTCTTTATATAGAGGCAGAAGTTGGTATATGGAGAACCAGTTAGATTCGACCCCACGCTGTGGATGAACAAGAGGGCCCTTGGGTAACGGAGGTACACGGGACCAACTAAGTCGCGTTTCAACAAACGAAGCCCCTCACCGGCTCGCTAACCGCAGAGCCACCATGGGAGGCGAAGGACTGGTGGGCATGGAGGCTGCGGCGGCGGCGATTGGCGTGTCCGTGCCCGTCCTGAGATTCCTCATCTGTTTTGTGACGACCATCCCGGTGAGTTGGGCGTGGCGCGCTGTCCCCGGATCCTTCCTCAAGCACCTCTACTCGGCCCTGACAGGAGCTGCCCTTTCCTACCTCTCGTTTGGATTTTCATCCAACCTCCACTTCCTCGTTCCCATGTCACTTGGCTACATCTTCATGGTCCTCTTCCGCAGATACTGCGGCATCTTAACTTTCTTCGCTGCCTTTGGCTACCTCATCGGCTGGTATGTGGAACCGCTCGCAGGCCCCTCTGTGAACTCTTCTGGGGTTTATAGACTCCTTTTCGTTATGTTGGTATGCCAGGATTTATCGAAATTCTCAGAGTTTGTGGATTTTTCCTTTCGTCATCATCTCGGTGTCGCGTGTAATATCTGAATTTTCCTTATTTGGTGTTTCTGGGTATCTAGATCGACATTTGTTCTGTTCATTTGTGAAGATTTCTGGAAGTTCTTGTTATTTTTTTTGTGATAATTGTATGTAGACGCCCTTGTTTTTCAACAATAGTATGCGGTTCACATTGGATTTCGGCTCTTCAATCTTGGTAACTAGATAAATCTCACACTTTTGGTGCTTCATTTACGAAGGTCCATGCCAGCTACATTACTGTTTATACCAACTCTCTTTAGTTGCTCAGAAGCCAAGGAAGAATGTCTTTTCTTCTTTATCAATCTATGTCAATTTATTGCACGTCGCTATAATGCATCGAAGTGGATTTGACCAATTTGTTATGAGTTTGTTCTGTTTGTCTTCTGTCTTTGTCCATCTGTTGTTTTACCAATATCATGTTTTATTTTAGAACGAAGAAACAACTCATGTAAAAGCCATACGTGTGAAGTCATTATGGGTGGCAGGAGTGGAGCAGATTCTGCTGTTTTCAGCGGAAGGGTATCATTGCACGGAAATAATAAGGGAAACTTAGAAAGTTGATGTGAATCTAATGACTCATTGCTAATTGGAATATGAAACAAGTTAAAATATTCACGATCCAGTGATTACTATTTGCTTATACCTTTTCTTCTGAAGTAGCTTTTTATGAATGTGAACCATTATTTGATGTTTGAGAGCGCTTTAAATATTTTCGTTAGTATGAAAGAAAAAAAAAACTAGTATCCTACTAAATGAGTAAAATCATGACATATCTGATTTTTCAATGCAGCCATGTATATTATATGAGTGGCGATGCATGGAAGGAAGGAGGCATTGATGCTACTGGTATTCCTTGGGCCTCATTAATGACCTTTTTTCATTAATCTTCTTGATACTTTAAGGAAGATGTTTTCACATCTGATGGAAATCGATCAAATCATGTACCAGGCAATGCTAGAACATGGTTATTTTATACTAGTATTTTTGTGTTGTTGATGATTTAGAACTCAGGAGGATGGTACCAGAACTGGATTTAAGCTCCATAATCACAAATTTCTGGTGATATGAAGTTCAGATGGTTTTCTGGGAAGTTACTCTGTTCAATAATTTGGAAAGATAAAATAAATCTAGATATGCTATGGGAGTTATGCTTGGGCTCTCAAACTCTACATCTGATTCATTTCAGCCCCCCATTTTCCCTTGGCATCAAGTGAACTTCTGCAAGGTGTTGCCATATTTCTACCATTTTTAGGGAAATCTGGTATAGACAATAACTTGTAAATCTCTGTGTAAAAAAATAATATGCTTTCTTCTGTAGGATTGCCTTGCACCTGATATAGGCTTAAAGGGGTATATCCATTCAAGCCTCTTTCCTGCCTTACTATGAACTAAGAAGCCAAGGGTTGAAGGTGGGAAGTCACCCTATTATTCACTCATTTGTTGTAATCAGGTTCTTGTTAAAATCTTTTCACAATCATTAGTCTGCTACATCTCCTGGACACACATTCTCGTGATAGAAATCTGGAATTAAAAGATGCATAAGTAGGAACAAAGCAGGGAAAAAGCAGTTTATTAAGCAAATAAATTAAAACTTCATGACAACATTGCAACTGTATTGTGCTATTATTTCAATATTGCAATGAAAAATTTAAAAGCAGGGAAAAAGCTGTTTAATAAGCAAATAAATTAAAACTTCATGACAACATTGCAACTATATTGTGCTATTATTTCAGTATTGTAATGAAAAATTTAAACCTGCAGTTTGAGCATCTCATGAGGTTTTACCTTGGATGTCATTTCTTAGTATATTGTCATAGAACTGCAAACCTTTCATATCACTAAGGTCTGTGAATATGGTCAAAGTCCCTGTAAATATATATTTTTCAAGTGCATCTGTTTGTCTGTACTCCAATATGTATTTCAACCATGTAAATGTGTTTACAATTCTGGAAATAGATCATCAGTCTGCATATGGGTAAAGCTTCTAAGATTCTGGACAGTAGTGACTTTGTTAGGTTATTGTTATTCCTGATTTTGTTCTTTAGGCAAGAGTATGGTACTTTGACGCTTAATGCAACTTCGTGGGTTGAAAACTCTTGTGGAATCAACTCCTTGGGTTGACATGTACCTTGTGTAAAGTATTGGGTTATATTATTGCAGCTAAATTACTGATTTAGTCATTCTTTTATCAGGTGCTCTAATGGTCTTGACACTTAAAGTAATATCATGTGCAATAAACTACAATGATGGATTACTAAAAGAAGAAGGTCTTCGAGAGGCCCAGAAGAAATACAGGTTGCTTAAGTGCCCGTCCCTGATTGAGTATATTGGTTACTGTCTTTGCTGTGGCAGTCACTTTGCTGGGCCAGTTTATGAAATGAAGGATTACCTTGAATGGACAGAAAGAAAAGGAGTAAGTTTGGCAAGAGCTGTATTTTTACCAATCTTTAATGTTTTATTTGGTGCAGCGAATGGTGGAAATTAACTTATTTTTATTCACAGTTATGGAGCCGTGATAGTAAGCAAGGGCCTCCTTCACCATATGGAGCTACACTAAGAGCTCTTCTTCAAGCTGCTTTATGCATGGGTATCTACTTGTATCTGGTACCCTACTTTCCATTGTCCCGGTTTTCTGAACCTATATACCAGCAATGGGGATTCTGGAAACGTCTTGGCTATCAATATATGTCTGGGTTCACTGCTCGTTGGAAATATTATTTTATATGGTCTATTTCAGAAGCAGCCATTATAATTTGTGGTCTTGGATTTAGTGGTTGGACAGATACTGTCCCTCCCAAACCAAAGTGGGATCGTGCAAAAAATGTGGATATTATAGGAGTGGAGTTGGCCAATAGCGCGGTAGGATTACCTCTTGTGTGGAACATTCAAGTCAGCACATGGCTTCGTTACTGTGAGTATCTTTCTATTACTATTTTTCTTCCTTTGTGTTGATTTTATAATTTCAAGGATTAAGTCTGATCTAGTGCATACGTGATTGTGAGAGGTAAAAAAGTATGAACCTTTTAATGTAGAAAAATAGATTACTTTTTGTTATGGAATCATTTTCCTTATAATAAGAGTACTATCTTTCAAACATTGGTAAAGCTTTTATGTGTAAACCTTTTAGAGCATAGCCACGGTATATCAAATACACAAATATGTTGCTTGCTCCTAGCTAGTAAGAATTTTGAATATTTCTGAATTACATATATGGTAGTTCTAACAGGTGTACCTGAGTATGTATATCAGAGAGACAGAGAGAGAAAGATTTGCACAAGCATATCCAAAAGAATTTTCTATATGTCTAAAAATGTGTACCAGTCCACTTGCTTGGAAGTAACACCTTTCCAACACAACAAGCATGGAATTGTCCTAGGAACATTATTATTCCTTTGTAAAGTTGTTGGCAGCCATTTTCAGAGGAAAGATATACTTTTCTTGCATGCATATCAAAAAAAAAATTCTATGTGTCTGAGAATGGTGCCAGTCCACTTGCTTGGGGACAACAGTTTTCCAATTGGAATTTTTTCTAGGAACAATTATTCCTATTGAATAGACTCTTAGCAGCGATTTTCAATCGAAAGGTATAATTTTCTTTGGCCCAAAACTGTCTCTATTTTCTACTTCTCATCATCCCTAGGAATTTCATTTTTCAAAAAAGAAACAAGTAGAAAATGGTTAAATTTCCAGGATTACATATCTACATGTTTACTGTTGCTTTCTCTGGCAATCTGATACTTGACATCTTGCAGACGTTTATGAAAGGCTTATCCAGAAAGGAAAGAAACCAGGATTCTTGCAGTTGTTGGTAACACAGACAGTTAGTGCTGTTTGGCATGTAAGTAGATTTTCTATGTTTACTCATTGTTTTACTGATACAGTGACCACTGACCACTCATTTGGCATCAGCATGTCATGTTACAGTTAAGATTATTGTTGCAAACATCAGCAATGTTATAAAGTATTACTGTTTCATCATGTGTTCTTTGAAGACGGAAATTCAATATAATTAGAACCATTCATTCTAGGAACATTAGTGATTACAATTCTGTTATGGTGTGTGTCTGCATGTGTGGGGATGAGTTAAATCAGTCCCATCTTGGCACCAGATTTTCCATTCTTTGGGGATGGGGAGGTGGGGAGGGCCGGAGGGGGGAACAAGAAGGGGGTTACTAACAGAAAGTGAGAGAGCTAGAGAAAAAAGTGGGGTGGAAAAAGCAGTCTCAGAACGGGACTGATTGCACTCACGATATTATATTATATATTAAAAGAAAATTGGTGGCTTGTATCTCAAAGGTTTTCCCAAAAACAAGATTTATGTCTGCCCTCAGCATGCAAATTTGGGGAAATTCCTGAATAATTCTCTTTCTCAGGGCAGAAGAGTATAACTTATCCTTTATTTTGGCTATTTGTTGTTTCATGTGGATGCTGTCAGCATGGTGTGTTGACTTTGGTATCCAATTAGTAATAAGGTTTAATCAGCATATCTTTACATTAAGCATCCAAAAAATTGCGGTTCATATTCTGCACCAAATTGGTCAGTGGTTAGCTTTTCATGCTGTTGCTGTGTAACATGGGCTTGGGTTGGAAGTTGTGGCACCCATGTTGACATAGGTGGTGGGTCTGGACTTGCCATGGACATTGTCAATGTTGTGTCAGGTGCAGTCCACATATCCATTGCTAGTTATAAAATGGCTTGATCAACTTTGACCTAGTCAGTTTCCATCTTTTTTGAGGTTTAAACTTTAAAGTGAAAACTGAATTAATTTGTCTTAGTCTTGGTGTGTTTATTACTTGTTTTTCAAGGTTATGATTATGTATTTATGATTCATGAATATTTGCTTTTATTTGCTTACTTAAAAATGTAAAAACATATTGTTGATTTCATGTGCTATATGTGTTTTTTTTTTTTTTTGTGTGTGTGTGTATGTACATCCTTGTCCCTGCCCCCAAGTTTTTTATAAATGCTCTACGTGCGTTCCTGCACCCATGATGGCATAGCTTTTTGTTTTTGTATATCATTTTTTTTATGTAGCAAATATTTGTCACTGTAAGTCTTCTTTCTCTTTCGTTTTTAGTTTCCAGGCTTGGAACTTGGAAGTTGTATTGGGTTCCTAAAAACGTGTTGTAACTTGAAACTTACACGTTTTTCTTTTTTTCTTTGAAAATGAAAGGAGCTAGTGAAACACAAACTTAAAAAGGATACAAAATGCTGCCTAGATGTGACAATATGTGATTTTGCTTTGACCAAGAAATGGAAATCATTTATGTCCCTGAACTGAAGCCATTCAGGCATCACCATTAGTCTTATCATATTAATAGGAAGCCTGGGTACTTCTGTCTCCATCTTCTGGAATCTGAAAATTCTCCTTTTCATTTACTTCTAAATTTACAGGGACTATATGCTGGATATATCATTTTTTTCGTGCAATCTGCCCTTATGATTGCAGGTTCAAGAGGTACTATTCATGGATCTTCTATTTAGCTTTTGCATTGTAGTTTCAGATTGCTGTTATACATGAGATAAACTTTCCTGTTTATTTCCAACAGCTATCTACAGATGGCAGCAAGCTATTCCACCGAGTATGGATATGTTGAGGAAAGTGATGGGCTTTATCAACTTTGCCTACACAGTGCTGGTTCTGAACTACTCCTGCATAGGTTTCATGGTTAGTAGGCTTCTGCTTGATTTGTTTTTTTTTTTTTTCTCAGATAAATTGCTTGTTGGGGCTGGGTGAGAGTGGGGAGCTCGGGGAGCTGGGGATTTTATTGCATTAAGGAAGACTACTTTATTATCACCGTCTGACACCTGGTCAATATATATATTGCTTGTTTATAATTAGTACCATCTTTCTTTAACATAACAAAAACGCAACAGGCTAAAGACTGGTGTCTGCTCATTGCACCATGATAAGTATGACTTTTCCTATGTTTTTAGTGGAGAGTGATATGAAATTTACAGTTCACTGACATGGCATTTTTCATTTCGCGAACGAACTTTGTAAATTTTATGGTTCGTCCTATTTCCCTGTTGTCATAAATTCTATTCATCACAGACACTTCCCTAAAGCTCTTCTTTTAGATGGTGAGAACATGTTAACTGCACATGCCCCTGTTTAGGAACTATTCAGAAACTTACTGGATGTTTCTGGAAACTTCTTGTGGGTTTGCTGGTAATCACCGTAGCTATTTTACTACCATGGTGTAGCTATGGCTGTGCCTGCTGCTGCTTTGTTATGGAAGTTGCCTTTCTTCCCATGTTTACTCCAAAAGACTGAGATTGATGATAATTTTATATGGTGAGAGACAAGTCATGGAATGGAAATTTCATGGCAATTTCGGTCCAACCATGGATCCATATTTCGTATGTAATAGCAGCTATCAATAGGGAAAGTAGAAAATTACAAGGTATCCTCCTTTGCGCTTTAATTTTTGCTTTGTGAATTAGCTTCTACTTAACAGAAACGCAACCTTACTTTTCATATTTTGGTTTTACTTTTCTTGAAGGTGTTAAGCATGCATGAGACCCTTGCTTCATATGGAAGTGTATACTATGTTGGCACCGTCATACCAGTAGTTGTGATCCTCCTCAGCTACATAATCAAGCCATCGAAGCCGAGAAGGTCACAAGCTCATAAGGACAAGTGAACCAAGTTGTGAGGTGTAGGTTGGCTTTTTGATGACTCCGGTAATGCTGCTTGTTCATTTTTCCAGAAGGAGGTGCAGCAGTCTTGTCTGCTGCAATAATGTGATCTGAATTTAGTAGTTCATTCTTCTGGATAGGCTTCTTATTGCTGTCGCCATCTTGACACAGCTAGGTAGGATCGATCATGTTTGTTTTCTTAATTTTTGTTATCTAATGTCCTCTTATGCTACATTATTTTCCAAACTGTTGTGATTGTTGGACCGGTGTTGCAATTCTAGCCACTAAGAAGTTTTAGCACCAGCAAGTTTTTTACCTTGTTGCATCTCAACTCCATTTGCAGCTTGTTGTCTCTGTACCAACAATGATTCTTCTTATTAATTTAGTGAGATAAGTTTCTTTTTCCTATTTTTTGGCATGGGTCAGCCGGGCAACAACCCTTGTGGAACTGAACTCGAACCTTTCAGCTATTCCGTTCTGTCCCAAAGAACAGGGAGAAAAATAGACATCTAACGTAGTTATAATCTTGATCCGTGAAAACTAATCTCGCATGGAAACCTTCCCGTATTTGTTGTGCTTGTTTCAAATCCATATACTTGGAAATGTCTGATGTGCTTGTTTCAAATCCACACTCCTTGTGCAGAACAATGACCTTGGAAATATCTGATGTGCTGGTTTAAAATCCATCATCTCCCCTGACTCAGTTAATAGAACCTTAATTTAATGGATTCTAGTTGGGGTTGAGATGGTCGCCACTAGATCATGTCGAGAGGCGATCCTTGTATTGATCTCTTGACCTCATGGTTCTCTAACCCAGTGGACGGGGCAGTGGTTGGTTGGTAGCGGCCAACTAAGAGGGGCTCGCATCGTCGCTGAGCTGCGTGGTTCATGCTGTTTGTGACAACTGAGATTAGAGATTGTACGAAGAGGAGCCCAACGTACCACAAATCAAGAGAAAATTTCAAAAGCGGACTTGCAAGAATAGTATTTCTTTCCATCATTTTTGGAAAATAAGATAACTTCTGTCAAACAAATGACGGTAACGCCTTAACCTGATTTGAAAGTTTTACTTTTTTTTTTTTCTTTAGATACATGACCACGAGGAGCTTTGCCTTTGTCATTTTCCAAGTTAAAGTTTGCATTACTTTAAACTATTAATGTTGCACTGTTTTCTGTTTTGGTTTAATCATTGGTACACGTGGGGTGAGATTGCGGCATCAGCCGAACAAATTTATAAGAAGAATCAACACATAAATTAAAAAAACTTCTTTAAGGTGTCAATATAAAAATAAGTATTTTTTGTGGTTGTGTGGGCAATTGCCCATATGTTGCCGCACCTGCCTCCACCTTTGAGCGGCACTTAGATAACTTTCATTGGTTTTATTTTCCAATATGACAAAGTTGGGTTGACTAAAGAAACAGGAGGGAGCTCAAAAGGGTTCTGCTTACCAGTGTCAAACAACTTGGCTCGATGCACCTAATTTGGTATAAATTTGCTTCGAAAATGTTACTGAATCCGAAATGGCCACAATTCGCATAAATTCCAGCGAATTATCAACTTCAGGTCTGATTTTATTTCAGAACCCATCAGATAGTCCAAGCGAATTGCACATATTGCATACTGGATTTGGTAATCGGACTCGAAATCAATATCTTCTCTCTGTTTCACCTTTCGTATTTACATTTAAATCCAAATTCGATTAAGACGGATTCAATACTACTCGGATCTAAACCGACTCCAACCCGTTGCCACCCCTAGCCTTACCGACTGCAACCGAGGCCCCATTAACGATGGAACAGACCAATCCGCACCGATGGCCGCCCTCTTATCTTGGGCTTCGTTGCTACTACCTTCCCGCCAAATTGCGCCGCCACCACCCTTCTGTTTGGCTCGTAGAACCTTCACCTCCGTCTTCTCATCCCCAGCTGGGCCGCGAGCAAGCCGTAGAATCGTCAGAACACACGTTGGTGGTTCGGATAGTAATGGCGTCGATGAAAGGAAGCAAGTGGACCTCTCCGTCCTCCGTTTTACCCTTGGTCCGCTTTTCTTTATTCTCGTTCTGTTTCCTAATTCAGATTGATTTCGACTGGTTGTTAGATAGAGTGTGTTTGGTGCAGGAATCCCGGGGTTCGATGAGTCTTACTTGCCCAGATGGATTGGCTTCGCTGCTGCTTTTCTCCTTTTGCTCAATCATTTCCTAAGCCCCAATCCGGTCTCTCCTTCACAACTTGTAAGTTGGGTTTCCGTTATTGGTGTTTGATGGTTTCTTTATTTGCGTATTTGGTACTTGGATTGACTGCCGATGTTTGTTGGTTTTATTTTTTGGTGATGTGGGAAGAGGTCGGAAGCTTTGGGACTCCTCTTGGCTTCTTTCTCGATCAGCCTCCCTTATCTTGGGAAGTTTCTCACGGTATGTTGGTGATTTTGTTGTTCTCATTTAGTCTCGCTTTTTCTGTTCTTCTATAAGTGAGAATGATTTCCATAAATTTTCTTGGATTGCCGTTTTTCTTGTTCTTTTGTTTTGGTTCGGAGGCTTCATTGCGAAAGCCAAATATGAATGCTGTCTTGCATACCGGGAAGTTTCAATAAATTGGTGTGGCAAAAATGGCTACGATCTCTTCTTTGGTTTCTTTAATTTGACCGTGATTCATGAAATGCAACATGAAAGACTCAATAACAGCGATTACCAAGAGACTGGGATAGGTCGACTCTAGTTACGAAACAATCCATGTCTCATCTGGTTATATTTCACTATGAAGGATCCTCTGTTTAGCCTCATCGACGCATAGAAACTTGCGTGGCATGTTTCTGAATGATTTTTCACACGGGTCTTCAGTTTCTGCTGTGTTGATGCCCTTCAACAACTTTCTATTTTATCACTATGTATCCAGTTCTGTTTTTTTTGCAAGTGCATGGAGAAGATAACGATGCGCTGGTAGATTCCAGTGGAAAAGTTCCACATATTGTACAATCGTTCCCCAACCCTCGCACTTAATTTTATTATGACTTCTCAAGGTACTAGATGTTGCTTCCATACTGTGTACGAAGCAGTACCTAACAAAATATTTATGTGCCACTGCAGCGTAAAATGCATGTTCATTTTTGTGCATGTTCCTGTTGCTAGTCGGTCCTTTCTCTATATTTGATTCCTATAATCTTCTGGAATAACTGTTAAGAGATGAAAAGAGAAAGTTCAACAATCGACATGATCATACAATTTTTCTTGTAACTTGGTTGGAGTTCATGCATTTTTTAGTGAAAAAGGCAACTTAACAGCACAGCAATTCTCTCAAGGAGTCCGTGCATCTTGTAGTTCTTTATTTTATCTCGCCTTGCCTAGTTGGCAGCTACAGTCTTAATCACCCATATGAAGATGAACCATTATAGAGTTTAGAACAGTTACCATTTGCACTTTTGCAAGTTTAAACCTGAGTTTTGCTTGGAGCTGCTGAGTAGGAAACCTGCTGCTTGGTTCATGCTTGGAAGGTCTGTATTGTCTCAACACCATCAGGGAACTCCTAATGACTCTGCGCATTTTTTATTCAGTTTATGACATTCTGAGACAAAATCCAGATAGCGATGCCTCCTTCTATCTCCCTTTGTCTCATGGGTTTAAACTTTAAACCGATCTGTGTTGGCCTAAAGTGCACATGTGAACTAAATAGGACTAAAAGTTCATCTTTGTCAAGCATGATACTTTTTGAAGCTCAGAATCTAACAGAGAGTCCTTTGCACCGGTATGTGCACCTGTGATGGTTAACAGCCTCCTTACAATCCTGAAGCAACACAATCAATTCACTAAGTTTGTGATGGCTATGCTAGCTTATTTGTATGTTTACATTCGGCAGCCCAATATTTAGAGTTCTATTTGGACAACCGGCACGATAGCTGTATGTTAAGCTAACAGAATGATGACCAACGGGAATTCATATCCCATGTAGGTGCCTCTTTAGCTTTCCTGTGAAAAAAGAGGGAAGGTCAGAAATATGATGATGGTGCCTCTGCGAGGTATTAACTTGGTGAATTAAATAAAAATTTTGGAGTGCACTTGTATTGATTCTGGAGCTTACTATTTGGTGTATAAATCCTTGGAGTATGGGAATTGTATCATCCTTGGCTTATTGCACCTGCTCAAACTTTGTCAAATTAACTGGTCTTCTCATTCCCTTGAGATCAATTGAAAGTGAAATTTTAAAAAATAAACCTATAAATTTGGTAATAACAAAAACAAAACTGAGCTTTTCATATTGTTAAGACACATAAGTTTTACACAATTAACTTAAGCTTGTGTGATATGATAGAAGGACCATAATATCCTTAATAAAGACAAATTGTAGGTTTATTATTTTATCTTAACTTTCTTAACTATATAAAATCGTACTAATACATGAGTAATCATATCCAAAAAACTTAGTTTTTCCTAATAATATTTCTTCAATAGCAAAACCTAACTGTTTTAGTAAAGCTTGTGTTAATTTTTTTGGAGCGTAAAATGGTAATAATTACTGATTTTACGATTACTTTTTAAAAATACTTTTATGAATCTTTTTCGTTAATCATTGAAAAACTCTGGTGTAACTTTAACAATATCGAACAGGCCAGTTGTGTTTCCATAAAGATTTCTCTAATTTAAAATAACTTGGAGCCCATTCCTGTTGGAGCCTCCACTCCTACAGGAATGGGCGAACATGAATACCTGGAAGAGGTATGCCATCCATTGGCATATAGTAGCCTGAGGGATGTGAGAATAGTGTAATGAAATTTCTGGAGGCTTCGTTCCTTTGGATTTCTTAAATATCTTTTAAAAATGTCATTATTCCAGGCGTATCTGCATATTGAGAGCTCATTTTTCCAAAGCAGTTAAGTTGAGAAGAAAAGGGACTGCCATTTTCGTTTTTCTCCTTTATCAGATGGAATTTTCTTATTCCACAGTAAAACAGTTTCATCTGCATTCCAGTAAGAAAAGCATGAGTACAACAATGGGTAATTGGCCCGTTACATGTTAGCTGATGAACATAATTGTCTTTTTTAAGGGGCCATTCCTGAATTTTTCTAAGGTTCATGTTTTTCACTTGGACAGCAGGTGAAAGATTTCATTTCAGCAAAAATAGTTGAACCCTCCCTGGACCTAACCTTTTTTTTTTCCCTCTGAAATGTCAAGGACAGCAATGTAACAGCGTTAAATCTTTTTGTAAAAAAGTGTCATCTGCGTTTGAATTTAGAATGTATGATGGTACACTCTGAAATTTTTTCAGGATTATCAAACGCCTTCTGAAAGACATGAATGAAAACGAAAGTTGTTGGTTTATCTATGTGTTAACTGATGAACATAAATGTATTATTTTTCAGCAGTGAACCTTAATAAATTGTTTCAGGGTACACATGCTCTGAATCGCTCAACCTTGCCAGAAGAGAACAGGCAAATTTTTGCCATGTCTGAAAATCTATCAGAAACTCAGAAAGAAGATTTCGCCTGGGGTTCATACATTCTTCTTCGGAATACCAACTCTATGTCAGTGGTATGCCTTGGCACCATGAGAAATTCTATGTTATATTGCTCTGTACAGCAGTTGATTCTCTCTTCCTTCAGCTCATATTTGTGCAGGACTTGCTATGTGTTCGAGGATATTGGAATGTGCCAGCTGATTTTTCAAAAGAACGTCTCTTACAGTGGTTCAAGATAAAAATTGAAGATATTGGGCTCTTGGAGTTAAAGGACACACTTTATTTTCCTCAGTCAATAGGTAGTGTGGGTGCTTTTACTGGTGGAAATGGCTTCACCAACTGATTACTATGTTCTATCTCCCCAATTTTTTTTTTCTACATGCATACATCTTGTCCAATGTGTCTTTCTACAAGCAGCGTAATTGTTGTGGCTTGTGCAACTTTTTCTGACTTGCTGTATATTGCCATTGTTTTCTACAGATTCCGAAGCTTGGGATGCATTATTGCCCAAGGGGACTTCGTCCTTTATGGTACAACCAATGCTGGCTTCCTCAGAGCTCAGCGATGACAAAGTTGGCGGCATCCAAGGTTTCATACTGTTGGCATCTTGTATCGATTATGCTTTTGGAGAAAAAGACAGAGATTGGATAAAAGCGATTTCTAATAAATTTGAGTACTAAAAACTTGGCTGCATTCACCACATTGTTGAACCATTAGAGACGGAAATCCAGTGATACAACTGAAAAAACTGCTGTCTTCCCTCACCTGGGGCATAGGAGAGCTTCTCCATACGAAGTGGCCAAACGATCATGGGAAACAATGGGGTACCCATTTCCTTGACACCCAAACACCCCAAGGTTTTGAAATCTATACCTCTCTTGGATGCTTTAGCCGATTGTGCAGGAAACTTGAACGCTGAGGCGATTTTCGTTATTCTCTAGTATGTAGGCGGCAACCTAGTGTTTTAAGTGTTTATCAGATAAAGCTAATATGCGTCGGGTAATGAACTCTTTAACCCTTCAAATTGAAGCATGTCCGATTCGTTAAACACGAACTTGTTCAGGCAGATGTTGCAGCTAAAAGAGGTTACATGGAGAGGTAGTTCAAGAAATGTCTATAACGCCAAAGGCCGTCTTACATTTCATCAAGGAATACAGAAAGTAGTCTTAAAACCTTAGAGATAAGCCAATCAATCATGCATTATTTAAAATTTAGGCGTACCAATAAGACCCCTCAATCTGTAAAAAGGAAGAAAACTAAAGCCATGTTACTTTGGTGACTCATTATTTCATGGGCAAGTGTTCATTGGGAGCTGTAGAAATAATATTTTAAGCTCCTCAACCAGCAGACCGCTCAGTAGCTTGTTAGTCAATCCTATTGTTGAACCAATGTGTGTGTGTGAGAGAGAGTGAGAGAGAGAGAGAGAGAAAGAAAGAGTCCGGATACTGCATACCTAATCAGTAATCACACTTTTATCACATGGTCTAGAGCTCCAAAAGAAATAATTATTTGGATATTTTTCAACGGTTTTTATATATTAACGGTTGAGATCTATGTGATTCTTTGTCTCGATCTCAGGTCACATGTCTATGAATTCTGAGCTGTTTTTTTTTTCCCACTACTTTACTAATTGAACTTTGTCTTTGTGAGGTAATGGAAAGTGATTAAACTTACCAGCTTTGCAAACAAATATTTCTGTAGTACTTTTGTGTTTACCTGTGGCAGTGGTTCCTAGAGACTTATTCACACACACACACATATATATATATATATATATATATGTGTGTGTGTGTACTCAAGATCGCCAACCTAAGGCGGGGAAAATGGTTGCAAGGAAGGAAAGATGATAATAAAAAAGAAAAAAAATATATGAGAGTGCGAGAGAAGAAAAAGGGAGCGAGGGCACCAATCCCAATTTTGGGACTGGTTTAACCCATTCCTTTTATATATATATATATATATATATATATATATATATATATATATATATATATATATATATATATATATATATATATATATATATATATATATATATAGAGAGAGAGAGAGAGAGAGAGAGAGAGAGAGAGAGAGAGGATGTTATAATATGGTAACCACCATACCTTATGGGTAGGCCCTTCATTTATATTAATCTGACCTCCGAAGATAAAGGCTAACTTGTAAGCCATAATCATTAGATCTACGTTTCAAGGATGGCACTCCATTATTCATGAATCCCGAAAAATTATCTCACGGTGACAAGAATTAAGCCTTATAGTATATGGATGCAGATCAAACTTACTGACCTCATGAAGAAATCTTAGTAACTACATTGCATATAGCTTGTAAAGTTAGATCGACCATTTGATTAGTTTATTAGAGTCAAGCAAACAATGTATATATTTTCGGTGGTTGGTGATTAGGTCTTGTCATGCGTAACAAACCCATATTCTTCCAATAAAGCACATAATGCACAATAATAGAAGAAGCACATAGATGAAGCATATGCAGTTTAGAAGTCATCAGTTAAGCCTTGATTAAAGTAGGTAATGGGGTTCAAGTAGATCACTTTCCTTGGTGGCCGCTGGGCACGTTGTGTTTGGTCCGGACTCCAGCGGGCTCAACAGCTCAGATTTCTCTATCACGCCAGCATCCCATTGGCGTCAAGTAGCCAGTTTTTCTTCTTTTTCTTTTTTGTGGAAAACTAAGCAATACTTTTCATAAAGAGATCCGCCTTCTGCTTTTCTCTACACATTTTTTGATAATTGTAAAATGGAGGCCTTAAATTGAGTCATAAAAGATGTTGGATCATGTTAAGTTGCAAAGCATTTTGCGCTTTTCCATCAGAAGAAAAGGCGCTTCGTTTTTTTCTTGTTACCCCCCAACTGCCATTTTGATTAAAAATGTTCAGTAATTTACAAAAGATAGAGATCAAAGAAACTTGAGATCGGATCAGAAGAATCAACAAAAGAGAGCCTGTCGCCTGATTTATGGTATAAAGTTGTTCCCCTTAGGGAAATTTTTTTATTTTTCTTTACTGCTCAGTTGCTTTGCCTGGTCTCTCACGGAATGCAATCGCGTTGTCGCGTGGACCACTCCTGAGGCGCCACGTAGAAAGTGGGACCCTTGGTAGTTGGTTCCAGACGGAGTGTCGGTGGCTCGGGTAAGGCCGGGCGGCGCCGATTCGACGTGGAACGAGAAGGACCCGGAAATTCCTCGCCGATTTCTGCCCTTGATTCTGGACCGTTAATCTGTTTCGAACTTGAACTGCGAGCCGCACAAGAAGCAGGAGGCCAAATGGTACGGGCAAGCCAAGAATCTAATTTAATTCTCCTCTTCCGTAGTCCCGACAATTCTTTATTGAGTTTGTTAAAGAATGGAAGTAATGAAAGGATGGTGTTGTTATTTTATTTCTGAAATGTTTTTACGTCCAAGATTTTTTTTTATAGAAACAGTCGCGGATAAATTGTAAAGTTTTTAAGAATATACAAAATACTTCATGTATCAATATAAAAATAAATATTTTTTTTTGTTTTCGTGGGAGTAATTATTCACATGTTGCTCATAGTTGCCTTCATTTTTATAGGTAGGACGGAGTCAAAAGTTTTTGATGAAGATGATCAAATTAAAATTTCTAAATTTTGATAGGGTTAAAAAATCATTTTTAAAATTTATAAATATGACAAGTGAAATTTTTTAAAATTTACATACAAATTTTAATTTCTTTTTTAAGGGGACCAGGACCCTTACGAACCCCTACGGACATGGCCGTGAGACCTCGGAAAGGTAAATAGAGGTTTTTTGGCTGGGGTTTTAAATCCAATAGTTGTTGGACCTAAGTTCAACCCCACTTGGTCAGTAACAATTTTACCTAATATGAACCTTCAACTTCAACTGATTCAATAGAATTTATTCATGAGAGAGAAAGATGTATTAGGACAAAATTAGATGACAAGCTGTCACTGATGTTACAACATTGGCAAAAAGCGAGAGAAACAGAGGGGATGGAGAGAGTGAGCACCAATTAGCTGCAAGATTTAAACAATGACTGCTGTTGTGTGTGAGAGAGAGATGGGACATGGGTGTATCCTGTAATACTACTCATATTAGATACTAAAATCAATCACTTAAAATGCATGGGAAAAGGTATTTTAAATATAATGCCAATATGCACAAGTGTTTATAACTACTAACTTAGTAAAATACATATTTTGGTCAAGTTGGTTTTATAAGTTTATTGAAATTTGGCACTATTAGAGGCCCTTAATTTTTTTTTATTGTTCAAAAAACACATGTAAACAGAGAAATTGATCCACTCGACATTTCTTTTCCACTAAATAACCCTTAAAATCACGTCTACATGCACAATGCCCAGCACATCAAATAGAGTCGACAAAGAACAAGAGGCATAACCAATATTATCGGTGTATTTACTTTCTGGTGTGTGAATTTTGAAGGCACTACACCAAACTGAAACGCAATTATGCAAGACTAGCAGACAAAGGGGGAAAAGGTGAATTATATTTTCTAGTACGGGGATCGATCTTGGTCCCCAAATAAGACATGGCCATGTGAGGCAGCGTCTGATCTTGGACGCCACCCCAACTCCCAAGTACGCTTTGTAGGATTGTTCAACTTTTTTTTTTTAAAAATCTTAGTGACACAATTGAATGTAGATTTAGTCAAATAAATGTCTTTTAACATGAATGGGGACCGAATTTTTTGAAACCATCCAAGTTGAGTGATGACCATCTCTCTCTCTCTCTCTCTCTCTCTCTCTTTAATTTTTAGCTTGAAAATTTTGTGAAAGCAGGTTGAACTTTTGGAGGCATAACAAAAACATGCTTGGGATTAAATTTCTTTCACTCAACTTCCTAATTACATACAAAACAGACAGTTAGATGAAAGAAATTCAAGCTTAAGTACATTTTTATTTTACCAAAAAATTGGTGCATCTTTATAAAATAAACTTTCTTCTTTGTAATTTACAAAAAAGTCATGTCCCTTATAAAGGCAAATGTGTAGGTATCTCAATGATAAAATCTCCAAATTAAGTCTTCCCATCTCCAAATCAGCACTTGTTTCAGCCAATGTTGCAAAAAAAAAAAAAAAAATTCTGATGTGCATCAGCAGCTTTAGAAACAATGGCTATTGGTGATATGCATCATTTAGTATTGGCCTACCCGATTTTTAAACTTTTTAAAATTAATTTATCGGCACGATAGTAGCCAATATGGGGCTTCATATATACTGATTCTTGAAGAAGGCGGTGTCCGCCCCAATATTGCATCGGCTAGGCGCCGATGTGAAGGGTATTGCCCTATTCAAGCCCTTGTCTTTTCCATATTGATAACGTTGATTTCAACTGCTTTTTTAAACAAAGAAGAGCACTCCTGGTTTGAAATGAAATACTTCCTTTTCCCGAGGTAATGAAAGCAAATGTTTCGCAAGAAATAGTAGCCGCTACATATGGTAGATTAATCCGAATATTATCGATCAAATTTGGTAAGAACAGCTGAATCTCATTGTTTAATCTGACACAGGCAAGAAATTCAACTAAATAAGACTGACAGGCAGTTTAATCGAGCCTTGGCATTGTTAACTGCTGTTTAATTAACTGGATGTGGTAATAAGCAACTGTATCTGATTATGAATCTGACCAGTTTAGATTCTTGACCTTGATATTGGTGTGTCTTTCTACAGAATGTTGTCTACTTGGGGTCCGTGGAGAAGACTGCGTTTATCGATTCTAGCTGTTCGATCTCGGTAAAAAATTAAAATTGTTGGGAGTCGCTTCCACTCCTTTCAGAGGCAAAGCCATAAATGTTTGGTTGATGGGCACTATTTTAAAGTCCTAGACCTCTAGAATACATAGTAAAATAATTGAAGGGTATTAAATTAATGAGGAAGCTTAGGCATGAATAACTAAAATACCTTTGGTGGGACTGCAGTTGCCCACACAAGGCCCCATGTGGTTCTGGCATTGGCTCCTCTAAGGGCACACCGCTCACATGCCATTTTCCACGATGAAAAGAATCCGGCCCACTTTCATTAGCCAATCAGATTTCAATCGCGATACCAGTAGGAGATAAATATTTTAATGGGATGATGGAGACCACCGTCAGATTTTTTTTTTTCCTTTCTTTTGAATGCACTTGGAAAACTGCCCTCTACATAAAACCCTTATATATTTATGTTTCTAAGATTTGATTTTTCTTCCACCTCAATTTGAGTATGGAACTTGCCACCACTTGGAGTTGCGGCCAAAAAGAGTAACACACGTCATGAGATTCAATTCAAGCTTGGGATTCTTTGTATGTGAATTGCTTTGCCGTCCGGTTGCGCTGATAGTTTGCCTTGGAGGATTATGTTTTTAGAAGACTGAAGTGGAAAAAGAAAAAAAAAGTAAAAAAAAACATTGAATAATTTTCACGGCAACGTTGGTTCATCGCTTTGTGGCGACCCTCTTCACTTTTGGCTTCCTATAAAATATAATGAGAATGTTCAACATGGCCACATGACGTATGGGCGATTTTGCTTTTCAACCGGCCAAGTTTCTAAAAAAATGCTCAAATAGGCGATTTATGTATTTATTTCAGAAACGGCCGCATGTTAAAAGGATGCACTTGGAATATCAAATTCTATCGTTCGTGGCATTTAAGCTGTTTAAGAAACCAAAAAACAGAATGAGGTTGCACGTGGAACTTTGGTCTGGAAAAGAAAAAGTGAGGTTGGAGAAACTAAAAAGAAGGAAAGGAAGGAGAAGGGAGGGGGAGAAATAACTTTTTAAAGTTTCACAAAACCAAGGGGCTAGGAGGCTTAGTGGGGTTTCTTCGTTGAGGAGAGGTGAAATTAAATATGTAAAATTGTGTGCTTGTTTGAAAATTTTGATAATAATTGCTGATTGTCATATGCTAGTTTTCCCGCTCATTTTGTGTCTTTATATTCACGGCGTTACGTATGCCCCTGCTTCTCCATGGGCGGAGGCTCATAAAGGAAAACCTTACTTATTATTCCTCCGGGCACCTCTTCGAAAGATTAATCCGATTTTGCCCATTGCCGACGGATGCGTTTTCCATAGGAGGGATTGGCGGAAGCCGGAATCTCCGCCAGCGACGGAGGCCGTCGTCTTCGCCATTGTCAGTTGGCGTTGTTTCTCGCCTTTGGATCTGGGAGACAGAGCCGCCTCTTCTCCCTTTCTCTTGTGGTATTTGCGTGGACGGAGGCGCATTCTTCCATCACTGGCCCCTTCGGTCGCTTAGTATCTGAGTTGACGCCCCGTGGACTGGCGTTTCGCGCTTTTCAGGCTGGCATATTCTTTCTAGATTCTTGCTCCTGGAAGGAAATCCTGCTTCTTTACTGCTAATCTGGCCTTCCGGCACTGTAGCGGCAGTAGAAGCGCCAATCTCCTCCTTGGCGACGCTTTGACCCGAAGTTCTGTCCCCCAACCGATAGAAAAGAGGCGATCTTTATGAGTTGGCTTCCGTCCTGCAGAGAAGTACGAGTCTCCTGGTCGAGGTAGCTAGCTCCCGGGCGACTCCGCATCCCTGTGTCGTATCGGCTAGCATTTCTTCATTTTATCCCCAAAGAGAAGGAAGAAAAATGATGCGGATCAGGTCGAAGGGCGCCGCTCCTGCGGCAACGACAGGTGATAGCGGAACCGACCAAGTGGAATGGGAAGTGAGGCCCGGCGGCATGCTGGTCCAGAAGAGGAGCATGGAATCGGAGCAGACCGCGGCCGCCGCTCCGACCGTCAGGGTCCGGGTGAAGTACGGGTCGTCCGTCCACGAGATCCGCATTAGCCCCCAAGCAACATTCGGTAAGGCCACAGCTCCTTCCGCCTTGTTTGTTCAATCATGTTCATGTTCAACCTCGATTTATCATTAACATTAATTGGAGCGATCCCACAGGCGCCTGGTCAGTGGTCGCTCCCCTCTGGCTTGGATTCACCATGGCTAAACCAGAAATTTATAATTGAAAAGTTTTCTTTTCCTTGAATTCACCAAAACTAAACCCGAAACTTATAATTCCAAGGTTTTATTTTCTGCTCACTGCCTTTTCTCAATCTGCCGGGTCTCCTATCAACAGAAGCTCGCACTCGAACTGTAATTATTTGTAAAAAAGGGGCAACTGAATTACAAAGTGTTCATCTGCCTAGGCCATTCTTCCGTTTCCAATTACTCTACCGAGTTTTAATCGCTGAATGTAAGCGATAAATTCTTGGTTGCTGAAAGATGCAAGCATCCGCCTCTTCATGGGGTTGGTATCCGATTAGGCGGTCGCTTCCATCGCTCGGCGTTGAATTTTATCATTTCTTCCCACTTTTTTCCTTCCTCCCTTTTGCTTTCCGGCGATCCCGCTGCTTGAGATTATCAGGGAAGCCGCCTCTAGGTTCCAGATGGTGGTTTCCTGTCCTCTTGTGTGATATTGCTTCTTGTGAGTTGTGCCATCTTTCTTTATGCTGGATAGACCAAGTGATTGGTAACCCAAGGGAAAATGATATTTCAAAATATTAGCAGAGACAATGGTATCGAAAGAAGCAGTGGGAAGTGGGAGGAAAGTTTTAGAAAATAAAAGCAAATTAGACCAAGGGTCTACATTATAGAGCCCAGACGGTCTTGCGGGACAGGAGTGGTCACAGACTGATTTATATTATTCAAGCCATGACAGCCACATATCTCTCGGAATCCACTGCCACGCGAAATTTTCCTTTAGGCCCACTCTCCTAGGCAAGCACGACATCCATCTTCTCGAGTCTCTTCAGTTTGGAAAATACAAGCTGAACACATGCTCATCGCGTCCCAGTCTAGTTGTTCTTTGGTGCAAAACTCCGGAATAAACTCCAAACATACTTAAATCAGCGAGAAAGTTTCTTTTATTGGCCTTTGTTTATATTCTTAATATACAATTGCAAGCCGCCTTCAGCTAGAGAGCCTCAAATCAACACACCCTTTTGGGTGGTTGGTGTGGTGCGGTGCTTGGAGGCCTTTGTGGGCCTCCTCACAAAAATGGTTTCGGGTTATCCCACCGCGTTTTCGTGGAATCGAACGGCGCAGGCTCGCTCGATGGATATGGAGACCGGCGTTTTGTGAAGTACGCGAAAGATCAGAATCCGTTTTGTCGATCAAGAAAATAGGGCAACAACCTTGAGGCGAAGACCGAAAACTATTGTGAACCAGCTTTCGGTCGCCTCAAATTTTGTTGCTATTCGCAAATGCATGTTTTGTCGGCTCTCTTTTACTATCCCATTTCCCTCCCTCACTAGAGTTGAACGGGGTTCTATTTCCTACCTCTATTTGTCCACGGACAAAGATCTCCTCTGTCGAGGCACCGACTTAGGTCCTTTTCAGCTCGTGGTCTGGCATCCCGACGCAGTAAAAAGGTTAACAGGATCCCCAGGGTAAAACTGGGTAAAATTTTGATACTGTGAAATGACATTTTTGGCGTGTTCTTTCCCGGCCGCTGTTTGATCGACGAGGCGCCTTAGGTCTTGTCCACTCGGCAATGTCTCCGTCATGATTTCCGCAGGAAGAATACTTCCTTCCCAATAAAGAAAACTAGAAAGCAATGCGACCACGAAGCCTTCTTTTTTTTCTCTCTCTCTCTCTCTCTCTTTTTCCCTCTCTTTTCTTTTTTTGGTGCAGAAACATGTGTCGGCAATGTGTCGCGTTGTGCCTTTGAGGGGTCTTTGGCGGGTCGCTTTCTTGCCCAGCTTTAGTCAAGTTGGGTTCTTATCTTCCGTCCCAATTACGGCAACCTGGAGGCTTTGATGCCTGTGACGCCATGGCCCCATTGCGTGCCTTTTCTCGAGTCCCCTTGTGTGCTATTGCCTTTCCAAACACCAATACCTTCTCATTATCTGGGATGCCAACCAATGGCGTGTTCGGCTCCCGGACTGGCAGTTCATTTTTTTCCCTCTTCCCGTTCAATAAGATTTTTTTTTCTTAAACAATTTCATCATTTCTAGCTTCGAACGTATTCGGTGACCGAACATATAAACTTGCTCACTTATCTAACTGACGGGACTCCACGCATTCTGCCGATTTCTAGGGGCTGAACGCGCAACACATATACACCCATCAAAACAAAAACAGAGAGGGATGGTTGGGGCATTTAAATTGTTTTTTTAATCATGAAGTGTATTTTTAATTTTTTTTTTAATTTTTACTTTTTTTAAAGTCTTCATAATAATGTGTGGTCTGGTCATCAAAGGTGCGCATTGATATAGCCAGCTTCGCACGCTAAAAGGTCCGTCTTGTGAATCTTCAGGGGAGTTGAAGAAGCTGCTGTCGTCGCAGACGGGGTTACACCCGCAGGACCAGAAGCTCTTTTTCAAAGACAAGGAGAGAGATTCGAGAGATTTTCTGGACATGACTGGCGTGAAGGACAAGTCGAAGATGGTTCTCCAGGAGGATCCTCAGAGCCAGGAGAGAAGGTATCTTGAGATGATGAGAAACGCGAAGATGGAGAAGGCAACCAAGTCCATCACAGAGGTCAGCCTGGAGGTGGACAACCTTGCAGGCCAGGTGAGTAAGGGAGACCAAGGGAGTGGTTGCTTAGCTACAAACTTGCTTGATATTTGAATACACTTGATTCGCCGACATGGATATAAATAACTTGCAGGTCTCCGCTTTAGAATCGGTGATCTCTAGAGGTGGGAAAGTCGCCGAGAAGGACGTGCTGAGCTTGAGTGAGCTCTTGATGACTCAGTTGATCAAGCTGGATGGGGTCATAGCAGACGGTGACATGAAGATGCAGAGACGAATGCAGGTATATTATGTCGCCGAATGTGCATCCTTAATTTAATTACAACATTCATTTGAGTGAAGGCTAGGAAAGGCCGAAATGATTTTAACAAATAAGCAAAAGTTGATGTAATAGTTTCTTCTGAAGTGATCGCGAGATAACTTGTCTCATGTTGTATTCAGGTGAAGAGAGTGCAGAAGTATGTGGAAACCCTTGACTCGATCAAGGTCAGCAACTCATTGATACCCAACAGCCAAGCACCGGCGCGGCAGCCTGTTGTCGTGACCACGAAGTGGGAGACCTTTGATTCCTCCCCTGTACCTCCCGTCCCATCGACCTCCAAGCTGAATTGGGAGATTTTCGACTAAGAAAGCGTTGTGCATTGCCTAAAAGGGCTCTTCCCCTCTATTTATCGTCTTTGGGCCTCACTTCCTTGTCCAGTGGTCTCTCTCTCTCTCTCTCTCTCTCCCTATAGTGTTTTTTACTATCATTTATCGGCCCGAATAAATAAGTAGGATGGTATTTTTGGTCACTATTGCCCTTGATGGTGCAATCCTTGTATTGTTTTACTTTATTGGAGATTGAAGTTAAGAGGTGTAAATTTTCATTGAATTGGAGGTGAGCAATAACTTTGGTGTCTTGATGATCTAACGTACCACTTGGTGTTTACTGTTTTCACGCGTCTTTTGTTGATCTACTTGAACGAAACATTGTGGAATATTTTGCAAAAAATGGGCTAAGTTTTAACAGGTAACAAAAGCACGTACAAGTTTCAAGATTGTTCATGTAGCCATTTACTTTGTTGTGGTAAACGCTTAGTTCAAGCAGCCAAATGAAAATCTGAGCGCGCTATTTCTCTAAAAGTGAAAGCGGCTTTTGTTGTAAAACATTCAAAACTTTGACGCGTTATAGGGGGTTAGGAATTTAGAAACTTGACCAAGAGATTCCTTCAGTCCTTTCTGCTAAAGAATGAGAATGGCCAGGGCGTTTTACATCTTGCCTCACCTCAACAAAAGGATCACACGTGAAGGGACGCCTTCAATGGAAGTATTGAAGGCCGTGAAAATTGACACAATAAACTGCGTTCAGATCATATTAATCGCAAAATCTCGCACATGAAAAAGGAGCATTCCGAATTTTTTTTCCTAGACGTAAAGACCCATTTTCTTTAATATCGAGGCAAAAAAATCGGCAAAATTTGTCATTATCAAAATGATTGTTATTGTTATGATAATGGCCATCTGACATGCTAAGTTAGACTGAATGAAGCGTTTTCAACACTGAAGTGAGTGGCAGCACGACGAAGAGAATGACGGCAAAACTGCATGATCCTTATTACTGCTTGTTGGTACCTTTCATTTGTCTCCACCAACTTTTTGTTTCTGGAAAGAAAAAACTGCTGGTACTTTTCTTGTCTCCACCAACTTTTTTTTTTTTTGGAAAGAAAAAACAGATAAGAGCCGCCAGTTTTAATATATATTTTTTAATTTTTTTTATAAGATGAATCAAATTTTTTAAAATTTATATGAAAATTAAAAGAAAAAAAAGAGGGCCCTGCCGCCCCCTTGAAGATGTGTCCAGTTATGCCGTGTTCTCATTTTACCAGTTACTTGAACTCGGGTTTTGAAAGGCAAGTCACTTTTGAAAAATTGTTTAACAAAAAAATAAACTTCAAGTATTTGAGTATTTTTAATCACTTTGTTATGCTACAAACAATGACCACAATAGAAATAAATTTGATATTAAAGTTCACAAGTGCATATTCCTTGGTTACCCTCAAGGACATAAAACATACAAAGCTATGTCACCCGAGTGCGGGTGCCGGTACGGCACATCTCAAAAAAATTAGGTGCGGCGGTGCGTTGAAGATATTTTATTATTATTATTAATTTTTTGTAAAAATTGAATAACACGTCACCCGTCCTTATACTATTATTATCATTATTGAAGATATTTTATAATTATTATTATTATTAAAATTTTACGGTAGCGTGCCACCCGTCCTTGTACTGCGGCGGGTTGTAGCCCATCGTCTCGGCGACCTGAGTCGATAAGTGGTTTGGTTGCTAGGGCACGAAAGTTCTCTTGTGAAAGCCTAAGCACCATTGATCATAGATCCACGTGAAGTGAATTTGAAAAGAACAAATGCACATGAAATGTGATCCACCATTCTTTAGAGTTTAATCCTGTATCGGTTTTTCTGAAAGTAAAAAGGAAATATATAATGTATTTATCAATGCATTGATCGAAACACCTCGGGTGAGAATAATCGAGCGGCGCGTTAACGATTCGATTTTGAATCTGGATCTGGTTTCGACCCGCAACCAGATCCAACAGGTGTATTTTTGGATTTGATTTTGGATCTGGTTTCGACCCGCAATCGAGATCCAACAGGTGCGGTTTGAATCCGCACCCGCGTCGACGCGGGTGCAGATTCAATTATAACGCACCCCAGTGACACAAATACAAAGTATATATGATCTAGAAAGTAAAAAGCTTTTTACTAGTTGAGATGTTATTTTCTATGAAAATATTTTGCCTTTTCAACAAGGAAGAGAGAACAAAAGTTTGCCCGTATTGCCTTTGCCAATTACTCAAGTTGATGAAATTAGTCCATTGGATAACCTAATTCATGATAACAACCCAAATACACATATACATGAACCAAATCATAACCCATCAGATATGTCCATTGATCATGAAAATGACCCATCACCTGAGTCATCAAGCGAGATTGTTCAACCACTTCAATCCAATGCATCAAGCCTCATTGCTGAACCAGAGCCCACCGAATCATTAAGAAGATCCACTCGTCTAAAACAGCCAGTTATCTGGATGCGAGATTTCTATTGCTATCTTATTTCAGCTCCCTCGATCAATGGTATCTCGACGTCCAGTGAAATGAAAGGCACAAGGTATCCTCTTTCTAAGTTTATTTCACTTTCTCGTTTCTCTCCTCAATACCCTCATTTCTTAGCAGCCATAGTGTCCACATCTGAACCAAAAACCTTTGAAGAGACAGTTGAACATAGAGAGTGGCGAGAGACAATGAACTCAAAAATTAGTGCAATAAAGGAAAACAACACTTGGACGATCACCACCTTGCCAGAAGGAGTTAAGCCCATCATTTGTAAGTGGGTTTACAAAATCAAGTTCATATCCGACGGTACTATTGAGCGATACAAAGCACGACTGGTTGCCAACGGTTATTCCCAACAGGAATGACTGGACTACAATGAGACATTTGCACCAGTCGCAAAAAAGGTAACTGTTTGAACTTTACTCTCAGTCGCTGCGGCAAATGATTGGTTACTATACCAAATGGATGTGAATAATGCCTTTCTTCATGGCGATTTACTTGAAAAAGTCTATAGGAAAGTTTCACAAGGATATGACCGTAAGGGGGAGAATCTAGTATGTAAATTACATAAATCTCTTTACGGTCTCAAACAGTCTTCTCGAAATTGGTTTCACAAGTTATCGTTGCCACTGGTGGAGTTTGGATTCAATCAATCAAAGGCTGACCACACATTGTTCACTTACAAACAAGGTCAATTTTTTGTTGCTGTTCTTGTCTATGTGGACGACCTCATTATTACGAGCAACACCAAGGAGCAGATTGACAAATTTAAACAGTTTTTATGTCAGAAATTTCGTATGAAAGATCTTGGTACTCTTAAATATTTTTTGGGTCTAGAAATTGCTCGCTCAAGTGCAGAAATTTATGTTTCACAGCAAAAGTATGCTCTCGACATTATAAGCGAAACAGGTATGTTGGGTGCCAAGTCAGTAGAATTTTCAATTGAACAAAAGCACGAACTCGACTCCACACAAAGTCGGTTGCTAAGAGATCCGACTACGTATAGAAGACTGGTAGGACGGCTAATCTATTTAAGTATAACAAGGCCCGATATTCAATTTGCAGTTCACTTGCTTAGTCGCTTCATGCAAACACCACGTGAGATACATCTTCAAGTTGCATTAAGAGTGGTCAAGTATATCAAGTTGAAGCCAGGACAAGACATTCTACTTAATAAACAAACCAATCTTCAAATGAGTGTATTTTGTGACTCTGATTGGGCGGCATGTCATGAAACGCAAAGGACGGTAACTGGTTACTGTGTTCTCCTTGGTGATTCTCTAATTTCATAGAAGACAAAAAAACAACCCACAGTATCTCGCTCTTCTGCAGAAGCAGAATACAGGGCAATGACAAATGTAGTATGTGAAGTGACTTGGTTAAAGTTCTTATTGATGGATCTGGGCGTGAGACATTCACAACCGGCAAATCTATATTGCGACAATCAAGCTGCCATGCATATTGCAGCCAATCCAATTTTTCACGAACGTACCAAACATATAGATTTAGACTGTCATGTGGTGCGAGAAAAAATAAATCAAGTTCTAGTGAAAACCAGTTACATTAAGAGCAAAGATCAGCTAGCAGACTTATTCACTAAGGCCTTAGGCAAAGAATCATTTAATTATCTTCTATCCAAACTAAGCGTAAGAAATCTCTACGCCCAGTTTGAGGGGAAGTGTTAAAAAAATCTTCTTTATCTCATCTCCTCCTTACTTGCTGCTTATCTTAATGATAAGCATTTCATTTGGATGAACTTGAGTAAAGAAAGCATTAGATGAAACAGAAAGTTGTGGGATAAGATGAGCCAAAGTCGTTGAAATCGTGTACAAATTCTGTGTATATAAGTGTGAAAGTTCAATCAAAGGAAATATACTATTCTCTTCCTCTCGTCTCTTCTCTTTCTCTCTATTACCCTTTTTCTTTTTCTCTGCACCCAACTCGTTTATTACCCTTTTTCTCTGCACCCAACTCGATTCTTTATCTCCTTGATCTGGTTCAGTGCTGTCTCGTCGCTTTCTTTCTTCACAACCAGTTACTCGAACTCTGGTCCTTTCATTATACCATCATCAGGTGACAGGCCGTGGACAAGTTACCGAGAAGAGTTGGATCACAACCAGGTGTGCTTCCAAAATCTTTCTAACCGCTCATGGTCAAGAAAGTGCGTATTGATCACCAGTAAATGAAGAGTTCGATGTCAAACGCAATGAGAGTGGACCATCAATTCTAGATCTCCTGACATCCCCTCTTCGTAAATTGGCATCATTTCAGTGTGGATCAAGTCACCAAATCGTGCAAACCAAGGACCAGTTTGATTGCAACTTACCAATTTAGAGGACAAGTTAGAATAGCAAGGATTCCTCCAGCTACCGGACTACTTAACAAACCCACAGTGATGAAACTTAATTTGAACGGTACTGAGTTCTAGTTACTAGGGTTTAGGAGGGTGACACTAATAGGAATGCTGAAGAGCACGGCGACAAAGTCGGCCACGACTCAACAATTTCATCCCACTGCTTTTCAGTACTCTTGTTGCTACATGCCTCCTCTTTGCAGCAATTCAACTTATTTCTTCGAAGAAAGAAGGTTTGGTTTGTGTGAAGCTTTTTGTTTACATTATGTGTAGTTATTAGAATATGTGAGGAGGCCTCAATCAGCCGGAATACATGATGAAAAAAAAAAATGGTAACCATGAATAACATTTTGGAGACATTTGACAGGAGCAACATTAACACAGTGTTCAAAGAATCAAAATTTTGAGACATATACAAATACAAGGAGTTAGGGGTGGGTGTCGGGCCGGGCCCCTATAGCCCGGGTCCCGACCCAGCCCATTTAAAAATAAAAAAAATATTTTTTAAAATAATAAAATATTTTTTTAATAATATAAAATATATTTTTAATAATAAAATATACTATATTAGTGTTCTTGTTGTCAACCAACCCTGTAATTAGAATTTCAAATAGCATATATGATAGAAACATATTTTCAAACTTGAATCCAATCATCGACCAAGTTCTTTCATCGAATGTTAATCATGCCTGCATGTGCCACGCTTTAGTACGAACTCAATTTGACCACATGAGCATTTGTCGAAAATTTCCTAACACTATGATGATGCTATCAAGAGTAGGCTCACCAAGATATTTTATTGGATAAGAGAGAAACTGAGGGGGAACTTTAATGAGAGCACGGTTGACTGGATATTGATCTGACTGGGGGAGGGAGAATTACAAAAGCTGATTTAGGTGCACCAGTGACCTGAAAAAAAAGTTAGCATGCATGTAAAAATTAACCAAGTAATATTTTGTTCTTGACTACAGTCTTTATCTTTTGATAGTTCATAGAAAAAAGGCAGTGAGTGCCTTCTTACAATTTTTTTCTGGAAAGCAGCATAAATCACAGAAGTCTGTAGGACGAGTTGGTCAATTTAAAGCACTCTACGTTAGCACATGCTGAGATCATAACATACAAAGCAGGACAAGGCAACAAAAATGATGGCATCATATGTAACTGCAACATGTCGCTCCACAACCATATCTTAGTTTCTGCCTTCTAGGTATCACAAGTTAAAACTTTTTCTAATAGAATGATCGAAGAGTTGACTGTAGCTACACATTTCATATCTAGGAACAAAAACGGGGCCACACCGACATTGTCAAGATCATCAGACAAATAGCAATTCTTATTAGCAAAAAAAGAATATGGCAAGCCAGACCACACAGGATGCTGAACTACTTTTGGAAAGAAGAGAAATTCTTTAGTACGAGCTTGAATAGTGATTCTTGGTTTGATTTTGATCCTATGAACAGAAATTTCTCTGCCTTGTTTAGGTATAAAATTCCAAGCTCTCACTTTTTTATCAAGGGAGCAAATATGAAAGGTTTCACTTTCCAAGGTAAAGTAGCAGATGTAATTTTCATATATGAAGGGATTCGATTGTCGATCTTCTCTTTACAAGCCTTTCCCCAAAAGATCCTAATCTTGTTTTCCAAGATCATCAATTGACTTGATTCTTTTCTCTCTGTCAGTTCCCAAAAACAAAGAGAACTGAACGACTGACATCCCATACATCCTCCTAAGAAACCTATTAAGGCTGCTTCCTTTATACCTCCAAGTTACCTAAACAAAGAGAATCAATGATCTCCCATAAAATGAGGGAAACCTAGTAAGGCTTCCCCAAAATTAGCCAACGGACTACACATCCATTCACAACAAAATGTCCACTAAAGTCCAAGCCTGTGCCGTGCTTTGTTGCCACAAACCTTTTCTGCTTCCTACGTTCCTTACATCCAGAAGATGAGCAGAGCATCTTCTTAGATCCTAAGCAGATCTCAATTTTATTCATATCTCAGCAGCATCAAAGCATCGAAGAAACAAAATTCGCTCTTGGTTTCTTTAGCGCGAGATGCAGGAAATCGTCAGAGCACATTTTCGATCAATTGCAAAAGAACTCTCTCTTTACCCAATCTTGATTCAATCGCCAACGAGATCAAGGAACAGAAACAGCCAAAACAATGCAAAGATCAACGTCGCACAAATGGAAAAAGTACGCCTGCACTTTACTATCTTCGACGAGAAAAAAATAGTAACCAAGACGGAAATGATCAGGTGAAGTCAAAATGAGGACGAGATCTTAACCTAGGGTTTAGGAAGAGATCGGAAACCAAACGACATCGAAATTTGAAAACTGAGAAGAACTGGAAAGATTGAAGACGTAATCACGCGAAAAAACCTCATTAATGAATGGTTTTCCAAGAACAATATACAGAAAGGAGGTAACCTTCGCGCTGATGATAGCACCCTTTTCGTACTCCTCGTCTCCCGCCAATTTCCCAGAAAAGTTACATAACATCTGAAATGCTTCCCGGCGTTTAAATAGACAAAAAATTGTCATTAGGGCCTCACCATTTAGCCGTAATATCATAAACGAGCCTTATATTTCTGTTTTTATGAAACCAACCTCATAAAGGCCGATCTTCGCTCTCTCACTCTTTCTAGGTCAAATATTGTTCAATGGCCAAAAATTAAAACTTCATCCTAAAAATAGTTACTACATAAGCATTAGTGATTGTTTATAGTGCAACAATATTTCACGGCGCTTTTAGCAATGGTTTATGTCGTTTTTCGTAATAAATTTTGAATGTTTAAACTATCAAGTTATATATGGCATTCGGCATATATATATATATATATATATATATATATATATATAGTCACTGCATGCAAAACATTTATGAAATATATATGCAGACATATGCAATCTTATAATCAGTTGGCATGCTTATAGAAATAATTAAGTTTCTCTTGTCAATTTATTGTAGGCATTACACCGGTGGTGTTTCAATTAAAATAGCATGGATCCAATGAAATCCAAGTCGAAATAATAGAATTTCTAGCTAAGGTTCATTATTTTAATTAGCAAATTCCATGTTAAATGGATCTATTGTAACCCATTGCCCACCAAGTTTTTAATAAGCAAAAGGGTTGAGATGCATTTTCTAACTAAAATTTTTTAATTTTTAATATTAACAAAACACTATATCTACAAACTATTAAATACACTGCTGGAAACCCTATTTCTAAAATTTACAAAACATAAAGGTGGGCAAGAAAGAAATTTCTAACACAAGAAGTTTCCCCCGGAAATTTTTAGAAGAGTAAGTCTTAAAATTTTGCAAAACAAGTTCAAGAGATCGTCACATTAACAAAGTTCGAAATAAAATTTTTAATGTAAATAAAAAAATTTAAATTTTAAATCTATTTTTAATAATAAAATATATCTCATTATTAAATAAAATAATCGAGCCTACCCAGATCGGCCCTAGTTGATTTTTTTCGAGCTCAAGCCCAAGCTCGATCACGCCGGCCGGGTACTGGGTATCCGTCAAGTACCCAGGTCCGATGCCCAGGATTATTTAAGTCCTTAATTTTTGCTCCTCCAATCACATGCAATTATCATCATCGTGTTTTTAGAATTGTGATGGTTCTCGAAACCATAAATGATAGACCCAACCATTTGATAATATTTTGATAAATTTGACCATCTAGAATGTTCATGATTGAGTTAATAAGTAAAGGACATTTAGTTCAGGTCTTCAAAGTAATATATATATATATATATATATATATATATGTTTCTGATATTTGAAGGTCTAACGCTTTTTATAATAATTGTTTACAAGTAAAACCCGCACACAATTTGGATACCAAAGATACACACGTTCATTCTATTATCTAATCAATTGTGTATATAATATCTACGTACACAATATTAACATTCAATGATGAGATGTATGAAATTAAAAACTTTTTAATGGCGCATCACCTAATAATAGCACATTCTCATTTCATTCATGGGTGACTATATATTGAAATTGTGCACCTCACCGGAACCATGTGAGAAGAGCTGGGTGTAAATGCATCACCATCAAATTACCAAGGGTGCCTTGAAGACTAAATTTAAGCAAAGAACGGTATATACCGTTTACAGTTCATAAGAGTAACACCCACGTGAATCGAACTGATGACTAAACTTTCAGCAGTCCACTAGTCTGACCAACTACGCTATACCTGGAGCAGGATGAAAAATGCCAAGGGGTTGGCTTAAACCCTTAATCCAAAATAGACTCCGGATCCAAAAGAGTATACAAAGCAATAATGTTCTACTAAATCTTGTTTTGACTTTGGTTCAATAGAGAACAACAGGTTTTCAACCATTATGGAAGGGATGAATCTTAGAAATCCCTAGAGAACCAGTGACAGGTAGGTTCAATTAACCTCAGTTTGGATACGTGTTTCTGGATTTGGATCCGTATGCCAACCACGACCTGTGGACTACTAGCTAAGCCCGAAATTTTGGTTGGAGGGGCAAGAATTCAATAGCTTCAATCCTTTTAGGGGCACTTATACATATAAAATACCAAACATTTCAAAACCACAACATAAAAGTAAATATATTTTGTGAAGCCGGTGTGGGCAACCTTCTTATATCTTCACCACTACTGTGACACGTCTAGAATGGACGGAAGATTAGGCATGTAAATGGTTATTATATGGTTTCAAGATTTTTATGTTATTGGTTTCTCTCCTATTCTTACCAATTTGTTTGGGGTCTATAAGCTTCCATTATTCCATCTGACTTCATTGAAATCTTCCCAGGATGACTTCACCGGCATCCAATTTCTAATGCATTTGATGACCCATTGACATCTCTCTCTCTCTCTCTCTCTCTC